>CM059791.1:14598411-15078411 GCA_030435695.1 Brachymystax lenok tsinlingensis
AGAAGGTACAGTGGGATTTGAAATGGTCGGTGATCTGTTTGTTAACTTGGCTTTCAAAGAACTTAGAAAGGCAGGGTAGGATAGATATAAGTCTGTAACAGTTTGGGTCTAGAGTGTCTCCCCCTTTGAAAAGGGGGATGACCGCGGCAGCTTTCCAATCTTTGGGGATCTCAGACGATATGAAAGAGAGGTTGAACAGGCTAGTAATAGAGGTTGCAACAATTGCGGCGGATAATTTTAGAAAGAGAGGGTCCAGATTGTCTAACCCAGCTGATTTGTAGGTGTCCAGATTTTGCAATTCAGAACATCAGCTATCTGGATTTGTGTGAAGGAGAAATGAGGGAGGCTTGGGCAAGTTGCTGTGGGGGGTGCAGGGCTGTTGGCCGGGGTAGGGGTAGCCAGGTGGAAAGCATGGCCAGCCGTAGAAAAATGCTTATTGAAATTCTCAATTATCGTGGATTTGTCGGTGGTGGCAGTGTTTCCTTGTCTCAGTGCAGTGGGAAGCTGGGAGGAGGTGCTCTTATTCTCCATGGAATTTACAGTGTCCCAGAACTTTTTAGAGTTTGTGCTACAGGATGCAAATTAACGCTTACCTAACTGCCTGTGTATATTGGTTCCTAACTTCCCTAAAAAGCTGCATATCGCGGGGGCTATTCGATGCTAGTGCAGAACGCCACAGGATGTTTTTGTGCTGGTCAAGGGCAGTCAGGTCTGGAGTGAATTTCTTTAATGGGGCATGCTTATTTAAGATGGTGAGGAAGGCACTTTTAAAGAATAACCAGGCATCCTCTACTGACGAAATGAGGTCAATATCCTTCCAGGATATCCGGACCAGGACGATTAGAAAGGCCTGCTCGCTGAAGTGTTTCAGGGAGCGTTTGACAGTGATGTGGGGTGGTCGTTTGACCGCAAACCCATTACGGACGCAGCCAATGAGGCAGTGATCGCCGAGATCCTGGTTGAAGACAGCAGAGGTGTATTTGGAGGGCAGGTTGGTCAGGATGATATCTATGAGGGTGCCTGTGTTTACGGATTTGGGGTTGTACCTGGTAGGTTCATTGATAATTTGTGTGAGATTGAGGGCATCTAGTTTAGATTGTAGGATGGCCGGGGTGTTAAGCATGTCCCAGTTTAGGTCACCTAACAGTACGAGCTCTGAAGATAGATGGGGGGCAATCAATTCACATATGGTGTCCAGGGCACAGCTGGGGGCAGAAGGTGGTCTATAACAAGCAGCAAAGGTGAGAGACTTGTTTCTGGAAAGGTGGATTTTTAGAAGTAGAAGCTCGAATTGTTTGGGCATAGACCTGGATAGTATGACATAGCCTGCAGAGTTATCTCTGCAGTAGATTTCAACTCCGCCCCCTTTGGCAGTTCTATCTTGTCGGAAAAAGTTATAGATAGGGATGAACATTTCAGGATTTTTGTGGCCTTCCTAAGCCAGGATTCAGACATGGCCAGGACATCCGGGTGTGAACTAAGACGCCTAGTCCGAACCATGATAAACAGCCCCAGACCATTATTCCTCCTCCACCTAACTTTACAATTGGCACTTTGCAGTCAGGCAGGTAGCGTTTTCCTGGCATCCTCCAAACCCAGATTCTTCCAATCGGACTGCCAGATGGTGAAGCGTGATTCATCACTCCAGAGAACGCATTTCCACTGCTCCAGAGTCCAATGGCGGCGAGCTTTACTCCTCTCCAGACGACGCTTGGCATTGTGCATGGTGACTTAGCCTTGTGTGAGGCTATTCGGCCATGGAAACCCATTTCATGAAGTTCCCGGCAAACAGTTCTTGTGCTGACGTTGCTTCCAGAGGCAGATTCCAACTCGGTACTGAGTTCAGAGGACAGACGATTTTTGCGCGTTTCAGCACTCGGCGGTCCCGTTCTGTGAGCTTGTGAGGCCTACCACTTCGCGGCTGAGCCATTGTTGTTCCTAGACGTTTCCACTTCACAATAACAGTACTTACAGTTGACCGGGGAAGCTCTAGCAGGGCAGAAATTTGACCAACTGACTTGTTGGAAAGGTGACATCCTATGATGGTGCCACATTGAACGTCACTGAGCTCTTCAGTAAGGCCATTCTACTGCCAATATTTGTCTATGGAGATTGCATGGCTGTGTGCTAAATTTTATACACCTATCAGCGATGTGAGTGGCTGAAATAGCCGAATCCACTAATTTGAAGGTGTGTCCACAAACACTAAATACACAAAAGTATCTTACCACCACAGTGGCCTTTAGATGTAGTGTTGTTGTAATGTTGTGTAGAGGTAATCTTACCACCACGGTGCCTTGGGACTGTACAGAGAGAGGCTGTCCCACAGCCACCACCTGCTGATGAGACTCACTGGAGGAACTGATGATCTGAACACTCTGGCCCTGGATGGAGTAAGCTGAGGAGGACAGGAGAACACATGTTTTATTTGAGACCATAACAAAAGTAATGATCACAAGGACCACATATTTTGGAGGTCCAAAACTATATTTAGACTCCTTGGTCCACAATGACTTCGTTATTTTTTCTCCTTCATGATGTACCTCACAGACAGGCAGACAGACAGAGGCAGACACCCCTGATAACAATAACACACAACGCCAGTCATTTCCATGTATATACTTCACTGAGTGACTGTGACAAGCCAGCTTCATGCTACAGAGACTTGATTTATTAACTCCCTAGCAAACATTGATCCTGCTGTAGCCATTTTGCAAGCTCGATCTATCACAGCAAATATGCAAATAGTGTGTGTGAGAGACTGTGACCTCCCCGACACATTAATCTTGGTGTTACTAATTAGACGGAACAGGAAAACAGTTTAGGCACAGCCAGGATTAATGACATATAAGTGGGGCATCAAAGTGGTTAGTATGGAGATCACACACAGCCAGGGCTCTAGAGAGTTTCACACTCTCACGAACGTATACAGAGAGACTTGGGGTGAAAAGCGCATTAAGTGTACAAATAAACAACTAACTACCGGCTTACCAAGTTACCAAGTTCCTCACGTACAGTTGAAGGGGGAAGTTTACATACACCTTAGCCAAGTACATTTCAACTCAGTTTTTCACAATTCCTGACATTTAATCCTAGTAAAAATACCCTGTTTTAGGTCAGTTGGGATCACCACTTTATTTTAAGAATGTGAAATGTCAGAATAATAGTAGAGAGAACGATTTATTTCAGCTTCTATTTCTTTCATCACATTTCCAGTGGGTCAGAAGTTGACATACACTCAATTAGTATTTGGTAGCATTGCCTTTAAATTGTTTAACTTGGGTCAAACTTTTCGGGTAGCCTTCCACAAATGTTCCACAATAAGTTGGGTGAATTTTGGCCCATTCCTCCTGACAGAGCTGGTGTAACTGAGTCAGTCAATCTTCTATAAGATTGAGTTCAGGGCGTTGTATTTGCCACTCCAATACCTTGACTTTGTTGTGCTTAAGCCATTTTGCCACAACTTTGGAAGTATGCTTGGGGTCATTGTCCATTTGGAAGACCCATTTGCGACCAAGCATTAACTTCCTGAATGATGTCTTGAGATGTTGCTTCAATATATCCACATAATTTTGCTTCCTCATGATGCCATGTATTTTGTGAAGGGCACCAGTCCCTCCTGCAGCAAATCACCCCCACAACATGATGCTGCCACCCCCATGCTTCACGGTTGGGATGGTGTTCTTCGGATTGCAAGCCCCCCCCCTTTTTCCTCCAAACATAACAATGGTCATTATGGCCAAACAGTTCTGTTTTTGTTTCATCAGACCAGAGGACATTTCTCCAAAAAGTACAATCTTTGTCCCCATGTGCAGTTCCAAACCGTAGTCTGGCTTTTTTATGGCAGTTTTGGAGCAGTGGCTTCTTCTTTACTGAGCGGCCTTTCAGGTTATGTCGATATAGGATACATTTTTACTGTAGATATAGATACTTTTGTACCTGTTTCCTCCAGCATCTTCATAAGGTCCTTTGCTGTTGTTCTGGGATTGATTTGCACTTTTCGCACCAAAATACGTTCATCTCTAGGAGACAGAACGCGTCTCCTTCCTGAGCGGTATGACGGATGCGTGGTCCCATGGTGTTTATACTTGCGTACTATTGTTTGAACAGATGAATGTGGTACCTTCAGGCATTTGGAAATTGCTGAACCAGAACAGACTTGTCGAGGTCTCCAATTTTTTCTGAGGTCTTTTGATTTTCCCATGATGTCAAGCAAAGAGGCACTGAGTTTGAAGGTAGGCCTTGAAATACATCCACATGTACACCTCCAATTGACTCAAATTATGTCAATTAGCCTATCAGAAGCTTCTAAAGCCATGACATCATTTTCTGGAATTTTCCAAGCTGTTTAAAGGCACAGTCAACTTAGTGTATGTAAACTTCTGACCCACTGGAATTGTGACACAGTGAATTATAAGTGAAATAATCTGTCTGTAAACAATTGTTGGAAAAATTACTTGTGTCATGCATGAAGTAGATGTCCTAACAGACTTGCCAAAACTATAGTTTGTTAACAAGAAACTTGCGGCGTGGTTGAAAAACGAGTTTTAATGACTCCAACCTAAGTGTATGTAAACTTCCGACTTCAACTGTATGTATAATTACCACAGAGCTGATGTAGCAAAGCCATGAGGGAAGACCGCTACGAACGCACACAAACACACGCTCTCACACATGCATGCACCCACCACCCCCACACACGCGCAGTACTGACGTACACGCGCCAGTGTTTCCCCTAGACATTTTTGGAGGGTGCGTGGTAGTGGCCTTGGCCAATGGCGCGGTTTTCTTCTTAGCTGCAGAGACAAAATGTTGCTGTTTTAAAGCGGATTTCTCGCAATTCTACACATTCTGCCACGGAGAGGAGAGAATATGTTCAGTTTTAAAGCAAATTCCCTTAAATTCTACAAATTTTTCCATGGCTCATGCCTTGTTCTTATGCTATCTGACTTACTCAAACATTACAACAAAATCAATGGGGGTCCCATGTCATCACATTATTGGAATTTTTGATTCTCCCTCTAGTTTTTATTTTGGTGATTATTAGTTCTCACAGATGATCTTATTTAAAAGTATATAGAGCCATTATCTTTTCTATATACTTGATATCTTGTTTTAGTGGTTTAGGTTTACACTGAAAACGTTTTACCTTCCCAAATGTTTAGTAAAAATGTTTTTGCAGTGGCGGCCACGATTTAGCATCCACGACTGACCCTTGTTGTTAAGGTTGGCTGTATTACTGCTGAGGACAGTCAGGGCGTAGTGTGGGGGCAGCGAGGCCTTGCAGATGGCTGTGATGAAGGCGTCGCGGGGCGTCACCAGGCCCAGGCGACCACACAGCGCCGCCACGGTCAGCTCTGCCTTCAGGATGCTCTCTGTCGCCGTCTCATCTGTACTGGAGGGGGACGAGACAGAGGGGGTTATGGGTTTGGAACAAACGTTTATGAAGGCCTAACTGCCTCAACGTCTTCACTTTTTGCCGCGTGAAAGAAAATATCATAAAACCGTTTAATCTGCAGACCCCTTACACAGCAACTAATAGTCCAGGGTCCATAGTTGCTGGGCGCAGTAGTTTCAATAACTTTTGTTGCTCCTGAACTTAATACTGACCTTGAGTTTCCCCTGTCAAACTATCAAGTTACTTTGAGAGGATTATAAATACATTTACTTTGAAGGGAATCCTAAATACCTTTACTTTGAGGGGATACTAAATACATTTGAGGAGATACTAAATACATTTACTTTGAGGGGATACTAAATACATTTACTTTGAGGGGATACTAAATACATTTACTTTGAGGTGATATAAAAGAAGGGTTGTTTACCTGGCATCCAGCAGGAGAGAGAGGGCAGCCAGTAGACCACACCAACACGCACTGACCATCTCCTCCCAGACCAGATGGGCCCCTGACAGAGAAACACTAGTTAGCAACAGAGTGGAAAAGCAATATACATTTGTACAGATATCTATATTTAAAAATGCTACATAACCTTTTGAATATGGATGACAACAGAGTGCATCACTGTGGTAAGCCTACATTGATTAACTGCCTCAGGAAGTGTAGGTACTCCATTGGCCACTAGAGGTCAGAAAAGTTCTTCAAAGTTCAAGACTTGCACACCTATAGAATGTCAAGCTAAGATTCATCACTTCTGTAAGCCCCGAGAAGCCCCCCGGTCCTAACCCCTAACCCTCATCACCCTCCCTCTCTTCACCAGGCTCAGGCTGGGTGTTCTGGTTTGGGTTGGCCTCCCTGCGTACAGCCGCCTCCTCCTCCTCCTTGGCCAATTCTCTCTCTATCATGGAAGTGATGCCTCGGACCAGGTCCAGCAGGGCGCTGAAGGCCACAGACATAGCATAACCCTCTGGGATAGACGGGGGCTCCACCTTGTCCAACATCTCCAGACTGGCGGAGGAAGAGAGAGTAATGATGTGAATGAGTGTGTGTGTGTGTGTGTGTGTGTGTGTGTGTGTGTGTGTGTGTGTGTGTGTGTGTGTGTGTGCAGATGCTGAGAACCACTTCTCTACCCTGCTGAGTCGCATTGAATGTGCGTTTATTACATCACAAGGGGCTGCGTGCAATCACTCTTGTTCAGCTCCTACTAAAACTATGCTTATATTAAACACCAGCAGGATCAGCTGTCCCTGGCCATGTGTTCTTGTATTAAACACCAGCAGGATCAGCTGTCCCTGGCCATGTGTTCTTGTATTAAACACCAACAGGATCAGCTGTCCCTGGCCATGTGTTCTTGTATTAAACACCTGCAGAATCAGCTGTCCCTGGCCATTTGTCCAATACAGAAACACAATGTTGAGGTATAGTTGAAGTCGGAAGTTTACATACACTTAGGTTGGAGTCATTAAAACCCGTTTTTCAACCACTCCACAAATGTCTTGTTAGCAAACTATAGTTTTGACAAGTCGGTTAGGACATCTACTTTGTGCATGACACAAGTAGTTTTTCCAACAATTGTTTACAGACAGATTATTTCACTTATAATTCACTGTGTCACAATTCCAGTGGGTCAGAAGTTTACATACACTAAGTTGGCTGTGCCTTTAAACAGCTTGGAAAATTCCAGAAAATGATGTAATGGCTTTAGAAGCTTCTGATAGGCTAATTGACATCATTTGAGTCAATTGGAGGTGTACCTGTGGATGTATTTCAAGGCCTACCTTCAAACTCAGTGCCTCTTTGCTTGACATCATGGGAAAATCAAGACCTCAGAAAAAAAATTGTAGACCTCCACAAGTCTGGTCCATCCTTGGGAGCAATTTCCAAACTCCTGAAGGTACCACATTCATCTGTACAAACAATAGTACGCAAGTATAAACAACATGGGACCACGCAGCCGTCATACCGCTCAGGAAGGAGACGTGTTCTGTCTCCTAGAGATTAATGTACTTTGGTGCGTAAAGTGCAAATCAATCCCAGAACAACAGCAAAGGACCTTGTGAAGATGCTGGAGAAAACAGGTACAAAAGTCCAATATCGACATAACCTGAAAGGCCGCTCAGCAAGGAAGAAGCCACAGCTCCAAAACTGCCATAAAAAAGCCAGACTACGGTTTGCAACTGCACATGGGGACAAAGATCGTACTTTTTGGAGAAATGTCCTCTGGTCTGATGAAACAAAAACAGAACTGTTTGGCCATAATGACCATCGTTGTGTTTGGAGGAAAAAGGGGGAGGCTTGCAAGCCGAAGAACACCATCCCAACCGTGAACCACGGGAGTGGCAGCATCATGTTGTGGGGGTGCTTTGCTGCAGGATGGACTTCACAAAATAGATCATCATGAGGAAAAGATTGTGTGTATATATTGAAGCAACAGCTCAAGACATCAGTCAGGAAGTTAAAGCTTGGTCACAAATGGGTCTTCCAAATGGATAATGACCGCAAGCATACTTCCAAAGTTGTGGCAAAATGGCTTAAGGACAACAAAGGTATTGGAGTGGCCATCACAAAGCCCTGACCTCAATCCGATACAAAATTTGTGGGCAGAACTGAAAAAGCGTGTGCAAGCAAGGAGGCCCACAAACCTGACTCAGTTACACCAGCTCTGTCAGGAGGAATGGGCCAGAATTCACCCAACTTATTGTGGGAAGCTTGTGGAAGGCTACCTGAAACGTTTGACCCAAGTTAAACAATTTAAAGGCAATGCTACCAAATACTAATTGAGTGTATGTAAACTTCTGACCCACTGGGAATGTGATGAAAGAAATAAAAGCTGAAATAAACCATTCTCTATTATTATTCTGACATTTCACCTTCTTAAAATAAAGTGGTGATCCTAACTGACCTAAGACAGGAACTTTTTACTAGGATTAAATGTCAGGAATTGTGAAAAACTGAGTTTAAATGTATTTGGCTAAGGTGTATGTAAACTTCCGACTTCAACTGTAGATGTTGACTGACAACTAACAACTCTTTCTCCTGCATCAACAAACCAGCTTCTATTATATAAAAACAGCAGCATTGTTTCATCTCCTCATAATTACAGCCAACAGATGCTACTCCCTCCCTCGCATTTTCAGCTCTACGATGGTTTTGTCACAAAAACTGTTGTGTTAAATAGCAAACGTGCCTACTCTGGTCTTGGCACATGCGCTCTAGCCAACAGCTGGCAGATACAGTGCAGCTAGGCTCGTTTACACAACATTATTATGGATACGAGCAAGAATATTTGTCAAACGGCAGTCAAGCATTGATCATCATATCACAAGAATAGGACCCTTGATATTTATTGGAAAGGAGCATCAAGCTCATCACCGTGCACTTTCACCACCCGTTGAAGTTCATCATACCTTATTTCATCTGTTGCCTAATAAAATGTATGGTTTCCTGGGTCGTAGTCTGGTCGTAGTGGGAGAACCATCGCGTGACTCCAAGTTTACTTTGATATAATGGTTATTATATCAATAATTGTTTCCATCACCATTTCGCATTTAATTAATTTTACTGACACAAATAAGATCCCATCATGTCAAACAAACAAATGATCTGTTGGCATTTATAAAATTGTACCGAAATTTCCTTTTTCCATCACAACTGTCATGATTTTCTTTTACATGGACTTTACTTAAAAACTGTGGATAAAAACTGTGGATTGTTACTGTGTGTAATAATTGGATTGACGATTTCTATCTAGACAGCAATAGCTAGATATCTAGTGTGTGTGTGTGCGCGTGCGTGTGCGTGTGCGTATTACTACTGACTAGGTAGCCTTGGCGCTGCCCTGTACACTGACGGTCATGAGGGGGATCCATGTACCGCGGTACTCAAAGGCAGCCTGTGCGGTTAGACTCCGGCCCTGACCTCCTGCTCCTGGAGCCCCCTGGACAGCCCCCTGGGCCCCTGACCCACCTAGGGAGGGAGACAGAGAGATGAGGGAGAGAGACAGAGAGATAAGGAGAGAGAGAAAGAGAGAGGAGGAAAAAGAGTGGGCTGTTAGTGTTGGGTTGGAATAAAAGCCTGCACTCTCCTGTACCCTCCTGAGTTGACTACTCCTATCCTAGACTGTCCTTTACTTCACCATAAGTTCCACTACATTATATGTCAAAAGCTATAAGACGAAAGGTCAACACTACTGACCGGTGGAAGCGTTGGTAGCAGCAGGGTTTCCTGTGTTGAGGACGATAAAGAGGGACTGGATGAAGGAGCCCAGGGCATTGACGATGTCCCTGAACACCTTGGTAGAGTGCTGCTTCATGTCATAGGACAGGCAGAAAGACCTGGGTGAACAGGCGGAGAGGAGAAGGGGAGATGAAGGGAGTTAGAAAAGTAGATGGGAGGTTGGGTAGAACATAGAATCTAATAATAATAATAATCATTTGGTGGGTGATTATGTACAAGCATGTATTATATGCATGTGTGAAATGGAAATGTTTTTCTGCATATCCCAACTCCCCGAGACACCCTCGGAGAGTGGGGGTCATGGCCAGGGTCAGCCATTATCAGCGGCGATAGGTTGAAGTTATGTGGTAAGTTTAGTGATGTGTGTACGGTAAAGTCCGTGTGTGTGCGCGCTCCTCCTACTCACCGTAGCAGGTGTGGCTGTACACACAGCCTGTGGACGGACTCCACGGCCACAGCTCTAAGCCACTGAGGCTTCTCTCCATCCAAGAACTTCACCAGCAGAGACAGGAAGATCTCACACTCTGTCACCTACAGCAACACAGACAAACACACACCTCAGCTCCCCAAGCTAACTATCCACACAGAGACTCACCAGCAGGCTGTAGAAGTGTTTGATGACCACAGACTCACCAGTAGGCTGTAGAAGTGTTTGATGACCACAGACTCACCAGTAGGCTGTAGAAGTGTTTGATGAGCACAGACTCACCAGTAGGCTGTAGAAGTGTTCGATAACCACAGACTCACCAGCAGGCTGTAGAAGTGTTTGATGAGCACAGACTCACCAGTAGGCTGTAGAAGTGTTCGATAACCACAGACTCACCAGTAGGCTGTAGAAGTGTTTGATGAGCACAGACTCACCAGTAGGCTGTAGAAGTGTTCGATAACCACAGACTCACCAGTAGGCTGTAGAAGTGTTTGATGAGCACAGACTCACCAGTAGGCTGTAGAAGTGTTTGATGAGCACAGACTCACCAGTAGGCTGTAGAAGTGTTTGATAACCACAGACTTACCAGTAGGCTGTAGAAGTGTTTGATGAGCAGAGACTCACCAGTAGGCTGTAGAAGTGTTCGATAACCACAGAGACTCACCAGTAGGCTGTAGAAGTGTTCGATAACCACAGACTCACCAGTAGGCTGTAGAAGTGTTTGATGAGCACAGACTCACCAGTAGGCTGTAGAAGTGTTTGATGAGCACAGACTCACCAGCAGGCTGTAGAAGTGTTTGATGAGCACAGACTCACCAGTAGGCTGTAGATGTGTTTGATGAGCACAGACTCACCAGCAGGCTGTAGAAGTGTTTGATGAGCACAGACTCACCAGTAGGCTGTAGATGTGTTTGATGAGCACAGACTCACCAGCAGGCTGTAGAAGTGTTTGATAACCACAGACTCACCAGCAGGCTGTAGAAGTGTTTGATGAGCACAGACTCACCAGCAGGCTGTAGAAGTGTTTGATAACCACAGACTCACCAGCAGGCTGTAGAAGTGTTTGATGAGCACAGACTCACCAGCAGGCTGTAGAAGTGTTTGATGAGCACAGACTCACCAGCAGGCTGTAGAAGTGTTTGATGAGCACAGACACCACTCTGAGCAGCCTCATGCAGATGGGGAAGTAGGGTTTTTCTACAGGGGCGGGGGAGGCGGCGCTGCTGTTGCCTTGACGGAACTTGATGTTGGGGGAGAACAGCTTGATGACCAGCGGACACACACGCTCCTTCAGCAGGAAGCTGAACTCCTGGTGCTACACGGGGGTCAGAGGTTAGAGGGCAATGGGTGGGGTCCACAGAGTTGGGATCACAGTACAAATACAAAACACCTACTGTGAGATGAGATGTTGTATTGTATTCTATTTCAATGCAGATAATACTTGATTGTGTTGTATTGCATTGTACCATACTTCACTGCATCATTTTGTATTAAGTTGTATTGCATTGTAAAGTATAATACTGTACTGTGTATTCACCTGCAGGAAGACCCCAGGGAAGTCATTGAGGACCGACTCCAGGAGCTCCAGACCAAACGTTCGTGTCATCTCTGTCATCCCTACCAGCCAGTAGGGGGCATCAGCATTTACTAGCTGACATAGGTCCTGGAGGGACACACACAGAAATGGGGATGTAGACATAGAACAGCTGGAGACAGCTACTAGCATTGCCTCTGTGATACAGTCTGGAAGTATGGGCTGTACATATCTAATGACAGCATGACTGTTTCATTCCACAAATCCCCCTCCCCTCATTCCCTCCCTTACCCCTTCCTCTCCCCTCGTTCCCCCTCCCCCCCTCGTTCCCCTACCACTTTCCTTACCCTCATTCCCTCCCTTCCCCCTGTCGCCTCCCTTCCCCCTGTTCCCTCCCCTGGCCCTCGTTCCCCCCCTGGCCCCTGTTCCCTCCCCTGGCCCTCGTTCCCCTCCCCTGGCCCTCGTTCCCCTCCCCTGGCCCTCGTTCCCCTCCCCTGGCCCTCGTTCCCCTCCCCTGGCCCTCGTTCCCTCCCTGGCCCTCGTTCCCCTCCTGGCCCTCGTTCCCTCCCCTGGCCCTCGTTCCCCTCCTGGCCCTCGTTCCCCTCCCTGGCCCTCGTTCCCTCCCTTCCCCATGTTCCCTCCCTGGCCCCGGCCCTCGTTCCCCTCCCTGGCCCCGGCCCTCGTTCCCCTCCCTGGCCCCGGCCCTCGTTCCACTCCCTGGCTACACCACCTCTTCTGATGGGAGAGAGGGTGAATGTTGGGTACAGTGACAGGTATGGAGGACTGTCTCCACCTGGTGGACGTACCTGGAACAGCATGTAGGCGTCTTTAGCACTGGGCCTCAGGGTGCTGACAGACCTCCGGTTAGTGTTACCCTGGACTGGAGGAGGCTGCTCCACAATGTCTGGATGAGAGGAGGAGAGAGGGAGGGAGGAGAGGTGGGAAGGGGGCAGAGGAGAGATGGAGGGGGAGAGAAAACTTTAGACACAGCTGTGGCTACAAGCCTGGAGGTATCAATCACTCATCAAACAACAACACAAACAAACTACCTGTCCAACACCTACCTCAAGAAGGAAAAGTCCCTCAAATTGTGATTTCCAATCCCAGTGATACTAATCCAAGACGTAGAGTGGAAAGACAGTGTGAAAACTAAAGGGGCCAAACCAAAACCTCAACAAGTCATGTTGAGGTTTTGCCTCAGCCTATTCCACCTCAGGAGACTAAAAAGATTTGGCATGGGTCCTGAGATCCTCTAAAGGTTCTACAGCTGCAACATCGAGAGCATCCTAACTGGTGCATCACTGCCTGGTATGGCAATTGCTCCGCCTCTGACTGCAAGGCACTACAGAGGGTAGTGCGTACGGCCCAGTACATCACTGGGGCTAAGCTGCCTGCCATCCAGGACCTCTACACCAGGCGGTGTCAGAGGAAGGCCCTAAAAATTGTCAATGACCCCAGCCACCCCAGTCATAGACTGTTCTCTCTACTACCGCATGGCAAGCGGTACCGGAGTGCCAAGTCTAGGACAAAAAGGCTTCTCAACAGTTTTTAACCCCAAGCCATAAGACTCCTGAAAAGGTAATCAAATGACTATCTGGACTTTTTTCATTGCCCCCCCCCCATGTACATATACAGTGGGGCAAAAAAGTATTTAGTCAGCCACCAATTGTGCAAGTTCTCTCACTTAAAAATATGAGAGAGGCCTGTAATTTTCATCATAGGTACACTTCAACTATGACAGACAAAATGAGGAAAAAAAATCCAGAAAATCACATTGTAGGATTTTTTATGAATTTATTTGCAAATTATGGTGGAAAATAAGTATTTGGTCACATACAAACAAGCAAGATTTCTGGCTCTCACAGACCTGTAACTTCTTCTTTAAGAGGCTCCTCTGTCCTCCACTCATTACCTGTATTAATGGCACCTGTTTGAACTTGTTATCAGTATAAAAGACACCTGTCCACAACCTCAAACAGTCACACTCCAAACTCCACTATGGCCAAGACCAAAGAGCTGTCAAAGGACACCAGAAACAAAATTGTAGACCTGCACCAGGTTGGGAAGACTGAATCTGCAATAGGTAAGCAGCTTGGTTTGAAGAAATCAACTGTGGGAGCAATTATTAGGAAATGGAAGACATACAAGACCACTGATAATCTTCCTCGATCTGGGGCTCCACGCAAGATCTCACCCGTGGGGTCAAAATGATCACAAGAACGGTGAGCAAAAATCCCAGAACCACACGGGGGACCTAGTGAATGACCTGCAGAGAGCTGGGACCAAAGTAACAAAGCCTACCATCAGTAACACACTACGCCGCCAGGGACTCAAATCCTGCAGTGCCAGGCGTGTCCCCCTGCTTAAGCCAGTACATGTTCAGGCCCGTCTGAAGTTTGCTAGAGAGCATTTGGATGATCCAGATGAGGATTGGGAGAATGTCATATGGTCAGATGAAACCAAAATAGAACTTTTTGGTAAAAACTCAACTCGTCGTGTTTGGAGGACAAAGAATGCTGAGTTGCATCCAAAGAACACCATACCTACTGTGAAGCATGGGGGTGGAAACATCATGCTTTGGGGCTGTTTTTCTGCAAAGGGACCAGGACGACTGATCCGTGTAAAGGAAAGAATGAATGGGGCCATGTATCGTGAGATTTTGAGTGAAAACCTCCTTCCATCAGCAAGGGCATTGAAGATGAAACGTGGCTGGGTCTTTCAGCATGACAATGATCCCAAACACACCGCCTGGGCAACGAAGGAGTGGCTTCAGAAGAAGCATTTCAAGGTCCTGGAGTGGCCTAGCCAGTCTCCAGATCTCAACCCCATAGAAAATCTTTGGAGGAGTTGAAAGTCCGTGTTGCCCAGCGACAGCCCCAAAACATCACTGCTCTAGAGGAGATCTGCATTGAGGAATGGGCCAAAATACCAGCAACAGTGTGTGAAAACCTTGTGAAGACTTACAGAAAACGTTTGACCTCTGTCATTGCCAACAAAGGGTATATAACAAAGTATTGAGATAAACTTTTGTTATTGACCAAATACTTATTTTCCACCATAATTTGCAAATAAATAAATTAAAAATCCTACAATGTGATTTTCTGGATTTCTTTTTCTCATTTCGTCTGTCATAGTTGAAGTGTACCTATGATAAAAATTACAGGCCTCTCTCATCTTTTTAAGTTGGAGAACTTGCACAATTGGTGGCTGACTAAATACTTTTTTGCCCCACTGTACTACCTCAATCAGCCTGACTAACCGGTGTCTGTATGTAGCCTCGCTACTTTTATAGCCTCGCTACTTTTACAGCCCCAGTACTGTATATAGCCTCGCTACTGTATATACTGTTTTATTTCTTTACTTACCTATTGTTCACCTAATACCTTTTTTATTTTTTGCACTGTTGGTTAGAGCCTGTAAGTAAGCATTTCACTGTAAGGTCTACACCTGTTGTATTCGGCGCACGTGACAAATAAACTTTTATTTGATTTGTATTCGCTGAAGTCATGGGATAAGCAACTTTAGGCAATCTAAGGAGAAACAAACTCTCTTCCCTTCCTCTGTGGCATGGTCAAAGTCAGAGGAGAAGAGGGTTGGAGAGAGGAAGTGGGATGCTAGAATACTGATGTAAAGTTCTGTGGCTGCAACCTCCACCTTTCATCCAAAGTGTACACTTGCGCACTTCCCTTTGTGGATCTAACAATGACTCAACTCTGAATCAACGGCAAAAGAAAACAGTAGAGTCCGGGAACTCCATTTCCCATGAGCACTCTGCTCTGACCTTTGAAGCGCTCATCCTCCGCGACCATCCTCTCGAATACCACGGTGACGACTTGTCTGACGGTGGCGGCGGCTGTGTTGTTGGTGATGTTGTCCTTGGTGAAGTGCAGGCGGAAACACAGCACGATGGCCTGGGAGGGAGGCGGTGAGGAGACACATGCTCTGTTACAATATCCAGCCTAACATAGCCTCCCACCAAGAATCAAGCCATGTACTGGGGAATACATTCTAAATGGTATGCTAGTATGAACATTGGAACGTAGCCAGATTTACTAAGGCACACATCTGGATTCACATGGACGTGGAAACCAACTCCCTGGGCAATACGAGACGTGTTTGGGACAAAGCATGTACTATGACTGTACCGTGAATATATAAAGTGTTTGCAATGTGTGTGCTGAGTGTACAGTACCTTGGACAGGACTTGGTCATGTACCACTGTGTTGGTGGTGAGCAGCACTAACACAGTCTGCAGCAGCTTCAGTTCCTCCAGCCCGTTCTCCATCAACTGCCACAACATGTTAATGATGTTCCCTGCTGCAGCCTGATGAACACACACACAACACACGGTTAGATGTGTAGCCTACTTATACACCCAGGAGGCAGCGACAGACACAATGTACTGGAATGTGACAGAACAGAGAAAGTGAGAGGAGCTCTATAGGTCAGACACAAACATGTACACACAGATAGACACAGATACACAGGGAAGCAGCCAACCGGACCAGCCCACAGCACATCAGGGAGTCACATTGGCCTTCTTTTAGCCAAACCCAGCCACTGTGGCACTCCAGTGACATTGGCTTAAAACCAAAACCACCCCCTTCACCCTCCCCCTTCGTTTTGTCGGAGTGGTGTCCAGTTTCCACTAGATAACACAGCCACAAAGTCAAAATTGGCTATATCATAAATTCATGAAAATTGTCTTAAATTAAGGTCAGACATAAGGTTAGCAGTGTGGCAAGGGTTAAGGTTTAAAATTGGTTTAAAATCTGATTTTAAGAAAATAAATTGTAGAAATAGGCACGGTTTATTACTTTGTGGCTGTGTTAACTATTGAGGAACGTGGCGTCCCAATTCAACCTTGAGCAAGGCATAGTGTCTTTTCAGCCCGCAAATTGGCACACCAAATGAAGCGAATCGAGTCGCTATCTTCCGAACGAGTAGTACTCAAAACTCCCACGAAGCTCTGCGACCCAAGGCTAGAAAGTTGCTTCAGGAAAGATGGCTGACAAAATACTAGGATGGAAGCAAATGTAAGAAATTATAACTTCATGCAAAAAAATGTACAGTTAATATAGAAAACTATTAGGCCTATCAATATTATTTTGTCATAAAGGTAATTTACAAACAAAAAAAAAGCTAAAGCATTTACTGCAAATGTCAGGTACAATTTTTAAAGCTTGCCTTGCTGTTCATTAAAAAAAGATTTAAAAGTCAATCACGTGCCATTGTTCTTTGTTGTAGTAATGTTAGAGATTGAAGCTACAGTGCCACCAGAAAGTATTCATAGCCCTTGACTTACTGCACATTTTGTTGGGGCGGCAGGTAGCCTAGTGTTTAGAGTGTTGGGCCAGTAACCGAAAGGTTGCTAGATCGAATCCCTGAGCTGAAAAAAAATCTGTTGTTCTGCCCCTGAACAAGGCAGTTAACCCACTGTTCCTAGGCCATCATTGTAAATAAGAATTATTTGTTCTTAACTGACTTGCCTAGTTAAATAAAGGTAAAAAATATATAAAATGTTTTGTTACAGCCGTTATCTTAAATAGATTTGCTTTACTTCACCCATCTACACACAATACCCTAACGTCATATTGATAACCAATTCCAGTGTATATTTGGTCTTGTGTTTTAGGATACGGTCCTGCTGAAAGGTGAATTTGTCTCCCAGTGTCTGTTGGAAAGCAGACAACCAGGTTTTTCTCTAGGATGTTGCCTGTGCTTAGCTTAATTCCGCTTCTTTGTGTCCAAAAAACTCCCTAGTCCTCCCTAGACCTGCCCTCCAGGACACCTACACCACCCGATGTCACAGGAAGACCAAAAAGATCCTCAAGGACAAAAACCACCCGAGCCACTTGCCTGTTCACCCCACTATCATCCAGAAGGTGAGGTCAGTACAGGTGCATCAAAGCTGGGACCGAGAGACTGAAAAACAGCTTCTATCTCAAGGCCATCAGACTGTTAAACAGCCATCACTAACATTGAGTGGCTGCTGCCAACATACAGTCTCAATCTCTAGCCACTTTAATAATTGGATGTAATAAATGTATCACTAGTCACATAAACAATGCCACTTTATAAAATGTTGACATACCCTACATTTGTCATCTCTTATGTATATACTGTACTCTATGCCATCTACTGCATCTTGCTTATGCCGTTCGGCCATCGCTCATCCATATATTTATATGTACATATTCTTAATCATTCCTTTACACTTGTGTGTATAAGGTAGTTGTTGTGAAATTGTTAGTTTACTTGTTAGATATTACAGTACGGTCGGAACTAGAAGCACAAGCATTTCGCTACACTCGCATTAACATCTGCTAACCATGTGTATGTGACCAATAAAATTGTATTTTATGTTATTTGATTTTAAATGTAGGCCTTACATCCAGACCAATTTGCATATCAGTCTTTTGTTAGTGGTCCCGTGTTCCTCACCTCAGACACCACCTCGTGGGACATCAGTCTCTGGATAGCAGCCAGACACAGCTGGGTGATCTTGGGCTCCTTGGTGCCACAGCCCATCAGGAATGGCTGCACCACCTCCGAGCTGTTCTCCTTCAGAGCTAAGGAAGAGACGATACATGGGCATGCAGTGAACACATCAGACAGCTGTTCTAAAACAAACATCTACAGTAGGACTACTCTGTTAGAATGCATCCTCATTTCCTTTGCTTGTTTTAATGAGGTCTAATCACTTATGTATGTGATTGGATATTGGCTCAGCCAAAACATCTCTCACAAACAAACAAACACAAGTGTCCCTCCCTCAATCACTCACTTGCCAAGATGTCTGAATTCCTCGCAGCGATGGTCTTGATCTTGACTATCCCAGACTCAGCGGCCTAGAAAAGCAGAGCAGAGAGACATTAAGTTTACATTTACTGTACCTATACATTCCTTATGATAGGACAGCTGATGATACGTTACCACCTCTATATGCACTGTTTTAACTGAGGTAGACGTCTCCTAGTCCTTATTAATTATCCTCATGGCGGGGGTGGGGGCGGGGGGCATGGCCAGACACACTAATCAGCTAACCTTGAGTTACCTGAGAGGAGACACAGGGAGCCAGTGATTTCTCTTTTGTTTCTCTGTTGCCTGACATAGTAGACTGCTGAAAGCACAGCATGATCTCACTAAGGTCTCTATCGCTCTACAGCAGCTGCAGCTCTGTCAAGATATTCTCCCTCTCGTTCTCCTTCTCTATCGTTCTTTTTTCTCCCATCCTGAAGTCAAATCGAATAAAACAATTCAAATCGAAATACATTTTTATTTGTCACATGCGCCGAATACAACAAGTGTAGACTTTAGCGTGAAATGCTTACTTACGAGGCCTTTCCCAACAATGTAGTTAAAAAGTAAGAAACCCACCACAACAACAAGCAGATCATTAACACTTGACTATGCACTGTGATACAGACTGGGCCTATAGCCTACATAGAAAAGGTGCGACGCTCGTTCACCATTAAAAAATGCATTGTTTTATTTAAGCAAGGTTAAAATATGAACCTTTCAGCCCTCAATGGCCTTTATCAGAACAACATTTAACCTTGCTTGAATAAAACAATGAATATTTAAATGGTGAGCGAGCGTAGCGTCTTTTCCTTTTCAATGATGATTAACATTTTTGTGTTGTACCTTGCCTGGTTGAGCACCCTCCACTTCTTTCCCTATAGCCTACATAAACATACTGTCAGTGTCAAATATTTAATAGACTGACTCAACCACGAACATGCCATTGCTGAGGAACACACCAACAAACAAAGGACTATTCACATCAATAATCATAATTGAAATGATGTCAAGTGCCACATTTGCCAGCAAGAAGTGATTTGACATGGAACCATTGTTTCCTGGCAATTCCGGTCCCACAATTCCTGTCCCACAATTCCTGTTCCAAGCTAAAGTGAAGAAATATTGGATTGGTGTGAGCACAAGACAAACTGTTCTAGTACTGAAACACACATTGCTTAACAGGGTTTCTTTCAGTTAACCTGTTCTAGTCACTGCCTCTCATCCATACTGAAACACACATTGCTTAGCAGAGTTTCTTTCAGAGAACATCTGACCACAAAGGGTCTAGCTTAAGAACAGTGTGCAACACTTAAGCAGGTAATTCATTTGATATGAATAACAACCACCAGTCAATTCCTCTTCGTATGATCTAAAACCACATAGAAAGACTGCCTGGGTGAGAAACACTTCCTGTTATTGTTGTTCTAACCATACCTGCTGTGCTATGCTGCTGTGTTTGACCTGATATACAGTCACATCACTTCATATTTAATTTGACCTGCCACAAGGCCGCACAGAGGTGGGAGTCAACTGGACAGGACGCAGCCTCTTGAACCTCTTGGTTACCCGGCAACAGGGCCTTAATACTGCAGAGTGTAGAACTACAGGCCTTATCTTAACCCCACACAGCGACTTAAAGATAATCTATAGAAATGCAAGTCTCCCTCCTCTCCTTTGTCCTCAGTGTGGAGGGAGGCAGAGGGCTTTAACAGGGCATTAAAATCACACAGAACCTTTTCTAATAATCATTCCGATCCTGCTGGTGTAGAGACGAAGATATCAATATAGCCCTAGAAGCTACGAAGAACAGTGAAGACAACTAATTGGCTTTGGCTCATGTATTCCCTGACAAAGGTCATGCAGCCGAAAAACGTCAGTTTTTCATCTTTGTTTCCATTGAACAAGCCATACAAATAAAGGCATTTTAATTATGTGAAGAGTGCCTTGGTCCTCCTTTCTTTTTGGCTGTTGCTCTTATTGAAAATGGGAGGCAGGCAGGGTGACATACTTTTATTTGTTTTTATTTCACCTTTTTTTAACCAGGTAGGCAAGTTGAGAACAAGTTCTCATTTACAACTGCGACCGGGTCAAGATAAAGCAAAGCAGTTTGACACATACAACAACAAAGAGTTACACATGGAGTAAAACAAACATACAGTCAATAAACGAATCTATATACAAAGAGTGCAAATGAGGTAAGATAAGGAAGGTAAGGCAATAAAAAGGTCATGGTGGCAAAGTAATTACAATATAGCAATTAAACACTGGAATGGTAGATGTGCAGTAGATGAATGTGCAATGTAGAAAAACTGGGGTGCAAAGGAACAAGATAAATAAATAAATACGGTAGGGGATGAGGTAGTTGGTTGGGCTATTTACAGATGGGCTATTTACAGGTGCAGGGGTCTGTGAACTGCTCTGACAGCTGGTGCTTAAAGCTGGTGAGGGAGATAAGTGTCTCCAGTTTCAGAGATATTTGTAGTTCGTTCCAGTCATTGGCAGCAGAGAACTGGAAGGAGAGTCGGCCAAAGGAGGAATTGGCTTTGGGTGTGACCAGTGAGATATACCTGCTGGAGCACGTGCTACGGGTTGGTGCTGCTATGGTGACGAGCGAGCTGAGATAAGGCGAGACTTTACCTAGCAGGGACTTGTAGATGACCTGGAGCCAGTGGGTATGGCGACGAATGTAAAGCGAGGGCCAGCCAAAGAGAGTGTACAGGTCGCAGTGGTGGGTGGTATATGGGGCTTTGGTAACAAAACAGATGGCACTGTGATAGACTGCATCCAATTTGTTGAGTAGAGTATTGGAGGCTATTTTGTAAATGACATCACCGGAAGTCGAGGATCGGTAGGATGGTCAGTTTTACGAGGGTATGTTTGGCAGCATGAGTGAAGGAGGCGAAATAGGAAGCCAATTGTAGATTTAATTTTGGATTGGAGACGTTTGATGTGAGTCTGGAAGGAGAGTTTACAGTCTAACCAGACACCTAGATATTTCTGGTTGTCCACATAATCTAAGACAGAACCATCCAGAGTAGTGATGCTGGACGGGCGGACAGGTGCGGGCAGCGATCGGTTGAAGAGCATGCATTTAGTTTTACTTGCGTTTAAGAGCAGTTGGAGGCCACGGAAAGAGAGTTGTATGTCATTGAAGCTCGTCTGGAGGGTAGTTAACACAGTGTCCAAAGAGGGGCCAGAAGTATACAGAATAGTGTCGTCTGCGTAGAGGTGGATCAGAGACTCACCTGCAGCAAGAGCGACATCATTGATGTATATGTCTCCCCCTTTGAAGAGGTGGATGACCGCAGCTGCTTTCCAGTCTTTGGGAATCTCAGACGACACGAAAGAGAGGTTGATCAGGCTAGTAATAGGGGTTGCAACAATTTCGGCAGATAATTTCAGAAAGAAAGGGTCCAGATTGTCTAGCCAGGCTGATTTGTAGGGGTCCAGATTTTGCAGCTCTTTCAGAACATCAGCTAACTGGATTTGGGAGAAGGAGAAATGGGGGAGGCTTGGGTCAGTTGCTGTGGGGGGTGCAGGGCTGTTGACCGGGGTAGGGGTAGCCAGGTGGAAAGCATGGCCAGCCGTAGAAAAATGCTTATTGAAATTCTGAATTATTGTGGGTTTATCGGTGGTGACAGCGTTTCCTATCCTCAGTGCAGTGGGCAGCTGGGAGGAGGTGCTCTTTTTCTCCATGGACTTTACAGTGTCCCAGAACTTTTTTGAGTTTGTGTTACAGGAAGCAAATTTCTGCTTGAAAAAGCTAGCCTTGGCTTTCCTAACTGCCAGTGTATATTGGTTCCTGACTTCCCTGAAAAGTTGCATATCACGGGGGCTGTTCGATGCTAATGCAGAACGCCACAGGATGTTTTTGTGCTGGTCAAGGGCAGTCAGGTCTGGAGAGAACCAGGGGCTATATCTGTTCCTGGTTCTACATTTCTTGAATGGGGCATGCTTATTTAAGATGGTGAGGAAGGCACTTTTAACTTCTTAGGGAACGGCAGCTGAGGTGTCGGTTTTGGAGAGTCTGGCATGCCCAAAGTAAAAGGCATGCCACTCAGGCCCAAAACCTAGGATATGCACATAATTAGTACTATTGGATAGGAAACACTCTGAAGTTTCTAAGAGTGTTAAAATACTGTCTGTGAGTATAACAGAACTGATATAGCAGGTGAAAACCCGAGGAATTTCTGTCCTGAAAAAAGTGTTTTTGACACATTGCCTCATTTTGAACCCCTCCCTATTGAAAACAGCCATATATGGGAGTAAGATTGCAGTACCTATTGCTTCCACTGGATGTCAACAGTCTCTAGACAGTGTTTGGTGATGTTAGGTTGCTCTGGATGGTAGGTTGCTCTGGATGGTAATAGAAGAAGAATTTCGAACTAGTCATCGGATGTAAACAAAAGAGGAGGCGCGTTCACGGGCTCGCGCGCGCTGTGGTTTTTTCCTTTCCTATCGTCCAGTTTATAATCCGGTTGAAATATTATAGTAAATATACATAAGTGTTCCTAAGGATACATTATCAATGTTTGATTGTTCTTGGACAAGTGTATAGGTATAGGTTGAACGTGTTCTCTTCACGGTTCAATGGGCGAGTGGACGCTGTATTTTATGAACATAACGCGCCAACCAAACTGAGATTTATGGATATAATAAATGACTTTTTCTAACAAAAATAACCATTGGATGTCTTCGTTGGACACTTGGGAAGCCCTCAGCAGAAGTTCTTCGAAAGGTAAGGGATTTTATATTAGCGATTTTATGCATTTTATGAGATCCGCTTTGGTTATGGATTTATGCTAATGCATAAAATATGAGCGGGGCTATCCTCAAACAATCAAATGTTGTGCTTTTGCCGTAAAGCCTTTTTGAAATCGGACAACGCTGTGATATTGCCAAGAAGCAGAGCTTTTGATGACTATGCAACACCTGTAATTTGATGAATGTTTAATAATTCAACTTTTGGAATTTGGCGCCTTACATTTCACCGGGTAGTGTCGGGAGTGCTCCCTAAGTAGTTAAAGAATAACCAGGCATCCTCTACTGACGGGATGAGGTCAATATCCTTCCAGGATACCCGGGCCAGTTCGATTAGAAAGGCCTGCTCGCTGAAGTGTTTTAGGGAACGTTTAACAGTAATGAGGGGAGATCGTTTGACCCGAAAACCCATTACGGATGCAGGCAATGAGGCAGTGATCGCTGAGATCTTGGTTGAAAACAGCAGGGGTGTATTTGGAGGGCAAGTTAGTTAGGATGACATCTATGAGAGTGCCCGTGTTTATGGATTTGGGGTTGTACCTTGTAGGTTCAATTATGATTTGTGTGAGGTTTAGGGCATCAAGCTTAGATTGTAGGATGGCCGGGGTGTTAAGCATGTCCCAGTTTAGGTCACCTAGCAGCACGAACTCTGAAGATAGATGGGGGGCAATCAGTTCACATATGGTGTCCAGAGCACAGCTGGGGGCAGAGGGTGGTCTATAGCAAGCGGCAACAGTGAGAGATTTGTTTCTAGAAAAGGTGGATTTTTAAAAGTAAAAGTTCAAATTGTTTGGGTACAGACCTGGATAGTAAGACAGAACTCTGCAGGCTATCACTGCAGTAGATTGCAACACCACCCCCTTTGGCCATTCTATCTTGTCTGAAAATGTTGTAGTTAGGGATGGAAATTTCAGCGTTATTGGTGGTCTTCCTGAGCCAGGATTCAGACACGGCTAGGACATCCAGGTTGGCAGTGTGTGCTAGGGCAGTGAATAAAACAAACTTAGGGGGGAGGCTTCTAATGTTAACATGCATGAAACCAAGGCTTTTACGGTTGCAGAAGTCAACAAATGAGAGCGCCTGGGGAATAGGAGTGGAGCTAGGCACTGCAGGGCCTGGATTAACCTCTATATCACCAGAGGAACAGAGGGGGAGTAGGATAAGGGTACGGCTAAAGGCTATAATGACTGGTCGTCTAGGACGTCCTGAACAGAGAGTCAAAAGAACAGGTTTCAGGGGGCGATAAAATAGATTAAAGGCATAATGTACAGACAAAGGTATGGTAGGACGTAAATACAGTGGAGGTAAACATAGGCATTGAGTGGTGATGAAAGAGATATTGTCTCTAGAAACATGTAAACCAGGTGATGTCATCGCATGTGTGGGTGGTGGAACTGAAGGGTTGGATAAGGTATATTGAGCAGGGCTAGAGGCTCTACAGTGAAATAAGACAAACACTAACCAGAAGAGCAATGGACAAGGCATATTGACATTGAGGAGAGGCCTGCTTAACCGAGTGATCATAAGGGTCCAGTTAGTAGTGAGGCTGGTTGGGGACACGGTGGTTCAGAGGAAGTCTCTTTATAGCCTTCTCATATGTTTCCGTCGGTAGACCAGTCGTGATGGGTTAGTGGGGTTCCGTGTGGTGAAGGGGACCAGGCCAATTGGAAAAATAGGTAATAGTGGCCCAAGAAATTGTCCGATGGACCTGATTAGCTAGCAGCCAATATGCTCTAGACAGCTAACATTAGCAGGCCACAGTTAGCTGATGGCCGTTCAGGTGACGTCGCGACGGAGGGCCAGTTGAATAACCCCCCCTCGTGCAGATAACGTCGGTGGTCCAGTCGTGAAGGCCTTGTGGGGCTCCACCACCGGCAGTAAAAACAGGTCCGGATAGGTGTTGTAGCCCAAGAGTGGTTGATGGGATTCTTCAGCCAGCCGGAAGATGGGCCAAGCGCAGGCTAGCTTCAGGCTAATTGGTGCATTGCTCCGGGACCAACGTTAGCTAATAGACACTCGGATAGCAGCTAGCTAGCTGCAAGATCCAGGTAAAAATGTCCAGAGCTTGCGGTAGGAATCCGGGGATATGGAGAGAAAATAGGTCCAGTATGCTCTGGTTTGAGTCGCGTTATACGAACGGCAAGAGCTTTTCCGAGCTAAAGGTTAGCTGCTGCTGTCCGTTAGCAATGGTTATCTAAAATACTATTCCCGGATTCGAGGTGGATAATACTTATAATATATAAATCTATAAATATATAAAATATATAAAAAGATATGCGAAGAAAAGATATATACACTGGACACGACAGGACGAGGACAAAAGACGTCTGACTGCTACGCCATGTTGGATTTTTTTTTTTTTTTTTTTAGGCCTTGACATTTGTTTAAAAACACATTTACTTGAAGAACAGTGCAGATGCAAAGTTTGGTAACAGAATGACAGCACACAAACAGCACACACTGTCATTCTGTAACAAAACATTGCATCTGCACTGTTCAAGTAAACTGTTAAAAAAGTAGTCCTTGTGCATAGAGTTGTATGGATTGCTTAACTTTGCAATCATTGTTTTTTGTTTGACATACAATTTAAAGTGACAAAACTGAGTCTCAGCATGACTCTTACCATGGAAATGCCCCTTGGCTAATGAAGTTAGTGTTTCTCTGCACTCGGGTTCTCGCCACACATAACAGGTTGGCCATAAGCACACTCTCTAGAACTGAACATATACAAGGCTACTAGGCATATATGTTCAGTTCCAGCACCCTTGATGTTCCTTGTTTGGCTGTATACGATTGTGACACAACTGACATTCTTTCCAAGTGAATTTCGCCACAGTGCTGTTGAGCAAAAGGCAGCGCTGCGTTAACTTTGTTATAAATAGCTTTAACGGTCCTTCTCCAACCCTCCTCACACAGCAGCCATTGTGGTTAGGTGGGTCTAGCACTAGCAGGGCTCAGAGGAGCCACAGTGAATGGACCCAGTATGCAATGTGAATGGGAGCCTATTATGGAAGGAAGATGATAGTGGTGGTGGTGGTGGTGAAAATGAAAGATGACAGCATAAGGGATGGTCCATGGTCTTTAGGTAAACAGCTTTATTACAATGTTGAAGATATAGGCTAGGCTTTATGGATAATACTATCAACAAGGATAAGCCTAATTCTGCTGATGATCATGACGGCAATACTGAACTTGTCGTGTTATTAAATACAATTATTTAGTTCATATTGCTATATTGCTAATCAAGTGGATTTTAGAATCCAGGTAAATGCTGAACTGCCTACAGAAACCTTAAGTAAAGGAATGCCAGCAAGATCATTGCATTCCACTGCCTACAAGCACAACAACTGGCATCAATTGGTCACATTGCTGGGATTTCCTATGTTCAACCTTGAGTGAAACCATGTGTCCTTCTGTTCTGTTCTTACCAACCTGAACATGGATAACACTACACTGTCAAGGCTGTTTAGACCTGATGACATACACATGGAAAACCACTGAAGCACAGTCCCCACATAGGCCCTAAGCCTACTAATTACACATGGAAAACCTTGAAAAAGGTCAATGGAGAGAGGATTTATCAAGAGGAGAGGGCAACATTTAGCCTAGCCTATTGATGCTTATTGGATGCTTGTCCATCCTCACACTTTCACATTCGAAATAACTGGTTTCATTTCCTCTTTTTTCATGTTTGTGATGAGAGTGGAATGGATCTCCTATGAGTCATTTAGGTCATCAGACAGACCAGCCACTGTATGAAACCACTCCAGTCTATTCATGCTAGCTCAGTCAGTAGTCTTGCTGTCAGTCAGTAGTCCACCCTCCACGCACACACTCTTATCCAGTAAAATGCTAACTGAGCCCAAAAAGGCTTGACACTAGATGACTTTCTTCCCCTTTACAATAGAACTGAGAAGCTTCAGTCTGAATCAGTATGAGTCAAAATTACAAGCTGGCAGTTTAGAACTATTGCGAACCACACTGTGAAGGACGCATGAAGCCACTGAATGCGAAGGTTCATCCACACTACAGCAGCTTGAAGACAAATAGTGGAACGACCAGGTCATACTCGTAGGCCTAACTTCACTACATGTTTTATCCTAGGGGAGAATTATTCATGAACTTGGGCAAACTCACTACTTCTCCCAAAGACCAGCATCATTTGCTCAGCCGCTTATAGGCTGTCTCAGAAGAGCACATGTTGAGAGAGGAACTCACACTGCAGATTTTCACATTGATTCTGCTGCCGCATAGCCTACATTGAAGGGGCTTATTCAATGAATCCAAACCTTAGTCTCACATTCTGTCAGTTCTTCTTAAGTTTCTGCTTTTCAGCTTGTTATTTCTTCAGACTGTATGACATCTGTATGGCAAAGTCAGCCATACAGGCAGGGTATGAAGGAGGAGCCATGTTTCACAGACAATCAACAAACACAGCACTGTAACTCATCAACAGAGAGACCTGCGATCATAGCACAACAGAGAAGCTCCCACTTATTAAGCTGGCTGCCACTCAATAGAAGGAAAGGTCTTGAGGGTGAAACTGTGATTTAGAAAAATCTACAGGATTCTTCTCAGCCCTTCTTAACCCAGACAAACCTGAGAGAAAACAGCTGCACTGCAGTGAAAGAGGTAAAGGAATGGGAGAGGGGTGTGCGAGACTGGTCAACTGACACTCTCAGCTCCAATAGAAATGTAAGACAATTCAGATTTGTTGATCAAAATGTAAAACATAGACTACTTAGCATGCCCAGCAAAGGACAGGCTTAGTATAGCCAGATTCTACGGGGGCCACAAAAAAAAAAAAGTGAGGTGCCGCAGTGGCTCTGCGTACCCACATCCATACCCCCCCACACACACATCTTGAGAGCAAAACATTTTACCCCCCCCCTCATGACAGCGAAGACAACAAAAAACAGAAAGTTAATTTCATGTAATTCTACTAATTTTGTCATTGGTCGGAGAGAGACATTTGCAGTTTTAAAGCCAATTTCCTGCAATTCCACTAGGGCTGGGAGGTATACCGTATTTTACTATATATTGATGCATGGACCGGTTTCGGTTTTTACTTTACCTTCTATAATGGTATTTGAATGTTAGGTTTGTTAAATGTGATACACACGGCGTATTGTCCATTTGTATAGTTTACTCCGCTCTCTCCCTCTCTCTCCGCATGCCGCTTTCCACAGACCTAGTCCACCCTGTCACTCAAAGAGTGCATTTGTTATTACTCGACCACGAGACACTTGTGTTCAGTCTGCATGGTCAATGAAGCACATCCAACAATGTTGATGACTACGATACTGTTTCCACTTTGCCTCTTAATATAAATCCACAAGCGTTCTATACTATTAGTTTGTGTTTCTTACATCTGCAAACAGCAAGTTTGTCTTTTCTAAGCAAGTTGTGGCTAAGTCGTGTTAGCCGATAATTCCAATTGCTAGTTAGCTGTCTTGCTAACTAAACGTAGCTAGCTATACAGCCTGATACCAGTGATTGTGTAGGCCTAAATCAGCATGTTGTTCGTGCAACAGTATCTTCTAAATCAAAGAGGAATAGGCAAAGCATGAATATGCTAGCTACATCATATAGCCAAGGAAACACTGACCAACACTTTGGTTCCTACCCTGTCACAATAACTCCTCCCTGCCATTTTAATTTGTTGTCATGTCAAACAACACTGTTTTCAAAGTGCCCACTATTAACTTCAAACAATAGAATTAGAATAATCATTTATTTCCAACGAGCCAACAGTTCACCCAAGTGTTTATCTATACTGAACAAAAATATAAAAACGCAACATGTAAAGTGTTGGTCCCATGTTTCATGAGCTGAAACAAAAAAGGTCCCAGAAATGTTCCATATTCACAAAAAGCTTATTTCTCTAAAATGTTGTGCACAAATTTGTTTACATCTGTTAGTGAGCATTTCTTTTTTGCCAAGATAATCCATCCACCTGACAGCTGTGGCATATCTGTTTAAACAGCATGATCATTAAACAGGTGCCTCGTGCTGGGGACAATGAAAGGCCACGTTAAAATGTGCAGCATTGTCGTAACACAATGCCAGAGGTGTCTCAAGTTGAGGGAGTGTGCAATTGGCATGCAGACTGCAGAAATGTCCACCAGAGCTGATGAAAAATGTAATGTTAATTTCTCTACTATAAGCCGCATCCGTCGTTTTAGAGAATTTGGCAGTACGTCCAATTGGCCTCACAACCACAGACCACATGTATGGCGTTGTGTGGGCGAGCGGTTTGCTGATGTCAACAGAGTGCCCCATGGTGGTGTTGGGTTTTGGTATGGGCAGGCATAAGCTATGGATAACGAACACAATTGCATTTTATCAATGGCAATTTGAATGCACTGCGATACCATGACGAGATGAGGCCCATTGTCGTACCATTCATCCGCCGCCATCACCTCATGTTTCAGTATGATAATGCACGACCCCATGTCACAAGGATCTGTACACAATTCCTGGAAGCTGATGTCCCAGTTCTTCCATGGCCTGCATACTCACCAGACATGTAACCCATTGAGCATGTTTGGGATGCTCTGGATCGACGTGTATGACAGCATGTTCCAGTTCCCACCAATATACAGCAACTTCACACAGCTATTGAAGAGGAGTGGGACAACATTCCACAGGCAACAATAAACAGCCTGATCAACTCTTTGCGAAGGAGATGTGTTGCGCTGCATGAGGCAAATGGTGGTCACACCAGATACTGACTGGTTTTCTGATTCACACCCCTTTAAGGTATCTGTGACCAACAGATGCATATCTGTATTCACAGTCATACGAAATCCATAGATTAGGACTTAATTAATTTTTTTAATTTTACTGATTTCCAAGACCCAAGTCAAATCGCAATTGCAGCATTTGGTTAAAAATAAGACCTATATGTTTTGCCCATATCGTGCAGACTTACAGTGGCAAGAAAAGTATGTGATCCCTTTGGAAATACCTGGATTTCTGCATAAATTGGTCATAAAATTTGATCTGATCTTCATCTAGGTCACAACAATAGACAAACACAGTCTGCTTAAATAAACACACAAACAATTATATTTGTTTTCATGTCTTTATTGAACACACCGTGTAAACATTTGCAGTGCAGGGTGGAATAAGTATGTGAACCCTTGGATTTAATAACTAGTTGACCCTCCTTTGGCAGCAATAACCTCATCCAAACATTTTCTGTAGTTGCGGATCAGACCTGCACAACGGTCAGGAGGAATTTTGGACCATTCCTCTTTACAAAAGTCTTTCAGTTCAGCAATATTCTTGGGATGTCTGGTGTGAACTGCTCTCGAGGTCATACCACAGCATCTCAATCGGGTTGAGGTCAAGACTCCGACTGGTCCACTCCAGAAGGCGTATTTTCTTCTGTTGAAGCCATTCTGTTGTTGATTTACTTCTGTGTTTTGGGTGGTTTTCATGTTGCGTCACCCAAATTCTGTTGAGCTTCAATTGGCGGACAGATAGCCTAACATTCTCCTGCAAAATGTCTTGATAAACTTGGGAATTCATTTTTCTGTCGATGACAGCAAGCTGTCCAGGAACTGAGGCAGCAAACCAGCCCCAAACCATGATGCTCCCTCCACCATACTTTACAGTTGGGATGAGGTTTTGATGTTGGTGTGCTGTGCCTTTTTTTCTCCACACATAGTGTTGTGCGTTCCTTCCAAACAACTCAACTGTAGTTTCATCTGTCCACAGACTATTTTGCCAGCAGTGCTGTGGAACATTCAGGTGCACTTTTGTAAACTTCAGATGTGCAAAAAAAGAATTTGGGGACAGCAGTGGCTTCTTCCGCAGTGTCCTCCCATGAATACCATTCTTGTTTAGTGTTTTACGTATTGTAGACTCGTCAACAGAGATGTTAGCTAAAGACAGAAATCTCTGGAATATGCTAACACTTTAGGATTCTTCTAAACCTCATTGAGCATTCTGCACTGTGCTCTTGCAGTCATCTTTGCAGGACGGCCACTCCTAGGGAGAGTAGCAACAGTGCTGAACTTTCTCCATTTATAGACAATTTGTCATACGGTGGACTGATGAACATCAAGGCTTTTAAAGATACTTGTGTAACCCTTTCCAGCTTTATGCATGTCAACAATTCTGAATCTTAGGTCTTCTGAGATCTCTTTTGTTCGAGGCATGGTTCACATCAGGCAATGCTTCTTGTGAATAGCAAATTCAAATTTTGTGAGTGTTTTTTTATAGGGCAGGGCAGCTCTAACCAACATCTCCAATCTCATCTCATTGATTGGACTCCAGGTTAGCTGACTACTGACACAAATTAGCTTTTGGAAAAGTCATTAGCCTAGGGGTTCACATACTTTTTCCAACCTACACTGTGAATGTTTAAATTATGTGTTCAATATAGACAATAAAAATACAATCATTTGTATGTTATTAGTTTAAGCACACTGTTTGTCTATTGTTGTGACTTCGATGAAGATCAGATCAAATGTGATGACCAATTTATGCAGAAATCCAGGTAATTCCAAAGGGCTCACATACCTTTTCTTGCCACTGTATGTGGCAGTGTGTAAATTATCTCAAATGAATGCAGAAACTGATAAAAATGCTGAAAAATCTTTTGGGTTGAAGATTATTTTAACATTATAAAATAATCAGAATGGAAATCACTTAGAATGTATGTGTCCCCACACTGGGGTCATGCATTACTCATAAAGCAAATGTAGAACTTTAATTATTGAAAAAAACAAAATATTGAAAAGAAAGAAAATGAAATACCGTGATATGATAGAATTTAAGGCAGGGCAATATGACATCTACACATTTTGCCATAGGGTGGAGGAAAATGTTTGCAGTTTTTAATGTGATAACTGATGATCAATGGGCTCCACTTCCGGTCAGTAATTCAACCATGCTTAGATAGCTGGCTGCTAGACTAACTTATAATCTATTTTGCTGACATTGGCTAATTGAGTGAGTGCTGATGCACAACCAAATTTCGAAATTGCAGCTTGTGTATTCTAACTCTCAACAGTATGTTGCGACCCCCACTGAGCCTCACCGCCATCTTTACATTTTTTATTAAATGTTTTTTAATTGGTCCGCAGGCCTACAAAAGGCTGTGCCAGTTGCCCATCCCTGCTATAGAGGTATCGTCCCCAGAGCAGTGCTGAGTCTTTCTGTGTGACTAGGTCTGAAGAGAAACAAACAAAGCCAGCCAGAGTTATACCTGCCTGCCTGCTGACTCAGTCTGGAGTGGAGGTCGAAAGGGCACAGGCTCAGCATAAAGGAGCAGTCATCTCAAATGTGGAGACTGACTGAGACAGCATAATTTCTCTGACAGATAGGCCTACATCATTATACCACCCTGCATCTGGGCGATATATCAAATTCATTTAATTAACTTGAATGTACAGTGCATTCGGAAAGTATTCAGACCCCATGACTTTTTCCACATTTTGTTACGTTACAGCCTTGGTGTCTGTGTGGGAGTGGGAAGGTGCACATTGCACACAGCACAAAAGGAGCGAAGGAGACCAAAAGGACAAACACTCATAAAACAATATATAGATATATACTTGATTCTTGCAATACAGACATTTGGTACATTACACTAAAACATACAGTGCATTTGGAAAGTATTCAAACCCCTTGACTTAACATTTTGTTACGGTACAGCTTTATTCTAAAATGGATTAAATAGTTTTTTCCCCCTCATCAAATTGACAAACAATACACCATAATGACCAAGCAAAAACAGGTTTTTAGAAATTTTTAGAAACAAGAAATATTCCATTTACATAAGTATTCAGACCCTTACTCAGTACTTTGTTGAAGCACATTTGGCAGCGAATACAGCCTCAAGTCTTCTTGGGTATGATGCTACAAGCTTGTCACACCTGTATTTGGGGAGTTTCTCCCATTCTTCTGTGCGGATCCTCTCAAGCTCTGTCAGGTTGGATGGGGAGCGTCGCTGCACAGCTTTTTTAAGGTCTCTACAGAGATGTTTGATCGGGTTCAAGTCCAGGCTCTGGCTGGGCCACTCAAGGACAATCAGAGAAATGTCCTAAAGCCACTCCTGAATTGTCTTGGCTGTGTGCTTAGGGTCTTGTCCTGTTGGAAGGTGAACCTTCGCCCCCAGTCAGAGTCTGAGCACTCTAGAGCAGGTTTTCATCAAGGATCTCTGTACTTTGCTCCGTTCATCTTTCCCTTGATCCCAACTAGTCTCCCAGTCCCTGCTACTGAAAAACAACCCCACAGCATGATGCTGCCACCCACATGCTTCATCGTAGGGATGGTGCAAGGTTTCCTCCGGACAAGACACTTGGCATTCAGGCCAAAGAGTTCAATCTTGGTTTCATCAGACCAGAAAATCTTGTTCCTCATGGTCTGAGAGTCCTGTACGTGCATTTTGGCAAACTACAAGCGGGCTGTCATGTGCCTTTTACTGAGGAATGGCTTCTGTCTGGCCACTCTACCATAAAGGCCTGATTGGTGGAGTGCTGCAGAGATGGTTGTCCTTCTGGAAGTTTCTCCCATCTCCACAGAGGAACTCTGAAGGTCTGTCAGAGTGAACGTGGGTTCTTGGTCACCTCCCTGACCAAGGCCCTTCACCCCTGATTGCTCAGTCCAGTCTTGGAGTTCTACGGACAATTCCTTCAACCTCATGGCTTGGTTTTTGCTCTGACATGCACTGTCAACTGTGGGACCTTATATAGAGAGGTGTGTGCCTTTCCAAATCATGTCCAATAAATTGGATTTACCACAGGTGGACTCCAATTAAGTTGTAGAATTGGTACACCTACTGGAGAGCTCTTTTGTCTACACCCATTCAGTATCGTTCACACCCTCTTAAGCTTTAGCCCCACCCATCTCTATAAGGATTCACATGAGGCCATGTACTAAACAACAGGGTGGCAGGTAGCCTAGTGGTTAGAGCGTTGGACTTGTAACTGCAAGGTTAAATCCCCAAACTGACAAGGTGAAAATCTGTCGTTCTGCCCCTGAACAAGGCAGTTAAGCCACTGTTCCTAGGCTGTCATTGAAAATAAGAATTTGTTCATTGAAAATAAGAATTTGTTCTTAACTGACTTGCCTAGTTAAATAAAGGTTAAAAACAACAAAGATTTCAAGACTAAAGGCTGGTTTATACTACGGGTGTGTTTGTAAATTTAATCTGGAGTGCCAGAATGTGCTTTTGGCATTCGTAAACTCAGAGCATTGTCAGATTGTCCATTCGTAAATTCAGAGCGTTTTGCTCTCAGAGCGTTCAGAGTGCACACTGGACGGTCCGGCCGAAGAGCAGGGCTGATCAGAGCATTCTGACCTAACAAGCACCCAAGATAGCTAGCAAAAAAAAAAACAATCCCAACTGATAATGTTACTACCCTGCCTGAATCTGCAGGTAGCCAACCAACCAGGTTCAATGTTAGCTAACTAACATTAGGCTATAACTAGCATTTTTTTTCTTTCTTTTTTTTCAGGTTTTTCTCATTGAGATAACATCTCTTTTCCAAGAGAGACCTGGTCCAATAGCAGCAGGGGGAACAACGTTTCAGACAAAACAACTTACATACATTAATACAACTATAAACACACATACAGTACAACAAAAATATTTTACGTCTTGACTAAAAACAGCTGACCTTAAAACAATTACACTTTTCTATGATATATACACATCGATCAAGTGTTTAAACTCCACCAATGAAACTAGATAATCAAAATTTTAAATGTTCAGGAGAGAATTCCAGGACCACGGAGCTAAGTAACTAAAACTATTTATATAACCTGTTCTAATTTTTGGTACTGTTAGAAGCAAATGAGAATGGGACCGTAATTGATATTTATTTACTGACCTGATTAAAAAAGAACAGAGATAAAACGGCATTTTACCCATTATGGCCTTGTAAATCAGTGTATACCAGTGTTTAAGCCTACGCAAGGTCAATGACGACCAGCCAACAGCGCTGTAGAGATCACAATGATGTGTAAGACGTTTTTGATTTGAAATGAACCTGAGGGCTGCATGATACACTGAATCAAGTGGTCTCAGGGTAGTGGCTGAGGCCTGCATATATATAACATCACTAAAATCTAAAACTGCCAGTAATGTACATCGTACCAGCTCCTTCCTGGCCTCAAAAGAAAAACAAGCTTTATGCCTGTAATAAAAACCTATTTTCAGCTTGAGCTTCCTTATCAAGTTCTCTACATGCACAGTGAAGCTCAGCTTATCATCAACCCACACACCCAACTATTTATACACTTTAACTTGCTCTATAGTATGTCCAGCCAATGTAGCAATGACATGATTAGTAACATGCCTGACATTTGAAAATACCATGCATTTTGTTTTACCCGAATTTAGAACTAGCTTTAAATGTAGATGTTAAATGCTCTTTGGACATTTTCAAAAGCTAAAGATAAACAACTACCACTTGAATAAAGAACCATCCCATATGCAATACAAATGGCTCTGAGATACAAATAATATTACTACACAGATCATACACGTAACGTAATGTAGCTAGCAAGCCAGCCAGCCAACTAATGTTAGCTAGCTAGCTAACAGTACATTAACTTGAAATGAAAACGACTTTCTGACAAAATTAGAAACGTGTAATATCTGAAAATGTAGCTAGCTAGACTATCTTACCCATATACATGGATGGACGCTTCTCCCTCTCTTTCACGGATGCCATGGTAGCTCTTAGTTTGAAGATGTAATCCGAAGACAGGTGTTTTTACAACAGCTTTCTGTGTGTTCCCTTTTCTACTCTGTCTGCATATTTGCAATCAAACGCCAGAATTTCTCCATCTCCGTCTTCCAGAAAGTGGATAGCAACACTTATGCAGATCTACTACGTGATATCTTTCAAAAAAGCAGAGTTAAAGGATTACCTACACACACTGACGAGCTCATGCTTTAGACAGAAGCGTGCTACAGACCAAACCGAACTCATCTCTCAGCATGTCCAGCCCACTCATTAATTCAGCCAATCATGGTTAGTGGGAAGGTTGCTGACTTTTCCCTGGCTAAACCAACTAGTCTTGTAATTTAACAATTTTATTTGTATTTACAGATGGCATACAAGTTTGTTGTTAAGGCACTTGAAAGTTCACATGTTCCAGAAGGCATTTCTGCCAAAAAACACATTTTGATAAAAAAACAACATTACATTCAAATGGCTATCCTATGAAGTAGTACACCTAGTTTCCTGAAACGAGTCACAAAGTGACATCACTGCAAATAAATAAAATTAAAATAAATATATAATAAAAATAAATTAAAAAATTCTGAAGTTGGAGACTTATATCTCCCTCACTAACTTTAAGCATCAGTAATCTGAGCAGCTTACCGATCGCTGCAGCTGTACACAGCCCATTTGTAAATAGCCCATCCAACTACCTACCTCCTCTCCAGATTGTTTTTAATTACTTTTTTTGCTCTTTTGCATACCAGTATTTCTACTTGCACATCATCTGCACATTTATCACTCCAGTGTCAATTTGCTAAATTGTAATGACTTCGCTACTATTGGCCTATTTATTGCCTTACCTCCTTTCTCCATTTGCACACACTATATATATATATATTTTTTTTTTTCTATTGTGTTATTGACTGTACTTTTGTTTATCCCATGTGTAACTCTGTGTTGTTGTTTTTTGTCGCACTGCTTTGCTTCATCTTGGCCAGGTCGCAGTTGTAAATGAGAACTTGTTCTCAACTGGCCTACCTGATAAATAAAGGTGAAATATATATTTTCTTATTTATTTTTTTATAAACAAGTGTCTGCATTTGGCTTACCAGAGGACTAGGCTAATGCTTGTGGCAATGCTTCAGGCATTTGTACACAACACACAACGCATGAACATAACCTCCTCTGCGGTATTGTTCTCACGCTAAGCCAATTGATGCAATGAATACAATGCGTAGTCCAAGCACCTGTGGTAAAATGGAGACCGTCAGTACTCAGCATGTAAGCTAGATACAATAAAAAAAAAAAGAGTATCATTCCATTTTCTACTAAAAAACTGCATCAGCTTATTAACCTTGGACAGTTTGTGAGATCGACATCTGGAAATTGGAACAGCTTCTCTCAAGCTAGTTTAGAGAGGAATGCTAGATAGTAGTATTCTCAAAGCAAATCTTTCATCCCATATGGAAAATATTTAGCTCGATGAAGTAGACCAGGCATCATAGTTGATTTCACATATAGTCCTCTTAAAATAACCGATCTCAGTCCTTTTTTAGGTGAACTCAGTTATTTTTCTATTCACACTAACCTTACTTTTGAATAAGGACTCAACTAATTTGCCAGTGCTAATACATAGCATTTAGTTAAAAGATGACCTAATAATTATAATCAGAAGTTAATATTAACAGAATAAATAGCAGAGGGATACTGCAGATTAAATAATGCTGTAACTGAAAATTGTACACCCAATGTAAGCTACTGCCCAAGAAATAGCATTGATTTTGTAACCTTAGTTGCAATTTCAACCAAATATGGTGCCTTCTCACACTATTCAAACCCCACAAACGATAAACAGCTTATGAACCTCTCTAAACCTAAAGATCACATATTGCAAACAAATAATCTGAACATTGTGTCAGTAGGCTAAAAACACATACTACAAACAGGTATGCTCGTTGAACATCCCATTCCAAAATCACGGGCATTAATATGGAGTTGGTTCCCCCTTTGCTGCTATAACAGCCTCCACTCTTCTGGGCGTTCCACTAGATGTTGGAACAATACCGCGGGGACTTGCTTCAGCCACGAGCATTAGTGAGATCGGGCATTGATGTTGGGCGATTAGGCCTGGCTCGCAGTAGGCGTTCCATATCATCCCAAAGGTGTTCAATGGGGTTGAGGTCATGGCTCTGTACAGGCCAGTCCAGTTCTTCCACACCGATCACGACAAACCATTTCTGTATGGACCTCGCTTTGTGCATGGGCGTTGTCATGCTGAAACAGGAAAGGGCCTTTCCCAAACTGTTGCCACAAAGTTGGAAGCACAGAATTGTCTAGAATGTCATTGTATGCTGCAGCGTTAAGATTTTCCTCCATTGGAACCATGAAAAACAGCCTCAGACCATTATTATTCCTCCTCCACCAAACTTTACAGTTGGCACTATGCAGTTGGGCAGGTAACGTTCTCCTGGCATCCTCCAAACCCAGATTTGTCTGTCGAACTGCCAGATGGTGAAGCATGATTCATCACTCCAGAGAACGCGTTTCCACTGCTCCAGAGCCCAATGGCGGAGAGCTTTACACAACTCCAGTCGACACTTGGCATTGGGCATGGTGTTCTTAGGCTTGTGTGTCGATGCTCAGCCATGGAAACCAGAGGCAGTTTGGAACTTGGTAGTGAGTGTTGCAACCGAGGACAGAACATGTTTACGCGCCACAGCACTCGGAGGTCCAGTTCTGTGAGGTTGTGTGGCCTACCACTTCGAGGCTGAGCTGTTGTTGCTCCTAGACGTTTCCACTTCACAATAACAGTACTTACAGTTGACCGGGGCAGCACTAGCAGGGCAGAAATTTGACCAACTGACTTGTTGGAAAGGTGGCATCCTATGAGGGTGCGACGTTGAAAGTCACTGAGCTCTTCAGTAAGGCAAATCTACTGCCAATGTTTGTCTATGGAGATTGCATGGCGGTGTTCTCAATTTTATACATCTGTCAGCAACGGGTGTGGCTGAAATAGCCGAATCCACTAATTTGAAAGGGTGTCAACATACTTTTGTGTGTGTATATATAATATATATATATTAGTGTATTTTGACATTTCTGTGGATCCTTGACAATCGCTAATCAATATCCAAAAAAAGTCAAGTTTTTTTCTGCGAACATGGACATCAACATCTCTCTTTCGTGGCACCAATGTGCTGGGTTATGGCAGGGGAAATTGTGTTGCAGTAGTCTAGTGCGTGGTGCGGGAATAATGATAAGCCAACCTGGGGAGCTTTGTGTTCACATTCCCTTAAAAAAGTGAAACAGACCGCGCAATTCAAGCCAAGCAAACTGAACTTCTCGAGATGATCTCAGTTCGGTTAGCTTTGGGGGCTCCTTTGAGGGGTCGGAGTTCCTTTGGATGTTGACACTGCACGAAAAATTAAGTGAACCGCACAGAGTTCACAAATTGTCAGCAGTTTAACCCGGAAAATAAACATTCTGCCATTAATCACAACACTTGGGATGTAGTATTTCTGACCAATGCAGTAGCAACACTAAGCATCTTCATTTTGAAAATCTTTGAAGCTCAAAATTGTGAAAAAGCTGTTTCTGACATCCACACAAAACAATGCACGTCCCATCATAGAATGTAAAGTCAGTATTTGACAATTGTTTACACCTACACCTTGGAAAAGCATCCCAAAATCTTTGGGTTAGTTATAAAAATCTTTGGCATCCATTTAGCCAGCAGATCCAACCCACTTGCTTACAGCTGCACTTGGGTCGTACAGCATTGCTGTGTATATTAAGACACCGGCGAAGCCGATGCGAGATATGGCTCGGAAAACATACCTCAATCCAGGGATGAGAAATGCGTTGTACTCCAAATTGTCCATTATCCCAAATGAAATGTTAAACCGAGAAGATTGAACAAGTGCTAGTTTAAGTAAACTGCTGTTTTCATCCTCATGCTAGCTAGCAGTAGGAACAGCAGCCGTTATGGAATGCATGTATGGTGGAACAACAAAGGAGCTGATTGGCTGACACTGCCATTCCAAAATGGCTGCTGTTAGCTAGTATGAGGATGAAAAAGCCAGTTTTCCAGAAAACTAGTAGTCTTTCAATCTTCTTGATGTAAAATTTTGAATAATGGGATGATTCAGAGTACAATGCATTTCTCATCCCTGGATTGAGGTACATTTTCCAAGCCATAGCTTGTTCCGGCTCCGTGGTGTCTTAATATACACAAGAATGCTGTCTGACCCTAGTGCAGATGTAAGCAAGCGGGACGGATCTGCTGGCTATCATCCATGCAGCCTTCACAACTGGGTATCACCCTATTATTTCTGTTGGTAAACCCTAACAATAACCCTCACCTAACCCAACCAGTTTTAAATGTCTACTTCAATTGGGTGACGTCAGAGTTGGTACGTCACGAGGATCCATTTAGACTTCCTATTTCTGATACTTGTCGTGAGCGCTCGCATCACAACATCAGCAGTTGCATTGAAATGTATAATCAGTGGTGAGGTGGCAAAACATCACATAACACACAGTAGAGTGACACTGAGCGAAAGCAAGAGAGGAATTGCCAGCTATAACGTCAGACAGCCGTAACTACCTCTTTGACTGGGGGGAATTTCTTCTTGCATTCCATGGACAAGGACCGCAGATCCGTCTGCATGTTCTCGAGTAATTTCTTCACCGCTTCGGGGCTACTAGTCGACATTTTGGATTATGTATTCGATCCAAATATCAAAAGCTTGAAATAACAATAAATGCAATCGTAAGATACTGGTCCCCGGCCTACTTATTCAGCTCCTTGAAAAAGAAAAACGCTGTGGACCTCAGCAAGCGTCCACTGACACAAGTCAATATTCCAGTTTTCTACTTTGCCCATACAGCGTGGAAGGGATGACACGGTCATAAGCTTGTCCACAACAAAAAATCCTAGACGGTGGTGTAATAGATTATCATCACTAGTACAATTCTAGTGACTTTTATATGGTTAATATTTCTCAGTTTCACCCGTAGTTCTCACGGCTCCAACAGTCACCATTGCATGCACCATTTCAATCCCACAATGCTTTGGTAGACATTGGGATGATCTCAATTGTTTCTCCTTGCGCCTCTCTCCTCGCTCATCGTCCCCTTCTCAAAACCCATTGGAGAAGAAGGTCAGAAGGGCGGGACCTCTGGCTTTCTCATCCAATGGCTTTTGAGAAAGAGAAGGAGTAGCGAGGACGTGAGAGGAGAAAATTGAGTTATCCCATTGACACGTCACTTGCACTTCCGTAAACATGACCGGATTCAAGCATAATGATTCCAGCGTCCTCTAGTGGAGTAATGCAAACAAATTGATGTAGTATTTTTGTAAGGCAATGTACAGGTAACTGCCAAAATAAATGAGGGATCAATGGTGGTTCCTGAGGTAATTATATAATTAACACCCCATCATGCTTATTGTCATGTATAAAATGCCCAGTTGCTCATTATTGTGGGTACCATGGTTAGAAGAAGAGAACTCAGTGATGTTGAAAGAGGAGTCTCAAAAGGGCATATGGTTGAAAGGGGGTTGGTCTCTCTCTCTCTCTCTCTCTCTCTCTCTCTCTCTCTCTCTCTCTCTCTCTCTCTCTCTCTCTCTCTCTCAGTCACCAGATCTCAACCCAATTGAACACTTATAGGAGATTCTGGAGCGGCACCCGAGACAGTGTTTCGACAATCATCAACCAACACCAAATTATGGAGAATTGCTCATTTGAAGAATGGTGTCGGATCCCTCCAATAGAGTTCCAGAAACTTGTAGAATCTATGCCAAGGCACATTGAAGCTGTTCTGACAGTTCGTGGTGGCCAAACGCCCCATTAAGACACTTTATGTTGGTGTTTCCTTTATTTTGGCAGTTACCTGTAAGTGCTCAATAGTAAACACATACTGTAGCATGACATGTTTTAAGATTTCTTTAGAAGAAAAATTAAAGGCCTACAGCACACACATGGCTTGAAATAATTTCAGTTGAGTTATTGACATACTCATGTCTTTTGATGATGATACTCTGCTTCCATCTGCTAGCCATTAGGATACATATAGTCTGTTGTATTCATCCAGAGAAGCCCCAAGTGGATTGAAGAGGGCACTCATTTCGTTTTCTGGTGTTACTCAACATACTGTAAGTGCCAAAATGGAGAAGTGGTTGTGAAATCTCTATCTCTCTCTCTCTTTCTCTCTCTTTCTCTCTCTTTCTCTTAAACAGTCTTTAAAAATCTCGGTGGAAAAGAATGACATGGTATGACACATCATTTTTTTTTACTTTTAATATAAATGTTTTTATTTTACAATGTCAGTTGTAATGATACATGTGAACGGTATTCAGCTTTGCACTTCACTGGACATGTCGTTGGCAATACTGATGAACACATACTGGAAGTGTAAGAGCTTATACTTTTCAAAGTTGTTATTGTATGCTATGGCAAAGTAGATGATGATATAATTAATTAATGAATAGACAACAATACAAGCAAATAACAAAGACTTTCTGAGACACTTCATTTTTCCAAAGTAAAAGGTATGAAACGCAAGTTCAGTATTACCGGAAAACTCTTTCTCTCCAGCTCCTCACCTCTAAGCTGCTCACTATGATGGTATACTGTAGTGTACTGTACAATGATTTCAAATGCCAAAATTCTGTACAACAAAAATATATTGAACACAATCCATACTTTCACTAGTTTTTAAACTATGTTTATCATGTGCTTTATCACATTTTGGACTTGGTATACAGTTTAGAAATATATATATATACGATTGCATACAGTTTTTAAAAAATCAAGCCAAGGATGAGAGCAATGCAAATATCCTGGTTTTACATTTCAAAGTACTTAAAAAACCTAACATAGGACTACCCACTAGGCAAAAAAATGTTGAATCAACGTTGTTTCTACATCATTTCAACCCCCAAAATGTATGTGATGATGTTAAATCAATGTGGAAAATTAATTGGATTTGCAAAAAGTAATCAACGTAGTGGCATTTTGTCTTTTTTTAATCTCCACTTTGATCCTAAATCCATTGACATGGTGAAAATTGTTGTTGATTTCATGTTGAATTCACGTTAGTTGACAACTCAACAAAATGTAAATCAAAACTAGACGTTGAACTGACGTCTGTGCCTAGTGGGTATGATTAAAATGCTAATACACAATGATTATATGTCCAAGTAAGCTTTTGAATCAAAGCAATACATTTACAGTGTGTCTGACTTAATCCTAAACTCAAACAACAACCTTAGGCTAGCAAAGCCTACTCAGTCTGTTTTCTACAGGTTTCTTTTACGCCTGCTATGTTAGGTTACTATAATAGAGACAAACACTTGGGCTTCAGATGTATTTTTGATGAAATTTCTCTGACATAAATCTGGATATTAAACTGTATAGGTTGTGTGTAACATATTGGCACTTGCCAATATATGAATCTAAAGTCATTGTATTCTGAGGCAAAAAAATGATACATTGAATTCCTGTTCATTTCTGCATTGCTTCTTGTAACCACAATGACATGGTGCTTTTAGTTGTTATGCGGTTATCGGATTCCTTTATTTGTCATCTAAAAATGTTGTCAGCTAAGGTTTAGCATATCGGGGTAAACTAACAAACATAGTGATTAGATTGATGTATTTACTATATCAACTGATATGACTGTAGCAAGTTCGACATAATGCACTAAAATAATACCTAATCACAGTGTCTCTCACAGCTGAATAGAAATCCGGAGCAACCCTACATGAGAACATAGTAGAGGGAGGACAGACGGAGGGATTATGTTGTAAAGCATTGTTACGATGTGCTGTATAAGGCAGTCCTTTCAACTAAGTCCTGAAATAAACATCACAATGTAACTGGACTGTACTCAACTGAAACGCTATGACTGTGCTTGGAATGAAACATTCCATTCCGCCAGAAGCTAGAACTAACTGAAAAACAACTTGAAGTAGTGTTTGTACAACTTGTGCCGAGCTGAACATCAGAGATGTCCATGAAAAAAAGGAAAATAAAAAATACATCCTTAGAAAGCAGATGTGATCATCAGACAAATATTCTCAAGTCTCAACCACAATGGACATATAACAAATCACCAAATCACACCATTTCAATGTCTGCTAAACTTCGTCATTGGCGAACTAAATCAGCACAACCCAGCTAGAGTTCCTGGTTGATCAGGTGACAGTGTGAGGCAGAAGTGGAGAGCAACTGTCCCGTGGATGGATATGTAGATGGAAGAGCCAGTAGCATTGCGTATGTGAACATCAGTGCATACACGATTTAACAACAGCACCTGAAACAGTATTCTGTATTGTCTCTGAGAGACCTTGCAGGAGAGAAAGAGCCAGGGCACAGCAGCACCAGTGTCTCTGCATCTGTCCTCATTTGGCCGCAGTTGTGCAGTTATGAGGTATCGTTGAGGAGAGGTTTGGGACGGGCCCAAGGCAGATGCCATGTCGAGGGGAGGGACATGGGACCTCACAAGGCCTGGGTCCACGTTCCCAGCTCTAGCAGTTGGACTCCTTCTCGTTGACGGGGAAGTAGCCTTCCTTGGTGGGAGGGTGTCTCTGACGGAGGCTGTCCCCATCGGCAGCAAAGATGGCCAGCAGCTTCTCTTGCTCCTTCTTGGTTTTGGGTAAGTCAGTGGACGGTGTGGTCAGGATTGTAAAGCGCTACAGAACAACAGAGGAAATAGACAAGATTGGTTTGTTGTATTGGTTTGTATAGATTTCCAAGTTACAGTAGCTTAAGCCCCAAAAATGTACAATAGCAAACAGAGAGAAAAGTCAGTGGGGGTAAGGAGTGAAAACAGTGGGTGGTGTGTGTGACTTACCTCCTTCAGGGTGCCTTCCACAGAACACATTTTGATGACCACCCAGAGGGGGACACAGAGCATGGAGGACAGGGCCAGTAGCCAGCCCAGGCCGTAGCCCCACCAGGGGTACACATACTCATTGTTGTACTTCAGAGGGGTGTACTTGATCAGGGAGAAGGCAAAGGTACCCTGCGGAGGTAAATAGTCCATCAGCTCTGTCTTCTTGACAGTCACTGTTTGCTACGTCCTAGGTTTATTCTATTTTTCTTGCATTGATTTAAAAACAACAATAGTGACTTTCTTTCATTTGAGATCTTACCACTTTCTAAAACATCTTAGTGAATTTGATGAGCCTTGCTGTGCGATGGTAGATGCTTTTTCAATAGTAACCACCAGAGGTCAATCCTCAGTCAAAAAACAGAACAGGGTTTTAGTTCAAAAGAAAAAAAACTCACTAAGCAGGTAGCAGGAGTGAAGAACATCCAGCAGTATTTGATAATAGGCCCAGGGCGGTAGCCAATCATGTCCTCAATGTTGTCATAGAAACGGTCAGCACCTACAGGAACAGTGAGGGAAAGAGAAGAATAATGAGGCAAGAGTCAGCAAGGGACAGATACACTTTCACACTGTACTCATTTGTAAGGCATCTAACTGGTTGCTCAAAATAGTACTAAGTCTAATCAAAAAAGTGTTCAAAATTCAGTTAGTTGTTCCTCTCCCAGAGGCCTTTTCACTTCTACAGAGAGAAGACTACTGCTGGAGCACTGAGAATGGATGAACAGTGCTTATGTCGTCAATTAAAATACCCCATTTGTCATGCTAATGCCCCCCCTCAACACATACCCACATAACTTGGCTAAACACTCACCATAAATCCAAGCAATGCAAACTGTCTCAAAGACGGCCACAAAGAGCAGGCACATCCCACTAGCAGCATAGTAGTCAAAGAGTTGGAAGACGTACATGCCTCCCTGAAGAGAAACATGTGTTATGTTACGGCAGGGCAGCTAGGGACACTCTCTCTCTGTTTTATCAAGGCCACACATAGAGCAACATGCAGATGCAAGAAAACATATAGCTCTTTTTGGGGAACATTCATTCTGGTCATGAAGTGTAGCCTCTAATACTGTATATGGTCTACAATGTATGTAGCAATATACATTATAGAGCATACATTAGAGAGGCTAAACTTCATACACAGACTGAATGTTCCCCAAAAGGAGCTAATTTTATTCCTGATGTCAGGATCCTATGGTCTAATGTCTCTTTTTATAGCAAGTGTAGTAACTTTTAATACATGTGACCAGAAACTCAAAGCCCTAAATGAAAGCCTTTGGTATTTCATTTTTGTTTATGAAGACAGGTGAAAGTTCCTGCCACTGTGCAGTTCTGAGACATGACCATAGGTAATTGGGGTCAGAGTGGAGAGTTGGAGTCAGAGCCAGGGTCAGCCATTTTATCAGCTACCCTTGACCAATTGGGGTGCTAGGGGGCACTGTGGACTGTGGCATACCTCGGTCAGCATGATGAGACCCATGAGGAAGGAGAAGATGGCCACCGCCAGGATGAAGAGCTCTCTGCGGTTCTTACGACGGAACGTTTTAGGGTACATGTCCACCATGGCCGTCACCAGACTCTCCACACACACAAACTGCAGGAGGGGAGAGAACCGATGGGATGCTTTGTTACTGATAAAGAAAAACACCATTGTGGACATTGTTAGGGGCAGAGTTTGAACGCATTGAGCGCAAGTCCGCTCCCATCGGCCCAAAAGGCAGGAGATGGATTGTGAGGGATCCAAGCCACTGGGCTGGAGCGAGACTGAGTTGAAGGGCTGTGTGTGTGTGTGTGTGTGTGTGTGTGTGTGTCACAAATGGTTTGATGAAGAATGCAAAAACCTAAGAAAGAAATTCAGAAAACTATCCAACCAAAAACATAGAGACCCAGAAAACACTATATTTACATTTGAGTAATTTAGCAGACACTTTTATCCAGAGCAACTTACAGTAGTGAGTGGATACTTTTTTATACTGGTCCCCCCTGGGAAACAAACTCACAACCCTGGCATTACAAGTTCCATGCTCTACTAACTGAGCAACACGGGAGATGAGTGAGAGGAGACAGAGAGAGAGCGAGACAGACAGACAGAGAGAGAGAGAGAGGAGACAGACAGACAGAGAGAGAGAGGAGACAGAGCTGTTCTAGTCTCACCTGGCTGTCCAGCCCCAGAAAGACGATCATGATGAAGAAGAAACAGGCCCAGAGAGGAGAGAAGGGCATCATAGACACAGCACGGGGGTACGCTATGAAGGCCAGACCAGGACCTGGGACACAGAGGGTTTAACAGGTCATAGAGGAGTCCTAACAGGTCATAACAGGTCATTACAGACTTGTCATCCCGCGAGCAGGACTTTGGATCCATATTGCAACAACAACTTCTACCCAACTGTATTCTAATCTACTAGGTCATATTTGGATTCTCTGAACCTTGAAAGTTGACTTCTAAAGATGAATGTGTCTAATCATCAAGTTCAAGGCCAGCAGGAACTGGCTAGACGTGCACCCTACTCTGCAACACCATCTTAAGGACCATTAGGCACCATTAAATCAAATCAAATTTTATTTGTCACATACACATTTCAGTTTGTCCGTGATGTGTACGCCGAGGAACTTAAAACTTTCCACCTTCTCCACTACTGTCCCGTCGATGTGGATAGGGGGGTGCTCCCTCTCCGGTTTCCTGAAGTCCACGATCATCTCCTTTGTTTTGTTGATGTTGAGTGAGAGGTTATTTTCCTGACACCACACTCTGAGGGCCATCACCTCGTCCCTGTAGGCCGTCTTGTCGTTGTTGGTAATCAAGCCTACCACTGTTGTGTCGTCTGCAAACTTGATGATTGAGTTGGAGGCGTGCTTGGCCACGCAGTCATGGGTGAACAGGGAGTACAGGAGAGGGCTGAGAACGTACCCTTATGTGGCCCCAGTGTTGAGGATCAGTGGGGTGGAGATGTTGTTTCCTACCCTTACCACCTGGGTCCGTCCCGTCAGGAAGACCAGGACCCAGTTGCACAGGGCAGGGTCGAGACCTAGGGTCTCGAGCTTAATGACGAGTTTGGAGGGTACAATGGTGTTAAATTACTCACCATTAAGAACCATTACGCACCATTAAGCACCATGACGCACCATTAAGTACCATTACGCACCATTACGCAGCATTTACGCACCATTAAGGACCATTACAGCACCATTACGCAGCATTACGCACCATTAAGCACCATTAAGCGTGGGGCGGCAGGTAGCCTAGTGGTTAGAGTTCAAATCCCCGAGCTGACAAGGTAAAAATCTGTTGTTCTGCCCCTGAACAAGGCAGTTAACCCACTATTCCCCGGGCGCCGAAGATGTGGATGTTGATTAAGGCAGCCCTCCGCACCTCTCTGATTCAGAGGGGTTGGGTTAAATACGGAAGACACATTTCAGTTGAAGGCATTCGGTTGTACAACTGACTAATAATGGTGACTTTAACTTAAGCACCATTAAAACTTATTCAGGATCGGTGGGTCCCCTGCGGGACGTTGAGCTAACGCTTAAATTCTTGTTAATCGAACTGCAGTGTCCAATTTACAGTAGCTATTACAGTGAAATAATACCATGTTATTTTTTGAGAAGAGTGCACAGGTTTGAAAATGAATAGTTATTAATAAACCAATTAGGCACATTTGGCAGTCTTGATAGAACTTTTTGAACAGAAATGCAATGGTCATTTGATCAGTCTAAAACGTTGCACATACACTGCTGCCATCTAGTGGCCAAAGTCTAAATTGCAGCTGGGCTGGAATAATACATGATGGCCTTTCTCTTGCATTTCAAAGATGATGGTACAAAAACAAATACAAAAAAACAGGGTTTTTTCCCGGAATTATCTTTTACCAGATCTATTGTATTATATTCCCTGAGTTCCTTTCCCATTTCCCCAAACTTCAAAGTGTTTCCTTTCAAATGGTACTAAGATTATGCATATCCTTGCTCTCTCTCTCTCTCTCTCTCTCTCTCTCTCTCTCTCTCTCTCTCTCTCTCTCTCTCTCTCTCTCTCTCGCACCATTAAACACCATTAAGCACCATTACACACCTTTAAGCACCAATACGCACAATTAAGCATGATTAATACAGCACAGTAAAGGGTTTTTCTCTTGAACAGTGTGGGGAATTTACAGTCAACAGCCGCTTACGTGGGGTAGCGATTCTACTTTGACATACTCAATTGTATTGTTGAAATTCAACAGATGATTCCATCTGACAACACAAGGACGTACACTTTTTTCAATTATGCAAAACCATACATTCTTTCCCAATGATGATGTAGAAATTGACTGTCTAGAATGGTTTGTGTGTAACGCTCTTTTACAAGGACTACTCACCTGATTCTGCCACCTCTGAAATGGGCACATTTTGCTCATAAGACATGAAGCCCAGGATGGAGAAGATGGCAAAGCCAGCCACAAAACTGGTCCCACTGTTCAGGAAGCATAACGACAAGCAATCTCTGTAAACCCAGAGAGGCAGTCGTCAGGAAGATGTAGACCATAATAACAGATACTGTACTACACACTAACCCCTTGAAAACTTCAAAACAGAATCATTAAAACTGTACAACTTCAAAGCAGAACCAGATACTGTCACATTGCAGATCAATATACAGAACTGATGGTTAGGTCATTAGGGTGTAAAACAGAACTGATGGTTAGGTCATTAGGTTGTAAAACAGAACTGATAGTTAGGTCATTAGGGTGTAAAACAGAACAAATCATCACTGTTTAATCTTATCAGAGACACTTCTGCTTATTGCTTCAATAATCTCAGTCTTATCTAATTAGGTGAGGTAGGAGGTGGGGTGTATATACAGTAGAGTAGAGCAGAGTACAGTACAGTATAGCACAGTACAGAAGAGTAGAGCAGAGTACAGTAAAGTAGAGCACAGTACAGTACAGCAGAGTAGAGCAGAGTAGACTGGGAGGTGTGTGTTCTAAGGTGAGCCCTGACCTGTAGCAGTTGTTGTTGTACTTGTTGTAGCTCCCCAGGGCAGTCAGACACCCCAGACAGATGGCATACGAGAAGAAGATCTGAGTCCCTGCATCCATCCATACCTAGAAAGAACAGGGAGAAACCAAACCAACCAGCCTTTTAATTTGCTGGGAGAAACCATGGCATTGTTCCTGGCTGATACATTTACTTCTATGAAATGCATTATAGAAAGATAGCTATAAACCCCTACTGGTGAGACATTTTATGACCAAATAATTACCTACACGGTCCTCACTCTGTGGTAAACACGGTCACCCCATTTCTAGTCACTTATTATGTCATCACCACCCACCATAAAACCCCCCAGTAATCTCTGTCTATAGACCCCATAGCCCCTCCTCAGTCCTAAGCCCACCCTCTCCACCCTGACAATGTCACTGGCACGCTGGTTCTCCATCTCAATGGCTCCTCAACGCCAAGTGTGGTAATTTTCCACCACAGACTCTATGAACGACCAGCACAACACAGTTCCAATTTAAATGAGGGTGCTCTTTGTTTCATTCGGCAAAGTGGTGCTGAAGCAATGGGGGCACGTTTCAGTTGGCTGCCTGGCAGCCAGGAAGACTTCTGGTTGCATCCCAAATGGCACCCTATTGCCTATGTAGTGCACTACTTTTGACCAGGGCCTATGGGCCATAGCCATTAAGGCAGATGTTCTCATGATACAGACTTCTTGAAGTAGCTTGTCACTACCTGCAACACAGGGTTGTATTCATCCAGAGAAGCCCCCAGTGGATTGAAGAGGGCACTCATTTCGTTTTCTGGTGTTACTCAACATACTGTAAGTGCCAAAATGGAGAAGTGGTTGTGAAATCTCTCTCTCTCTCTCTCTCTCTCTCTCTCGTCTTATTGTGTTGCTGTCCTGGGGCTCTGTGAGTCTGTTTGTGTTTGTGAACAGAGCCCCAGGACCAGCTTTCTTAGGGGCCTTTTCTCTAGGCTCATCTCTCTGTAGGTGATGGCTTTGTTATGGAAGTTTTGGGAATTGCTTCCTTTTAAGTGGTTGACTTTTCTAGATTTTGATCATTAGTGGGTATCGTCCTAATTCTGCTCTGCAAGCATTATTATTATTTTTTTACATTGTACACAGAGGACGTTTTTGCTGGTGGTGCTTGTCCCATTTTGTGAAGTCTTGCTTGGTGAGTGGACCCCAGACCTCACAACCATGAAGGGCAATAGATCTATAACTGATTCAAGTATTTTTAGCCAGATCCTAATTGGGATGTCAAGTGTTATGTTTATTTTGATGGCATAAAAGGCCCTTCTTGTCTAGTCTCTCAGATCGTTCACAGCTTTGTGGAAGTTACCTGTGGTGCTGATGTTTAGGCTGAGGTAGGTATAGTTTTTTGTTTGCTCTAGGGCAACGGTGTCTAGATTGAATTTGTATTTGTGGTCCTGGCAACTGCACCTTTTTTGGAACACCATTATTTTTGTTTTACTGACATTCACTGTCAGGGCCCAGGTCTAACATATTCTGTGCAGAAGATCTAGGCGCTACTGATCACCACTGATTCACTTCCGATTCTAGTAGGGTGAGGCAGTGTTCTGCAGAATGTTCTAGTGCCCTCGCCAATTCGTTGATATACTGTATATGTTGAAGAGGGTGGGGCTCAAGCTGCATCCCTGTCTTACCCCACAGCCCTGTGGAAAGAAATGTGTGTTTGTTGCCCATTTTAACCGCACAGTTGTTGTTTGTGTAAATAGATTTTATAGTGTTTTTCCCCCAACACCACTTTCCATCAAGATCCTCATGCCAAATTGAGTCAAACGCTTTTTTAAAATCTACTACTGTTTCTGGTTCCAGTGGCATGCATTAAAACGCATGGTCTTTTGTGGCTTTCTTTTTCAAATTACTATGAATGAACAGACGTATTTCCTAACACATCATATTAAGGTGTGGGACATTCATTGAGTGATAAGAAATAACTAGCAGTTCTATTATGCTCCAGCAGTGTGTCCGTCCACAATTGAACTATGGAACATCGAAGCTCTCAACAACAGACAACAGAAAGAGCTGGCCGCTACTATTTGAGAGATTGTTTGTGAAGAGATTACCTCTACCCTCGACTTACAATTAAAACCTGTAAATCATTGAATCATTGGCAGTGCTCACTGATAAAGTGGATACCTTTTCAACCAAAGTGGCAAGTCTGGAGAAGACAGCCAGTGTGACAGAGGTGCGACTCAATCAAATCAAATCAAACTTTATTTTCCACATGCGCCGAAAAGTGTAGACTTTATCGTGAAATGCTTACTTACAAGCCCTTAACCAACAGTGCAGTTCAAGAAGAAGAAAATATTTACCAAGTAGACTAAAAGAAAAAGTAATAATAAAAAGTAACACAATAGGAATAACAATAATGAGGCTATATACAGGGTGCACCGGTCCCGAGTCAGTGTGCAGGGGTACAGGCTAGGTAATCTGTACATGTAGGTGGGGGAGAGGAGCCTTTTGGTCCTAGACTTGGGGCTCCGGTACCGTTTCCCGTGCGGTAGCAGAGAAAACAGTCTATAACTTGGGTAACTGGAGTCTCTGACAATTTTATGGGCTTTCCTCTGACACCACCTATTATATAGGTCCTGGATGGCAGGAAGCTTGGCCCCAGTGATGTACTGGGCCGTTCGCACTTCCCTCTGTAGCGCCTCACGATCAGATGCGGAGCAGTTGCCATACCAGGCGGTGAAGCAACCGGTCAGGATGCTCTCGATGGTGCAGCTGTAGAACCTTTTGAAGATCAGGGGGCCCATGCCAAATCTCCTTTTCAGTCGCCCTCTTCACGACTGTCTTGGTATGTTTGGACCATGATAGTTATTTGGTGATGTGGACACCAAGGAACTTGAAACTCTCAACCCGCTCCACTACAGCCCCGTCGATGTTAATGGGGGCCTGTTCGGCACGCCTTTTCCTGTAGTCCACGATCAGCTTCTTTGTCTTGCTCACATTGAGGGAGAGGCACCACACTGCCAGTTCTCTGACCTCCTCCCTATAGGCCGTCTCATCGTTGTCGGTGATCAGGCCTACCACTGTTGTGTCGTCAGCAAACTTAATGATAGTGTTGGAGTCGTGTTTGCACACACAGTCGTGGGTGAACAGGGAATACAGGAGGGGATTAAGTACACACCCCTGAGGGGCCCCAGTGTTAAGGATCAGCGTGGCAAACGTGTTGTTGCCTACTCTTACCACCTGGGGGCGGCAAGTCCAGGATCCGGTTGCAGAGGGAGGTGTTTAGTCCCAGAGTCCTTAGCTTAGTGATGAGCTTCGTGGGCACGATGGTGTTGAACGCTGAGCTGTAGTTGATGAACAGCATTCTCGTTCCTTTTGTCCAGGTGAGAAAGGGCGGTGTGGAGTGCGATTGAGATTGCGTCATCTGTGGATCTGTTGGGGCGGTTTGCGAATTGGAGTGGGTCTAGGGTGTCCGGGAGGATGCTGTTGATGTGAGCCATGACCAGCCTTTCAAAGCACTTCATGGCTACCGACGTGAGTGCCACGGAGCGGTAATCATTTAGGCAGGTTGCCTTCACTTCCTTGGGCACAGGGACTATGGTGGTCTGCTTGAAACATGTAGGTATTACAGACTCGGTCAGGGAGAGGTTGAAAATGTGTCAGTGAAGACACTTGACAGTTGGTCTGCGCATGCTTTGAGTACACGTCCTGGTAATCCGTCTGGCCCAGCATCTTTGTGAATGTTGACCTGTTTAAAGGTTTTGTTCACATCGGCTACCGAGAGCGTTATCACACAGTCATCCAGAACAGCTGGTGCTCTCGTGCATACGTCAGTGTTGCTTGCCTCGAAGCAAGCATAAAAGGCATTTAGCTCGTCTGGTAGGCTCGCGTCACTGGGCAGCTCGCGTCTGGGTTTCCCTTTGTAGTCCGTAATAGTTTTCAAGCCCTGCCACATCCAACGAGCGTCAGTAAGATTAATCCTGCATTTGCTTGTTTGATGGTTTGTCTGAGGGCATAGCGTGATTTCTTATAAGCATCCGGATTAGTCTCCCGCTCCTTGAAAGCAGCAGCTCTAGCCTTTAGCTCGATGCGGATGTTGCCTGTAATCCATGGCTTCTGGTTGGGATATGTACATACAGTGTACTGTGGGGACGACGTCATCAATGCACTTATTGATGAAGCCGATGACTGAGGTGGTGTATTCCTCAATGCCATTGGATGAATCCTGGAACATATTTCAGTCTGTCCTAGCAAAACAGTCCTGTAGTGTAGCATCCGCGCCATCTGACCACTTCCGTATTGAGTGAGTCACTGGTACTTCCTGCTCTAGTTTTTGCTTGTAAGCAGGAATCAGGAGGATAGAATTGTTGTCAGATTTGCCAAATGGAGGGCGGGGAGAGCTTTGTATGCATCTCTGTGTGTGGAGTAAAGGTGGTCTAGGATTTTTGTTCCCCTGGTTGCACATGTGACATGCTGGTAAAAATTTATTAAAACTGATTTAAGTTTGCCTGCATTAAAGTCCCCAGCCACTAGGAGCACCGCTTCTGGGTGAACATTTTCTTTTTTGCTTATGGCCTTATAGAGTTGGTTGAGAGCGGTCTTAGTGCCAGCTTCGCTTTGTGGTGGTAAATAGACAGCTACGAATAATACAGATGAGAACTCTCTTGGTAGATAGTGTGGTCGACAGCTTATCACAAGGTACTCTACCTCAGGCGAGCAATACCTCGAGATTTCTTTAATATTAGACATCGCGCACCAGCTGTTATTGACAAAAAGACACACACCCCCACCCCTTGTCTTTACCAGAGGTAGCGTCTCTGTTCTGCCGGTGCATGGAAAATTTCGCCAGCTCTTTATTGTCTGTTTCTTCGTTCAGCCACGTCTCGGTGAAACATAAGATGTTACAGTTTTTAACATCCCGTTGGTAGGATAATCTTAATAGTAGGTAATCAATTCTATTTTCTAACGATTGCACGTTAGCAAGGAGAATGGAAGGCATTGGGAGTTTACTCGTTCGCCTCCGACTTCTCATAAGGATCCCCGATCTGCGTCCCCTTCTTCACTCAAAAGGCGTGGATCTGGGCCTGTTCCAGTGAAAGCAGGATATCCTTCTCGTCAGACTCGTTAAAGGAAAAGGTTTCTTCCAGTCCACAGTGAGTAATCGCTTTTCTAATGTCTAGAAGTTATTTTCGGTCATAAGAGACGGAAGCAGCAACATTATGCACACAATAAGTTACACAAAACGCAAAGAAATTACAAAATTGCACAATTGGATGGGAGAATGTAAAACGTCAGCCATGTTCTTCGGCGGCATCTTTATCCATGACCGGGAAACGAGCTATGTTGAAAGGGATAATCAAACTCATAAAAGAGAAACAGAACCATTTGAAAATCACAGGACTTGAAACTGGCAGGGAAGCGGGCAACCCAACTTCCTTCATGATCAATCTTTTCTATGAACTGTTCGGTCAGGAGCTACTGGGTCCCATGTCACTGATTAACATTGAGCATTGCACGGGTCAACGCCACAACGGCTATCGTTGTATGATTGTTTGGATCCACAGCTTTGAAGTCAAGCGGCAAATTGTTCGTCTTGCAGCGGAATCCGGGCGTCTGACTTATGCAAGGAAGAGGATCAGCATCTACCCAGACCGGAGTGCTGAACTGCTAAAACAGAAGGAGGCCTACAACGAGGTGTGATCCCAGCTACGCCAGCTAAACCTGAGATGCGGTTTCATCCACCAAGCAACACACGTTTTCCACCGCCAAGGAAGCTCAGGACTTCTTGGAGAAGTACATCAAACCCAACACACAAGGGGACAAGCCAACAGACAGAACCCCATGATTGGCTCTTTATTCTGGTATGCTATCCATTCACAATCATGCTGCCTAGCCTATGGTTATAATTGGATGCTGCCCTCAGCATAAGACAATGATGTTTGGGAATAAGGAACAATACTACTATTATTGCTGAGCATTGAACTTGTTATCATTATATTGCCTATTGTCCAGGACATTTACACAGTGATGACACCATGCAAATTAATGAACAACGGACAATATATGGATCCTACAGCTATCCTATTTTTGACTGTTTAGGCATTAGACTTGTATATCTTTCATAGTTTCTTCTTGTTTTCATTTTCATAATTTTTTCACCATTACCCACCCTTACTCTTCAAGTCTGCTAACTTAATTGTAAAGGTCTGAATTGGCTACTTATTTAGTTTGACTTAATTATTATAATTATTCTTTTTATGAATACCTTAATACCAAAAACATGCTGCTTAAGGAACTGCCACTAGCTGTTGTACTACAACCATGTAATTATAATGCAGGGTGGGGGGGAACAGGGGAGGGAGTGCTGGAGGCTAGGAAGGAGGGGAGAAGGCGGGGAAGGGGGAACGGTTTATAGAGAGGCTCTTCTGGGTGGGGAGAGACCAATGGGTGGATTTCCCCTATGGGTCCTGCTTTTTATTTTACATCCATGGGGTTATCAACACTAAAGATAACAATTACGTTTTAGAAAAACAATGGCAACACTAACTATTCTCTTGTGGAATTTGAAAGGCCTAAATATTCCTATCAAATGTTCCAGCTGTCATGATATTCTAGCAAGAAACCATATAGATATAGCAATGCTCCAAGAAACACACCTGCTCCAAAATGACGCATGTGGAATAGAGAACCATTTGTACAAACTGGCTGCTTTTTCATCAGCCCCAAACTAAACTAAGGGTGTAATCATAATGATACATAAGAAACTCAAAATCACCGTCCTTAGTAAAAGCGAAGACCAAGAAGGCAGAATCTGTTTCCTTAAATGTATCCATAATGGAAAGAAAATGGCCTTTATTAATGTTTATGCTCCAAATTCATATGACCGTAAGTTTTATGATTCTCTGAACAGCATGTTGTTAGAATTAACTGAATTCCAGCTGGTTATTGGGACAGACATGAACAGACATCCTGTTCCTGCTCCGCGCACCAGGCCCCCTGTGCGCATCGTGAGCCCAGCACGTCCTGTCCCTGCTCCGCGCACCAGGCCCCCTGTGCGCATCGTGAGCCCGAAAGAAGATCGTGACACTGGGCTGAATAAATCATCTTAGGGATCGGTGGAACGTTAGCGGGACACCTACGACAACATCCGGTGAAATGCAGAGCGCCAAATTCAAATGACAAAAATAGTAATATTAAACATTCATGAAAATACAAGTGTTGTACACCATTCTTTATTTTAGAATCTTGATAATTGAACCGTGTTGTCTGTAATAGGCTTTACAGCGAAAGCATTTGATTATCTGAAGACAGTGCCCCGCATACTTCCTGCATATAAATATATTTCAAACAAGCACAGGCATTACAAAATCAAATATAGCGATAAAATAAATCACTTACCTTTGAAGATCTTCCTCTGGTTGCAATCCCACGGTTCCCATGAACACAAAGAATGGTTGTTTTGTTTGATAAAGTCCCTCTTTATATCCCAAAAACTCAGTTTGGTTGGCGCGTTTTGTTCCGTAATCCACCCGTTCCACTCGTTCAACATACAGCCATAGGAAACCTAAAAAGGTTACCAATAAACTTCGTCCAAACAAGTCAAACAATGTTTCTAATCAATCCTCAGGTACCCTAATATGTAAATAAACGATCATATTTCAGACAGAGAATAACCTGTTCAATAGAAAATAAAAATAACGAAGAGCACGCACACAGTCACGCATGCAAAAGAGTAGTGTCAGTTCCAAAAGCCACTTGTCAGGACTTCTACTTCTTGTTCGTTTTTCAAAAACAAGCCTGAAACCATGTCTAAAGACTGTTGACATCTAGTGGAAGCCATAGGAACTGCAATCTCGGAGCTAATTCACTCTATAGTGAATAGCAAGTCAATGGAAAAACTGTGACATCAAAAAACAAATTTTCTAGATAGATTTTCCTCGCATTTTTGCCTGCCATATCAGTTCTGTTATACTCACAGACATTATTTTAACAGTTTTAGAAACTTCAGTGTGTTCTATCCAATACTACCAATTATATGCATTTCCTAGCTGAGTAACAGGCAGTTTACTTTGGGCACGTCAGACAGACGAAATTCAGGATACTGCCCCCTAGCCCAGAGAGGATAACTCACAATTAAAGAAGATATCAGAATTGGAAAAGTTGTTGACAACGTTAGAACGTTCTCATCAAACACTTTTTTGAGACCATGTAGCGACTACTCACTTCAAAGTCAGGACAGAACTAAATCTATTGATAAGACAGAGAGCATCATTTGCCATCCATCGAGTAAGACTCAACCATTACTTCCATGGTAATCGACCCAGTCATCTACTGGCTAACAAGTTATTGAATCTGAATCAGGTGAATTACTATCAGAACCCAAATTAATCAACCAAAGATTCTTCCGTTTCTATAAAGAATTGTACACCTCTGATTGTAAATCCACACCAAGCCAGATAGAGTCCTTTTTTAAAATATATAAGAACTCCTCTTCTCTCAACTGAGGAAACCGGCTTCCTTGGAGCCCAAACCTTTCTCCATGAACTCAAGAGGGGATTGTATAACATGAATAGGAAAATTACCTGGTTTGGACAGTATGTTATGTTATTTTATTGTTGCTCTTTAATTATTTGTTATTTTTCTAATTTCTTCTTTTTTCATTTTCTTTTTTTCTTTGTTTTCTTTCTTAGTTCATTTTCTTAGTTCAGTTTATTTTAGTAAATACTTTCTTAACACTTATTTTCTTAAAACTGCATTGTTGGTTAAGGGCTTGTAAGTAAGCATTTCACTGTAAAGTCTACACGTGTTGTATTCGGCACATGTGACACATAAAATATACTTTGATTTGATTCTTGAGATCAATTTAAAATGTGACTAGTTTCAGGAAACTAGGCGTATGTCGCACGTTACTACTTCACAGGAGATCCATTTGAACGTAAACTAAAAAAAAAATCGAAATGTGTTTTTGGGCAGAAATGCCTTCTGGAACATGTGAACTTTCATGTGCCTTAATAACACACTTGTATGCCATCTGTAAATACGAATAAAATTGTTAAATTACGAGCCTAGTATGTTTAGCCACAGAAAAAGTGAGCAGCCTTCCCACTAACCATGATTGGCTGAGATAATGAGTGTGCTGGACATGCCGAGAGATCGAGTTTTGAAATCAGTGGAATTAGAGTATGATAGCTAAGGAGATGGAGAAAACACCTGCCTCCAGATTACATCTTTAAACTTAGGGCAACCATGGCATCCGGGACAGAGAGGGGAGAAGCGTCCATCCATGTATACAGTTAAGACAGTCTAGCTAGCTACATTTTCAGATATTACATGTTTCTAATTTTGTCAGGAAGTTGTTTTCATTTCAAGTTAAAGTGTACTGTTAGCTAGCTAGCTAACGTTAGCTGGCTGGCTCACTAGATAACGCTACTTGTATGATCTGTGTAGTAATATTATTTGTATCTCAGAGCCATTTGTATTGCTCATTATAGCGTAATGTTAGCTAGCTAACATTGAACCTGGTTGGTTAGCTACCTGCAGATTCATGCAGGGTAGTAACGTCATGAGTTGGGATTATGGTTCATTGTTTAGCCAGCTAGCTACATGTCTTAACAAAAGACTCCACTATGCAAGTAACCATTTCAAAAGGATGTTCAAGATGTCAATGCAACAACTGTTGATAGACGTAGCTGGTAAATTCGCTCTGGCTATCTACTCCGATTTCAGAGCACTCTCGTCTGAGAGTGTAATTAAATTGTTGCCAGCAGCAAAGTTGCAGTCACCAACGCCCTGGATAACATAAAAACAGCCTAACCAGCTCTACTAGGGTGAGTAAAATGGTCAGCGTGAGCTGTTCTCTCATTTGTGTCTGGAAGTAGCTAACAAGTTAGCCAGTTAGCTAGGATGCTTGACTGCTGTTGTTAGGACATAACGCTCGGAACAACCCTACTCCTCGGCCAGAGCATCCAGTGTGTGCTCTGAACGCTCCAAGAGCGAAACGCTCTAAATTTGCGAACAGACAATCTGACAGCGCTCTGAGTTTACGGGCAGGGATATAGCTGAATGATGCTGTCACGACTTCCACCGACGGTGGCTCCTCTGCCTGTTCGGGCGGCGTTCGTCGGTCGTCGACACCGGCCTATTAGCTGCCACCGATCCTCTTTTCCTTTCTGTTGATTGTTCTATTGTTTGCATCTGTTTTGTGTTTTATTCTAGGGCTATTTAAGCCGGTCAAGCCCGCCTCCTTTTGTGCGGGCTTGTTTATCTGTTTTTGGTGGACATTAGTTCATGTCGTCGTTTCTGCCCGTGTCCTGTTTCGAGCGCCTTGTTTGTTTGTGCGCCTGCTGTGTGTTGGGCGTTGTATTAACACGCCGGATTAAAAAGGAGCGTTTTTCCCTACACCGTGCTCTCTGCGTCTGACTCCACACCCACCACTTCTAGCTGTTCGTGACAGATGCTGAATGGGTGTATACAAAGAAGAGCTCTCCAGTGGGTGTACCAAAACATTCAAAGGGACACCAATTTCATTAATATGATGAAAATACTAAGCAGTGCCTTCGGAAAATATTCAGACCACTTGACTTTTTCCGCATTTTGTTACATTACAGCTGTATTCTAAAATAGATTAAATACATAAAAAAATCTTCATCAATCTACACACAATACCCAAAAATGACAAAGTGAGATTTTTTGTTGTTGTGCAAATGTATTAAAAATCTAAAACAGAAATTCCTTATATACATAAGTATTCAGACCCTTTGCCATGAGACTCGATATTGAGTTCAAGTGCATCCTGTTTCAATTGATCATCCTTGAGATGTTTCTACAACTTGATTGGAGTCCACCTGTGGTAAATTCAATTGATTGGGCATGATTTGGAAAGGCACATAACTGTCTATATAAGGTCCCACAGTTGACAGTGCATGTCAGAGCAAAAACCAAGCCCTGAGGTCGAAGGAATTTTCTGTAGAGCCCCGAGACAGGATTGTGTCGAGGCACAGATCTGGGGAAGGGTACCAAAACATTTCTGCAGCATTGAACATCCCCAAGAACACAGTGGCCTCCATCATTCTTAAATGGAAGAAGTTTGGAACCACCAAGACTCTTCCTTGAGCTGGCCGCCCGGCCAAACTGAACAATCGGGGGAGAAGGGCCTTGCAGGGAGGTGACCAAGAACCCGATGGTCACTCTGACAGAGCTCTAGAGTTCCTCTGTGGAGATGAGAGAACCTTCCAGAAGGACAACCATCTCTGCAGCACTTCACCAATCAGGTCTTTATGGTAGAGTGGCCAGACGGAAGCCACTCCTCAGTAAAATGCACATGACAGCCCACTTGGAGTTTGCCAAAAGGCGCCTAAAGACTATCAGACCATAAGAACAAGATTATCTGGTCTGATGAAACCAAGATTGAACTCTTTGGCCTGAATGCCAAGCGTCACGTCTGGAGGAAACCTGGCACCATCCCCACGGTGAAGCATGGTGGTGGTAGCATCATGCTGTGGGGGTGTTTTTCAGCGGCAGGGACTGGGAGACTAGTCAGGACTAAGGCGAAGATGAACGGAGCATAGTACAGAGAGATCCTTGATGAAAACCTGCTCCAGAGCGCTCAGGACCTTAGACTTGGGAGAAGGTTCACCTTTCAACAGGACAAAGACACTAAGCACACAGCCAAGACAAACATAGGAGTCACTGGCGGTTCTGGGGGCCAGGGGGCCAGGGGGCCAGTGCCCCTGTGACAACAATTTTGGACCCCCTTGTGGCCCCCCTAAATGTGGAGTATGAAATCATTTTTGCATAACTAATTTTTGCTATCGGTCTTTTTTTACATCCGTTATTAGAAAGTGGCAACGTGGAACACTAATTAAACCCACACATTTACTAGAGGGACATGGTTTTTTGCCTACTAATGCCTGCAATGAAGTGAAGAAAACGATATGACAACAATAACGTCTAATGTAACTGGCCCCTCTAACAGTACAACTGGCCCCAGCTTGGCCCCCCCAGCTGAAAGGGTCTAGAACCTCCACTGATAGGAGTGGCTTCGGGACAAGTCTCTGAATGTCCTTGAATGGGCCAGCCACAGCCCGGAAAGACCTGAAAATAGCTGTGCAGTAACGCTTCCATTCAAACCTGATAGAGCTTGAGAGGATCTGCAGAGAAGAATGGGAGAAATTCCCCAAATACAGGTGTGCCAAGCTTGTAGCGTCATAACCAAGAAGACTCAAGGCTGTAATCGCTGCCTAAGGTGCTTCAACAAAGTACTGAGTAAAGGGTCTGAATACTTACAGTACCAGTCAAAAGTTTGGACACATCCAGTCATTTAAGGGTTTTTCTAAATGTTTTACTATTTTCTACATTGTAGAATAATAGTGAAGACATCAAAACTATAACACATCATATGTAATCCTGTAATAACCAAAAAAGTGTTAAACAAATCAAAATACATTTTAGATTTGAGATTCTTCAAAGTAGCCACTCATTGCCTTGATGACAGCTTTGCACACTCTTCGGGTTCTCTCAATCAGCTTCACCTGGAATGCTTTTCCAATGGTCTTGAAGGAGTTCCCACATATGTTGAGCACTTGTTGGCTGCTTTTCCTTCACTCTGCGGTCCAACTCATCCCTAACCATCTAAATTGGGATGAGGTCGGGTGATTGTGGAGGCCAGGTCATCTGAAACAGCACTCCATCTTCTTGGTAAAATATCCCTTAGACAGCCTGGAGGTGTGTTGGGTCATTGTCCTGTTGAAAAACAAATGATAGTCACACTAAGCGCAAACCAGATGGGATGGAGTATCGCTGCAGAATGCTGTGGTAGCCATGCTGGTTAAGTTTGCCTTGAATTCTAAATAAATCACAGATAATGTCACCAGCAAAATACCATCACACCTCCTCCTCCATAGTTCATGGTGGGAATTACACATGCAGAGATCACCCGTTCACCTACTCTGTGTCTCACAAAGACACGGCGGTTGGAACCAAAAATCTCAGATTTGGACTCATCAGACCAAAGGACAGATTTCCACCAGTCTAATGGCCATTGCTCGTGTTTTTTGGCCCAAGCAAGTCTCTTCTTATTACTGTCCTTTGGTAGTGGTTTCTTTGCAGCAATTCGACCATGAAAGCATGATTCACGCAGTCTCCTCTAAACAGTTGATGTTGAGATGTGTCTGTTACTTGAACTCTGTGAATAATTTATTTGGGCTGCAATTTCTAAGGCTGGTTGGTCTAATGATCTTATCCTCTGCACCAGAGATAACTCTTCCTGTGACGATCCTCAAGAGAGGTTTTTGATGGTTTTTGTGACTGCACTTGAAGAAACGTTCAAAGTTCTTGAAATGTTCCACATTGACTGACCTTCATGTCTTAAAGTAATGATGGACTGTCGTTTCTCTTCGCTTATTTGAGCTGTTCTTGTCATAATATGGACTTTGTATTTTACCACATAGGGCTATCTTCTGTATACCACCCCTACCTTGTCACAATACAACTTATTGGCTCAAACGCATTAAGAAGGAAAGAAATTCCACAAATTATCTTTTAACAAGGCACTCCTGATAATTGCCAAGAGTGTGCAAAGCTGTCATCAAGACAAAGGGTGGCTACTTTGTGTGATGTATTGTTGTCTCTACCTTCTTGACCTTTGTGCTGTTGACTGTGCCCAATAATGTTTGTACCATGTTTTGTGCTGCTACCATGTTGTGTTGCTTCCATGTTGTTGTTATGTTGTGTTGCTACCATGCTATGTTGTCATGTGTTGGTGCCTTGCTATGTTGTTGTCTTAGGTCTCTCTTTATGTAGTGTTGTGTTGCCTCTCTTGTTGTGATGTGTTTTGTCCTATATTTATATTGTATTTATTAAAACATTTTAATCTCAGGCCCCCATCCCCGCAGAAGGCCTTATGCCTTTTGATAGGCCGTCACAGTAAATAAGAATTTGTTCTTAACTGACTCGCCTAGTTAAATAAAGGTTAAATAAAAGAACATACATATATTTTTTTAATTTCAAATATAAAATATATTTTGATTTGTTTAACACTTTTATGGTTACTAAATGATTCCATGTGTCATTTCATAGTTTTGATGTCTTCACTATTATTCTACAATGTAGAAAATAGTTGAAATAAAGAAAAACCCTTGAATGAGTAGGTGTGTCCAAACTTTTGACTAGTACTATATGTAAATGTGATATTTCTGTTTTTTATTTTTAATAAATTAGCAAACATTTCTAAAAATCGTTTTTTGGTTTGTCATTCCCCCCTTTGATGAGGGGAAAAAAACTATTTCATCCATTTTAGAATAAGGCTGTAACGTAACAAAATGTGGGGAAAAAATCAAGGGGTCTGAATATTTTCCAATTACACTGTATACCAATCCCCCAGCCACAGGAATAACAGGCAATACCTGCTCGGTTCGGTTCAAAATAACAAGAAGTAGCAGGCTAGGTGAAGTTCATGGAGCCCCTGGCCCAGGCTATTCAACAATCAAAATAAATTACACCAATATCTCTCAATTCTACGGATCACCTCATCTTATTATACACCAACAATAACTTACTTTATCTAGCAATGTATCTCAATCCCTCCCAATAGCTTTGAATATCATAAACAAATTCAGCTCCAGTTGTAAAATAAATTAACAAAATCTGCCCTACTGCATCTTAAAACCCTGATGGAAGACACCATCTCCACTTATGGAATCCAAATCGTTTCCCGTTTTAAATATTTGGGAGTAGATATATTTCCTTCCTTAGATAAAACCATTGCCAGAAACTTTAACAGAACACTCAAATCAAATCAATCCAACCTCATTTGACGAATACTCCAGTTGCTTTAACCGGCAGAATATCCATTGTCAAAATGAATATCCTGCCACGGCTGAATTTCTGTAGTTCAATGCTTCCCTTGTCTCCCCCTTCTGGCTATTGGGATAACATCCATAATGAGGTTTCAAAATGTATATCGCAAGGTAAGCGAGCCCGGATAAAATTAACAAACATGAAATTGTATTTCAAGGCACTAGCATTTCACCCCTTCCTTAATTTGTTTAGACATGATTTATCCACCCCCTGGCTGAGTATATAGAGAAATATGGTGTCTCCTATTGCCCTGGAAGAGGTGGTCTTCACTGATATACAGTGGTTCCTCAATTAAACGTTTTGAGGTTATGCTGCGGTGCATTGACGTAAATTATGGTATAGTACGGTATATTGTGTCACCGCCAGAGGGAGTTAGAAGGCTGATTATGCTTTTTGGTTCGGTGTAAAGCACTGGTACCCAGATGCTAATGTGTCTCTCTCCTCACTGAATAAATGACGTCAATTGATGAATGAGTGATGGAAACCAGATAGAAACTGATAATTGTGCACAACTTCAGGATTTAATTTCAATGAACTGAATGATGAGGATGATGAAGAAGAGGGTGATTAAATTTAGAACAATAGTGTAAGAATTGCTCTTTCTCTATCCCTCTCATACAACAGTTCACACCAGGAAAAATACATATATTTTTTTCTACTTTGTCAGAAGAAGCTGTAACTGAGTTGTAGCCTCTAACTTACTATACATGTTGCTACACTGTAATGTTTTTATTGCAAGAGAAACTCAAATGTTCTGTGTTATTCTTACTGTAAAATATATGTGTGTTGACTGAATATATGCAAGTGATGTCTGCTAAATGAACACATTGATGGCGCAGACATATAGCCTCGGCTACTAAGCACGGATAAATAAAAAAACTCAAAACATGCTGTTCTGTTCTTTTGAAATACATTGTCTTAGTATCATGTTTTTATGACCTTCCTAAACTAAAGCTTCATATAAAGCAGACAATGTGCTCTTGATGCAGTGAGGGGAGCAGAGAAATAAAATGTATTGGCACTAGGCCGAATGTTAACTCTATCTCAAATATTTGTTTTAACTTCTTAAGGAGCAGCTCCCGAGGTGACGGTTTTGGAGAGCCTGGCGTGCCCAAAGTAAAATGCCTCCCACTCAGGCCCAGAAAATAGGATATGAACATATTTAGTACCATTGGATAGGAAACACTCTGAAGTTCATAAGAGTGTTAAAATTTCGTCTATGAGTATAACAGAACGGATATGGCAGGCGAAAACCCGAGGAATTTCTGTCCTGGAAAAAGTGATTTTGACACATTGCCTCATTTGAACCCCTCCCTTATGAAAATGCCCATATAAGGGAGTATGAATGCAGTACTTCCTCTGGATGTCAACAGTCTCGAGACACTGTTTTGATTCTATTTAGTTGCTTTAGATGGCAGAAGAAGAAGAATTAGGAAGTGGCCACACAGAAGTCAACAGAAGAGAATGCGCGTTCCCGGCTTGCGCGCACTGTGTTTTTTTCCTTTCCTATCGCCCAGTTTATATTCCGGTTAAAATATTATACTGAATAAACATTAAAGTGTTCCTAAGGATACATTATCGATGATGTTTGATTGTTCTTGGACAAGTTTATAGGTATAGGTTGAACGAGATCTCTTCTTGTTTCAATGGGCGAGTGGACGCTGTATTTTCTTATCATAACGCGCCAACCAAACAGAGATTTATGGATATAACACATTACTTTTTCTAACAAAAGAACCATGGATTGTCTTCGTTGGACACTTGGGAAGCCCTCAGCAGAAGTTCTTCAAAAGGTAATTGATTTGTTTTCGCTGTGAAATGTGTTTTGTGTGAACCGTGATGGCTTATGAATTTATGGTAATGTGAAAAATATTGGAGGTGCTACCCTCAAACAATCAAATGTTGTGCTTTCGCCGTAAAGCCTTTTTGAAATCTGACAATGCTATGATATTGCCAAGAAGCAGAGCTTTTGATGACTATGCAACACTTGTATATTGATGAATGTTTAATAATTCAACTTTTGGATTTTGAATTTGGCGCATTACATTTCACCGGGTAGTGTCGGGAGTGGGGCGCTAGCGCACCACCGCTCCTTAAGAAGTTTTAAGTATACATGTCCCAACTGTGGATATTCTATTAGGACTATAGGCTTTAGCCAATGTTCTCTGTAGACACACAGGCACAAGCAGTTGGGAGGAGGGGGTCACACATACCAATGGAGGGTGTGACACACTACACAACCAATGTTCTCTGTAGACACACAGGCACAAGCAGTTGGGAGGAGGAGGGGGTCACACATACCAATGGAGGGTGTGACACACTACACAACCAATGTTCTCTGTAGACACACAGGCACAAGCAGTTGGGAGGAGGGGGTCACACATACCAATGGAGGGTGTGACACACTACCCAACCAATGTTCTCTGTAGACACACAGGCACAAGCAGTCATAAGGGTGGGGTCACACATACCAATGGAGGGTGTGACACACTACACAACTTAATTTGTTTCTGTCCAAGAGCCTCCACTCAGCCACACACCTAAGCCTAGCAAACACAGCCGACATCGAAAAGATGCATCACTTTTCCAAAATAATGTATATGTCATTCAATACATTTTAAGAACTCCAAATGCAAGTAACATTTCTTTTATTATTATTTTTTACTTTAGTTCATTTTGTAAATATTTTCTTAACTCTTTCTTGAACTGTATTGTTGGTTAAGGGCTTGTAAGTAAGCATTTCACGGTAAGGTCTACACCTGATGGGTGCATCAAATCAAACCAAATGTTATTGGTCACATACACATGGTTAGCAGATGTTAATGCGAGTGTACCGAAATGCTTGTGCTTCTAGTTCCGACCGTGCAGTAATATCTAACAAGTAATCTAACAATTTCACAACAACTACCTTATACACACAAGTGTAAAGGAATGAATAAGAATATGTACATATAAATATCTGGATGAGCGATGGCCATGCGGCATAGGCAAGATGCAGTAGATGGTAAAGAGTACAGTATATACATATGAGATGAGTAATGTAGGGTATGTCAACATTATATAAAGATACATGTATTACATCCAATTTTTTATTATTAAAGTGGCTAGAGATTTGAGTCAGTATGTGGGCAGCAGCCACTCAATGTTAGTGATGGCTGTTTAACAGTCTGATGGCCTTGAGATAGAAGCTGTTTTTCAGTCTCTCTGTCCCAGCTGATGCACCTGTACTGACCTCGCCTTCTGGATGATAGCGGGGCGAACAGGCAGTGGCTCGGGTGGTTGTTGTCCTTGATGATCTTTTTGGCCTTCCTGTGACATCGGGTGGTGTAAGTGTCTTGGAGGGTGGGTAGTTTGCCCCCGGTGATGCGTTGTGCAAACCTCACTACCCTCTGGAGAGCCTTACGGTTGTGGGCGAAGCAGTTGCCGTACCAGGCGGTGATACAGCCCGACAGGATGCTCTCAATTGTGCATCTGTAGAAGTTTGTGAGTGTTTCCAGTGACAAGCCAAATTTCTTCAGCCTAATAAGGTTGAAGAGGCGCTGTTGCGCCTTTTTCACCACGCTGTCTGTGTGGGTGGACCATTTCAGTTTGTCCGTGATGTGTACGCCGAGGAACTTAAAACCTTCTCCACTACTGTCCCGTCGATGTGGATAGGGGGGTCCTCCCTCTGCTGTTTCCTGAAGTCCACGATCATCTCCTTTGTTTTGTTGACGTTGAGTGTGAGGTTATTTTCCTGACACCACACTCAGAGGGCCCTCACTTCCTCCCTGTAGGCCGTCTCGTCGTTGTTGGTAATCAAGCCTACCACTGTAGTGTTGTAGTGTCAAACTTGATGATTGGCGTGCATGGAGGCGTGCATGGCCACGCAGTCATGAGTGAACAGGGAGTACAGGAGAGGGCTGAGAACGCACCCTTCTGGGGCCCCAGTGTTGAGGATCAGCGGGGTGGAGATGTTGTTTCCTACCCTCACCACCTGGGGCCGGCCCGTCAGGAAGTCCAGGACCCAGTTGCACAGGCCGGGGTCGAGACCCAGGGTCTCGAGCTTAATGACGAGTTTGGAGGGTACCATGGTGTTAAATGCTGAGCTGTAATCGATGAATAGCATTCTTACATAGGTATTTCTCTGTCCAGATGGGTTAGGGCAGTGTGCAGTGTGCAGTGTGATTGCGATTGCGTTGTCTGTGGACCTATTGGGCCAGGAAGCAAATTGGAGTGGGTCTAGGGTGTCAGGTAGGGTGGAGGTGATATGATCCTTGACTAGTCTCTCAAAGCACTTCATGATGATGGAAGTGAGTGCTACGGGCAATAGTCGTTTAGCTCAGTTACCTTAGCTTTCTTGGAAACAGGAACAATGGTGGCCCTCTTGAAGCATGTGGGAACAGCAGACTGATAGGGATTGATTGAATATGTCCGTAAACACACCAGCCAGCTGGTTTGCGCATGCTCTGAGGACGCGGCTAGGGATGCCGCCTGGGCCCGCAGCCTTGCGAGGGTTAACCCGTTTAAATGTTTTACTCACGTTGGCTGCGGTGAAGGAGAGCCTGCAGGTTTTGGTAGCGGGCCGGCCGTATTGTCCTCAAAGCGGGCAAAGAAGTTGTTTAGTTTGTCTGGGAGCAAGACATCAGTGTCCGCAACAGGGCTGGTTTTCTTTTTGTAATCCGTGATTGACTGTAGACCCTGCCATATACGTCTCGTGTCTGAACCGTTGAATAGCGACTCTACTTTGTCTCTATACTGACGCTTAGCTTGTTTGATTGCCTTGCGGAGGGAATAGCTACATTGTTTGTATTCGGTCATGTTTCCGGTCGCTTTGCCATGATTAAAAGCAGTGGTTTGCAGACCTGAGCACGGGAGTTACCTGTTTTAGTTTCTGTCTATAGGCTGGGAGAAACAAAATGGAGTCGTGGTCAGATTTGCCGAAAGGAGGGCGAGGGAGGGCTTTGTATGCGTCGCGGAAGTTAGAGTAGCAATGATCCAAAAAGCTGCCAGCCCGGTTCGCGCATTCGATATGCTGATAAAATTTAGGAAGCCTTGTTTTCAGATTAGCTCGGCCTCCGACCGCAAGGCACTACAGAGGGTAGTGCATACGGCCCAGTACATCACTGGGGCCAAGCTTCCTGCCATCCTGGACCTCTATAGCAGGTGGTGTCAGGGGAAGGCCCAGACACCCTAGTCAAAGACTCCAGCCACCCTAGTCATAGACTGATCTCTCTGCTACCGCACGGCAAGCGGTACCGGAGCGCCAAGTTTAGGTCCAAAAGGCTTCTTAACAGCTTCAAACACCCCACGCCTTAGGACTCCTGAACAGCTAATCAAAGGGCTACCCAGACCCCTCTTTTACGCTGCTGCTATTCTATATTTATTTACTATGCCTACATGTACATTTTACCTCAATTACCTGAACTAACCGGTTCCCCCGCACATTGACTCTGTACCGGTACCCCCTGTATATAGCCTCGCTATTGTTATTTTACTCCTGCTGTTTACTTATTTGTTACTTTTATTTAATATTTTTTACTTATCTATTTTTTACTTAACACTTATTTTTCTTAAAACTTCTTAAAGCATTGTTGGTTAAGGGCATTTCACTGTAAGTTCTACACCTGTTGTATTCGGCGCATGTGACAAATAACATTTGATTTGATTTATGGTAGAAAATAGCCTTCTAACGAGGCCAAGCCTTCAATAGTAACTTTGCTGTTGGTTTCTTTCGATTTCAGTTCATCCACTCAGGTATACAGACTCAAAGGGCTCTATTCAATCAATAGACCTTACAGTGAAATGCTTACTTACAGGCTCTAACCAATAGTGCAAAAAAAGGTATTAGGTGAACAATAGGTAAGTAAAGAAAAAAAACAACAGTAAAAAAAGACAGGCTATATACAGTAGCGAGGCTATATATAGTAGCGAGGCTGTAAAAGTAGCGAGGCTATAAAAGTAGCGAGGCTACATACAGACACCGGTTAGTCAGGCTGATTGAGGTAATATATGTACATGTAGTTATTGTTAAAGTGACTATGCATATATGATGAACAGAGAGTAGCAGTAGTGTAAAAAAAAGTGTTTGGCAGGTGGTGGGTGGCAGGACACAATGCAGATAGATAGCGGGAGCACTGGTTGGTCGGTCCAATTGAGGTAGTATGTACATGAATGTATAGTTAAAGTGACTATGCATATATGATAAACAGAAAGTAGCAGCAGCGGGAGGGGGGTGGCACAATGCAAAAAGTCAGAGTAGCCATTTGATTACCTGTTCAGGAGTCTTATGGCTTGGGGGTAAAAACTGTTGAGAAGTCTTTTTGTCCTAGACTTGGCACTCCGGTACCGCTTGCCATGCGGTAGTAGAGAGAACAGTCTATGACTGGGGTGGCTGGGGTCTTTGACAATTTTTTAGGGCCTTCCTCTGGCACCGCCTGGTGTAGAGGTTCTGGATGGCAGGCAGCTTAGCCCCAGTGATGTACTGGGCCGTACGCACTACCCTCTGTAGTGCCGTGCAGTCAGAGGCGGAGTTATTGCCGTACCAGGCAGTGATGACAGGATGCTCTCGATGTTTCAGCTGTAGAACCTTATGAGGATCTCAGGACCCATGCCAAATCTTTTTAGTCTCCTGAGGTGGAATAGGCTTTGTCGTGCCCTCTTCACGACTGTCTTGGTGTGTTTGGACCATTCTAGCTTGTTGTTGATGTGGACACCAAGGAACTTGAAGCTCTCAACCTGCTCCACTACAGCCCCGTCGATGAGAATGGAGGCGTGCTCGGTCCTCCTTTTCCTGTAGTCCACAATCATCTCCTTAGTCTTGGTTACGTTGAGGGAGAGGTTGTTGTCCTGGCGGCCTACCACTGTTGTGTCGACTACAAACTTAATGATGGTGTTGGAGTCGTGCCTGGCCATGCAGTCGTGAGTGAACAGGGAGTACAGGAGGTGACTGAGCATGCATCCCTGGGGAGCTCCAGTGTTGAGGATCAGCGTAGCAGATGTGTTGCTACCTACCCTCACCACCTGGGGGCGGCCCGTCAGGAAGTCCAGGATCCAGTTGCAGAGGGAGGTGTTTAGTCCCAGGATACTTAGCTTATTGATGAGCTTTGAGGGTACTATGGTGTTGAACGCTGAGCTGTAGTCAATGAATAGCATTCTCACATAAGTGTTCCTTTTGTCCAGGTGGGAAAGGGCAGTGTGGAGTGCAATAGAGATTGCATCATCTGTTGATCTGTTTGGGTGGTATGCAAATTGGAGGGGGTCTAGGGTTTCTGGGATAATGTTGTTGATGTGAGCCATTACCAACCTTTCAAAGCACTTCATGGCTACGGACGTGAGTGCTACGGGTCTGTAGTCGTTTAGGTAGGTTGCCTTTGTGTGCTTGGGCACAGGGACTATGATGGTCTGCTTGAAGCATGTTGGTATTACAGACTCAATCAGGGACATGTTGAAAATGTCAATGAAGAAACCTACCAGGTGGTCAGCACATGCCCGGAGCACACGTCCTGGTAATCCGTCTGGCCCCGCAGCCTTGTGTATGTTGACTTGTTTAAAGGTCTTACTCACATCGGCTACGGAGTGCGTGATCACACAGTCGTCTGGAACAGCTGATGCTGTCATGCATGCCTCCGTGTTGCTTGCCTCGAAGCGAGCATAGAAGTGATTTAGCTCGTCTGGTAGCCTCGTGTCACTGGGCAGCTCTCGTCTGTGCTTCCCTTTGTAGTCTGTAATAGTTTGCAAGCCCTACCACATAAGACGAGCGTCAGAGCCGGTGTAGTATGATTCAATCTTAGCCCTGTATTGACGCTTTGCCTGTTTGATGGATCGTAGCAGGATTTCTTGTAAGCATAGCAGGATTTCTTGTAAGCTTCCGCACCTTGAAAGCGGCAGCTCTACCCTTTAGCTCAGTGCGAATGTTGCCTGTAATCCATGGCTTCTGTTTGGGGTATGTACGTACAGTCACTGTGGGGACTGTACATATTGATAAAGCCAGTGACTGATGTGGTGTACTCCTCAATGCCATCGGAGGAATCCCGGTACATGTTCCAGTCTGTGATAGCAAAACAGTCCAGTAGTTTAGCGTCTGCTTCATCTGAACACTTTTTTATAGACCGAGTCACTGGTGCTTCCTGCTTTAATTTTTGCTTGTAAGCAGGAATCAGGAGGATAGAATTATGGTCGGATTTACCAAATGGAGGGCGAGGGAGAACTTTGTACGCGTCTCTGTGTGTGGAGTACAGGTGATCTAGAATTTTTTTCCCTCTGGTTGCACATTTTACATGTTGATGAAGATTTGGTAGAACTGATTTAAGTTTCCCTGCATTAAAGTCTCCAGCCACTAGGAGCGCCGCCTCTGGTTGAGTGACTTCCTGTTTGCTTATTTCCTTATACAGCTGACTCAGTGCGGTCTTAGTGCCAGCATCTGTCTGTGGTGGTAAATAAACAGCCACGAGAAGTATAGCTGAAAACTCTCTACGCAAGTAGTGTGGCCTGCAAATTATCACAATATACTCTACTTCAGGCGAGCAAAATCTAGAGCCTTCCTTAGATTTCGTGCACCAGCTGTTGTTTACAAATATGCACAGACCACCCCCCCTCATCTTACCGGAGTGTGCTGTTCTATCTTGCCGGTGCAGCGTATATCCCGCTAGCTGAATATCCATGTCGTCATTCAGCCAAGATTCCGTGAAACATAGGATGTTGCAGTTTTTGATGTCCCGTTGGTAGGATATTCGTGATCGTACCTCGTCTAATTTATTGTTCATTGATTGCACGTTGGTGAGTAGTATTGACGGTAGCAGCAGCTTTCCGAATCGCCTTGGCTCTCTGTCCTCTGTACCTGCGTCGCTTCCTCTTGTAAACAGCGTGGATGACGGACCTGTGGGGTGTTTGGAGAATATCTTCATCTAATCCGAGGTGAGTGATTGCTGTCCTGATATCCAGAAGCTCTTTTTTGCCGTAAGATACGGTTGCAGAAACATTACGTACAAAATAAGTTACAAATAACGCGAAAAACCCCCACATAATAGCACAATTGGTTAGGCGCCCGTAAAACGGCTGCCATTTCTTCCAGCCGACATCAGCAGCGTTAACAGTGAATGCAATCTCCGCTAAAGCGGGAAAATTGCCTTTAAATTTCAATCATGCTGTAAAGCTGAATTTCCACTATGCGGAATTAATAGAGCCCTCACTCATTCGTGACTTTGGTTCAAAATAAATAACTACAGATGCGTTCTTTCTTTCATCTTTAACAAAGCTCGTTTGTGACCAAGTTAATCTGCTCATGTTGTTTGTGTGTGTGTGTGTGATCAATTATTTGTGACATTGTGGTTACAATGAAGAATGTAAATGAATGAAATAAAATAAATCCTATTCATAATGAATAATCAGATGCAAGATTGTCATTTTTCCAACACATACAACAAAACAGAGTTTGACACATACAACAACACAGACTTACACATGGAGTAAACAAACATACAGTCAATAATAGGGTAGAAAAACAAATCTATATATAATGTGTGTAAATGAGGTAAGATAAGGAAGGTAAGGCATAAAATAGGCCATGGTGGCGAAGTAATTACAATATAGCAATTAAACACTGGAATGGTAGATGTGCAGTAGATGAATGTGCAAAATGGAAATACTGGGGTGCAAAGGAGCAAGATAAATAAATAAATACGGTAGGGGATGAGGTAGTTGGTTGGGATATTTACAGATGGGCTATGTACAGGTGCAGTGATCTGTGAGCTGCTCTGACAGCTGGAGCTTAAAGCTAGTGAGGGAGATAAGTGTATCCAGTTTCAGTGATTTTTGTAGTTCAGAACCGTCCAGAGTAGTGATGCTGGAGGGGCGGGCAGGTGCGGGCAGTGATCGATTGAAGAGCATGCATTTAGTTTTACTTGCATTTAAGAGCAGTTGGAGGCCACGGAAGGAGAGTTGTATGGCATTGAAGCTCATCTGGAGGGTAGTTAGCACAGTGTCCAAAGAAGGGCCAGAAGTATACAGAATGGTGTTGTCTGCGTAGAGGTGGATCAGAGACTCACCAGCAGCAAGAGCGACATCATTGATGTATTAAGAGAAGAGAGTCGGCCCAAGAATTGAACCCTGTGGCACCCCCATAGAGACTGCCAGAGGCCCGGACAACAGGCCCTCCGATTTGACACACTGAACTCCATCTGAGAAGTAGTTGGCGAACCAGGCGAGGCAATCATTTGAGAAACCAAGGCTGTTGAGTCTGCCGATAAGGATGTGGTGATTGACAGAGTCGAAAGCCTTGGCCAGATCAATGAATACGGCTGCACAGTAATGTCTCTTATCGATGGCGGTTATGATATTGTTTAGGACCTTGAGCGTGGCTGAGGTGCACCCATGACCAGCTCTGAAACCAGATTGCATAGCGGAGAAGGTACGGTGGGATTCGAAATGGTCAATAATCTGTTTGTTAACTTGGCTTTCGAAGACCTTAGAAAGGCAGGGTAGGATAGATATAGGTCTGTAGCAGTTTGGGTCAAGAGTGTCTCCCCCTTTGAAGAGGGGGATGACCGCAGCTGCTTTCCAGTCTTTGGGAATCTCAGACGACACGAAAGAGAGGTTGAACAGGCTAGTAATAGGGGTTGCAACAATTTCGGCAGATAATCTTAGAAAGAAAGTGTCCAGATTGTCTAGCCCGGCTGATTTGTAGGGGTCCAGATTTTAAAGCTCTTTCAGAACATCAGCTAACTGAATTTGGGAGAAGGAGAAATAGGGGAGGCTTGGGTGAGTTGCTGTGGGGGGTGCAGGGTGGTTGACCGGGGTAGGGGTAGCCAGGTGGAAAGCATGGCCAGCCGTAGAAAAATGCTCATTATAGTGGATTTATCGGTGGTGACAGAGTTTCATATCCTCAGTGCAGTGGGCAGCTGTGCGGTGCTCTTATTCGCCATGGACTTTACAGTGTTTTTTTGAGTTTGTGTTACAGGAAGCAAATTTCTGCTTGAAAAGGCTAGCATTGGCTTTCCTAACTGTTGGTTCATAACTTCTCTGAAAGGTTGCATATGATGGGGGCTGTTCGATGCTAATGCAGAACGCCACAGGATGTTTTTGTGCTGGTCAAGGGCAGTCAGGTCTGGAGAGAACCAAGGACTATATCTGTCCCTGGTTCTAAATTTCTTGAAAGGGGGCATGCTTATTTAAGATGGTGAGGAAGGCACTTTTAAAGAATAACCAGGCATCCTCTACTGACGGGATGAGGTCAATATCCTTCCAGGATACCCAGGCCAGGTCGATTAGAAAGGCCTCCTCGCTGAAGTGTTTTAGGGAGCGTTTGACAGTGATGAGGGGAGGTCGTTTGACCGTAAACCCATTACGGATGCAGGCAATGAGGCAGTGATCGCTGAGATCTTGGTTGAAAACAGCAGAGGTGTATTTGGAGGGCAAGTTGGTTACGATGATATCTATGAGGGTGCCCGTGTTTACGGCTTTGGGGTTGTACCTGGTAGGTTCATTGATAATTTGTGTGAGGTTGAGGGCATCAAGCTTAGATTGTAGGATGGCCGGGGTGTTAACTTGTTAGGGAGTGGCAGCTGAGGGGTCGGTTTTGGAGAGCCTGGCGTGCCCAAAGTAAAATGCCTCCCATTCAGGCCCAGATATGCACATATTTAGTACCATTGGATAGGAAACACTCTGAATTTTCCAAAAGTGTTTGTCTGTGAGTGAAACAGAACGCATATGGCAGGCGAAACCCCGAGGAATTTCTGTCCTGGAAAAAGTGGTTTTGACAGAGTGCCTCATTGGGAACCCCCTCCCTCATGAAAATGACCATATAAGGGCATATGAACGCAGTACCCATCGCTTCCTTTAGATGTCAACAGTCTCGAGACAGTGTAAAATTTCATTTTGGATGAATTAGACCAGAGAATAAGAGCAAACCAGGAAGTGACCTTTTTATGTAAACAGTACCCAGTGCGTGTTCCCGACAAAGCGCGCAGTGTCTTTTTTACTGTCTTTATAGATCAGTTTATATTCCGGTTGATTTATAATAGTAAATATACGTAAAAGTGTTCCTAAGGATACATTTAAAACTATGTTTGATTGTTCTTGGACAAGTTTATAGGTATAAGATGAACGAGTTCTCGTCACGTTTCAATGGACTAGTGGAGGCTGTCGTTTCTGATTATAACGCGCAAACCAAATGGAGGATTTATGGATAAAATACATTACTTTTTCTAACAAAAGAACCATGGATTGTCTTTGTTGGACACTTAGGATGACCACAGCAGAAGTTCTTCAACAGGTAATTGATTTGTTTTCGCTGTGAAATGGATTTTGGATTTTGAATTTGGCGCCTTACATTTCACCTGGTAGTGTCGGGAGCAGCCCGCTAGCGCCCCAGCAATCCCTGAGAGGTTAAGCATGTCCCAGTTTAGGTCACCTAGCAGCACGAGCTCTGAAGATAGATGGGGGTTAATCAGTTCACATATGGTGTCCAGAGCACAGCCGGGGGCAGAGGGTGGTCTATAGCAAGCGGCAACGGTGAGAGACTTGTTTCTAGAAAGGTGGATTTTTAAAAGTAGAAGTTCAAATTGTTTGGGTACAGACCTGGATAGTAAGACAGAAATCTGCAGGCTATCTCTGCAGTAGATTGCAACACCGCCCCCTTTGGCCGTTCTATCTTGTCTGAAAATGTAGTAGTAGTTAGGGACGCAAACTTCAGGGGTTTTGGTGGTCTTCCTAAGCCAGGATTCAGACATGGCTAGGACATCCGGGTTGGCAGAGTGTGCTAAAGCAGTGAATAAAACAAACTTAGGGAGGAGGCTTCTAATGTTAACATGCATGAAACCAAGGCGTTTACGGTTACAGAAGTCAACAAATGAGAGCGCCTGGGGAATAGGAATGGAGCTAGGCACTGCAGGGCCTGGATTAACCTCTATATCACCAGAGGAACAGAGGGGGAGTAGGATAAGGGTACGGCTAAAGGCTATAAGGACTGGTCGTCTAGGACGCCGGGAACAGAGAGTAAAAGGAGCAGGTTTCTGGGGGCGATAAAATAGATTCAAGGCATAATGTACAGACAAAGGTATGGTAGGATGTGAATACAGTGGAGGTAAACCTAGGCATTGAGGGATGATGAGAGAGATATTGTCTCTAGAAACATCATTTAAACCAGGTGATGTCATCGCATGTGTCGGTGGTGGAATTGAAGGGTTGGATAAGGTATATTGAGCAGGGCTAGAGGCTCTACAGTGAAATAAGACAATGAACACTAACCAGAACAGCAATGGACAAGGCATGTTGACATTGAGGAGAGGCATGCTTAACCGAGTGATTATAAGGGTCCAGTGAGTAGTGAGGCTGGTTGGGGGCATAGTGATTCAGACAGCTAGCAGAAGACAGAGGAAGTCTGTTTATAGCCTCCTCATGCGTTTCCGTCGGTAGACCAGTCGTGATGGATTAGTGGGGTTCTGTGTGGTAAAGGGGACCAGTCCAGTTGGCAATATTGGTATAGTGGCCCAAGAAATTGTCCGATGGACCTGATTAGCTAGCAGCCGATATGCTCTAGACAGCTAACGTTAGCGGGCCGCAGTTAGCTGATGGGCGTTCAGGTGACGTCGCGACGGAGGGGCAGTTGAATAACCCCCCCGCCGGGCAGATAACGTTGGTAGTCCAATCGTGAAGGCCCGGTGGGGCTCTGCACCGTCAGTAAAAACGGGTCCGGATAGGTGTTGTAGCCCAGAAGTGGCTGATGGAACTCTTCAGCTAGCCAGAAGATGGGCTTGCTCCGGGACCGACGTTAGCCAATAGTCACTCGGATAGCAGCTAGCTAGCTGCAAGATCCAGATGAAAATGTCCAGAGCTTACGGTAGGAATCCGGGGATATATGGAGAGAAAGTAGGTCCGGTATGCTCTGGTTTGAGGCGCGTTGTCCGAACTGGCGAGAGCTTTCCGAGCTAAAGGTTAGCTGATGTCCACTAGCAGTGGTTAGCTAAATACTAACATTAGCTAGTAGCTAGTGAGCTGGCTAGCTTCTGGCTAGCTTCTGTTGGGGGATTCGGGGGGATTCCGGATTCGAGGTGGATAATACTTGGGGGGAAAAACAGATCATAATGAAACCCTTGAATGAGTAGGTGTTCTAAAAGTTTTGACAAGTAGTGTATACAGTGCATTTGTAAAGTATTCAGACCCCTTGACTTTTTTCACATTTTGTTATGTTACAGCCTTATTCTAAAATGGATTAAATATTTTTTTCCCCTCATCATTCTAGACACAATACCCCATACTGACAAAGCAAAAACAGTTTTTTTTTTAAAGTATTCAGACCCTTTCCTCAGTACTTTGTTGAAGCACCTTTGGCAGAGATTACGGCCTCGATTCTTCTTGGGTATGGCACTACAAGCTTGGCAGACCTGTATTCTTCTCTCCAGATCCTCTCACTCGTCAAATATTTCTAGAGACTGGCAACTTTACAGATTCGGTCATTCTCTGACACTGCATTAGTTTGAAAGACAACGTCCTCCTGGTTTTCCCCATGTCATGTTCTGCTCTCTTGACCAGACAAGGTTTTATTTGTTAATGATCCAGCTTGATAACATTCTTGATGATATTGTGCTAGCTCCCAAGGGGTTGGAGGACAATCCTACATCACTCCCAAAGCACCACTCCTCCTAATCAAAGTATAATAATCACTTCCATATCAGTATTACTCGCTCAACTAACGAAGTGAATCATTCATCGTCCAAGTTCTATGTACAGGAACACAGTTCTACAGTAACTATAGTAACCTTGGGAATACACGAGGTGTGACTGTGAGGTGTTCCATTACTGACAGGCAGAGGTCAGAGGAGCGCTGGGTCAGTCAGTCTATAGGGTCATCGTGTCAAACACTGTCCACACACACTGTGGGGTTTTTCCACTTCCCACAGATGTGATGGTCGGGATGTGTGTGTACGTACAACGTGTGTGTGCGTGTGTGAATGTGTGTTTGTGTGTGCATACCTGTGGGTCGGACAGGCGTCCCAGGTCTGGGTAGAGGTAGAACTTGATTCCTATGAAGGCTCCCGGTAGGGTGACCCCCCTGATTAGCAGGATACACAGCATGATGTAGGGGAAGGTAGCTGTAAAATACACCACCTGAGGGAACAGGGTTAGGGTTGTACTGTACATACACACGGCTACAGTATGCACAGTGCAAAACAGTACAGCACCAAGGATCACAGATAACAATGTACAACACAGTGGGTTAAACAGGTGTCTATTCATAATAACAAGCAAAAGAGTCAATGAATGGTCTCTACTATACACTCAACAAAAAAAAAGAGCTATCTAGAACGTAAAAGGGTTTTTTGGCTGTCAACATAGGGAGAACCCTTTTTGGTTCCAGATAGAACCCTTTTGGGTTCCATGTAGAACCCTCTGTAGAAAGTGTTCTACTTGGAACCCAAACGGGTTCTCCTATGGGGACAGCCAAATAACTATTTTGGAACCCTTTTTTCTAAGAGTGTAGTCATCTCAGCTACTGTATCACGTTATCTGCCAGACTTCAACAGGACCACATACTTAGAGTACTTGGCTGTCCGAAGGTGTTGACCAACTTTGAGAAATGTGAATAAATACTTAGAATATGTCCTGAACAAGTGACCAGACCAGGAGCAACTCTTGGTCCTATTCATTGCCAGAGACTATGCTATTGACTTTTTCAAATTTAAGAGCCTTTCCGGTAAGAACACCTTTCTATATACCAGTGCTGTTAAGTGGAATAAACTGCCACAACTTAAAACTATACCGACCAAAACGTATTTTTAAACGTATGTCAAAAGTTTTCGGATGACTGAACGATAGAACCATTTTCATGTCTGTATCTATAGAATTTATTGCACCATGCACTTTAAGGGACCACAATGGAAATAAAGAATTGTATTTCTTAAACTGCCAAATAAAATCACTCAATAAATCAATCTGGATAGGGCTCAGAGGTTCTTCCTGGTCAGTAACTGTATTAGGGAGGCTCACAGACACCGAATGTAGAGTACCTTGCCAGTGGACTTGACTCCCTTCCAGATACAGAAGTAAACCAGTATCCAGGCTATGGCCAGACACAGCACCAGGTCCCAGTTGAGAGATCCTATATTGTCTATGCCAGACGAGATACGCAGAACCCTCCGCCTACAAAATCACAAACACACAAGGGAACAGATAACGTGAGATAACTGTGGATACATATGTGATTGCTATTTACAGATAACCAAACGTGATTAGTAAGCTCTGAATTTACAGAGCAAACATGTACATCATGGAGGTATCTGTAAGGACACCACAGCTCTTAAAATCACCCATAAAGAAGACTAGCATCAAGCCATCCTGTTTTTGTATTCAGCAGTGCAACACCAGTTGGCAAGACCACGTCCAGTTGGCTGAGGAATAAACAGTAGGCCACCCAGGCTCCTTAAGGAGATGGAGAAACAATAGACTCTTAGTACTTACTCCCAGAACTCAATGACAGGAGATGTGGCGTTCAGACGTGGCTGATTGAAAGAGTCATTCCTCCTCTGGAACTCCATGCAGGAATCTTGAGAACAGAAATGCACAACAAGTTCACACAAGTTCAGTGAGGACACCAGATATATGGTTTCTCTAGGGAACCCAACCCTATTCTAACGTTAGGTAAGACTACATGGGACACCACCAACTGCTGATGTAAAAATGTCTTTATAATTACATTTGATTAATAATTGAGTGTAGTCCTGGATGTTTCTGCTCAACCTCTCTCTGTATATGGTGGCATATTGGAGTTTTCCTAATTCGATCATGTTTTGAGGGCAGCTCTGTCTCGAGGGCAGAACAATGTGAATGTTTAGGCAATAAATACGATTGGTTCAGTCTAAGTAATCTCCATTGGTTAGGGTTAGGGGTTGTGTAACATTCGAACCAGCAACCTTGCCGTTGAGCTTTCATCCAACCAACCATATTCCTTCTGCCCTTGAGGAAAAGCTTTGACAAGATTGAGTAAGGAAAACGTCCACTGAGCCTGTGGTGGATCTCTGACCTGTGTTCCATGTGTTGTTGCAGGAGGCCCAGGGCAGGTCCCAGGTGAAGGAGTAGGACAGGTAGAAGATGGCCCAGGCCAGGACGATGATGTAATAGAAGTTCAGCAGAGCCACGATGACTTGTGTGGCGTAGCCCACTCCTGAGGACCAAGGACAAGTGGAGCGTTGTGGTTAGCAATGACAATGCCTTTCAATGTTGAATACAACAACACGCATGAAAACCATGACTTCATTCACTTTGCCGACTCCACCATTTCCCATCCGGTAGCCTCTCTGGCTCCTGTGTGAATGTCTACAGTTATATTGTCCTTATTAGGGACCAATTGAATGATGAAAGCATTGGATACTTGGAAGTCTGCCAGTGTCAGTGGCATGCCAACCATTACATCAACCCCCTCCTACTACATACTGGCAGACAAGCATGCACAAACACACACATGCACTCACACACACGCACTAATGCAAAAAGTTCTCAAAATGTCTCTCTCATTCGATTCAGTTACGCAGACAAATAGTAGACATGGCTGTAGATAGAGGTAAAATCCACAGAAAAACTATATTTTGGTATTTTTTTCATTAGTCCACTGTTGATATAGTCCCAAAATGTTTTGCCCTTTCAAGAAGCAATGTGATGATGCAAAATATCAAAAGATAGTTTTTGAGTGGATTTTCCCTTTAATCCTGTCCTTGAAATGCATTCACATGCAGTGCACATTAAACAAAACACAGTTCTGACACAATGTGTTGTAACTGTACTGTAACCGAAAAGCCGGTAGTTTCACAGGAACATCCAAGTTAGCAAATCCGTGAAGAAAGGCATTACTTCATAGACAGTAGATATTAGAGGAAGATCACCTTCAAACAGTGGAGTGATCTTCCTCCAACAGGTGACACCTCCCTCACTGGTGTACTGTCCTAGAGCTGTCTCCAGGAAGAATACTGGGATCCCACACGTGAAGAGGAAGATTAGGTAGGGGATGAAGAAAGCACCTGTTGGGAGGAGAGGGGGGAGAGGAGAAAAGTTATCAAGATGTTGACTCGGGCACTAGAACTCCATTTTGACATGAGGTCAGATGACATATGCAATCAACAAGGAAGATACTTTTTGTGGCAACATTTCAAGGTTGGACGTTTAAATTGCAGTGTCCCAAAGGTACTCTAAAATGCTACCTTGACTTGGCCGATTCTAAAGTCAGCATCCCACGTATCCTTTGGATATCCACAGCTCTTGCGGCGCAACTTCCGTTACAATTAATGGTGGACGGAAGACCTCGATTTGTAGAAAGGCTACCGTAACTTTGTGAAATGGGTGTATTAAGTTTATTTATTTTCCAAATGATTTGAAAATGTTGATCAAATGACTGTCATTTGTATAATAATGTCAATCATTTGGACAATGGCGAGTTTGCTGTTACAATGCTGTTACGATGACATTTTACCCAGGTATGAGAAATGGGGGCTGGACATAATGCATCAATTATTGTTTTCTGATAAAATGATACATTATCTACACCCTAAAGTTCTACAGATATAAAAACAATGAAGTTTAAGGAGCCCAGAACTACCTTGTGCACCCCGCGTCTACTCAACCTCTTTTAAAACGACCAATTTAAAAGACATCAAGCCTGTCGTTCTAAAAACCTAATTAATTGGTACCTCCATAATATTGTGGGATATAATAAATTCCAAACAGGAGTGTGTTGTTTGCTACTGTTGTACTGCATCATTTATATGTTTTATGTGTCTGGGCTTGGCAGGCGGCACAGAAGCATAAACACATATCAGTCAAAAATTCATTAGGGGGATTTATTGCTCAACAACAATTTACATACCTCCAAATTAGCACTTATGAGGTTTTACACCACTGCTAAACCCAGATTCCATGCCCTTCACAACTGTTTATAGCATTAAAACACAATGTACTCAAAGGCTCCAGTGCCATTTAAGTTCATAACAACAGGCTTGGGCCAGTTAAAGGCAATATAGTAGGTAAACTTATATTTCTTTAATGATATGGATATGACATCAGTCACAGTTGTCCTGATCAATAGTACTGAAGGACAATTATGAACCGATAATATGAATGAACAAAATGATGTGACATGTTGTCATTGAGCACTGTGATGGTAGCCTTTTCCTGCACTCAAATGACCTAGTGGCCTCATAGGTAGAATGTTATTAATATTTTTCATAATTACATTATAAAAAAACATAACAAAATAAAAACAGCCAAAAATCTGGTATTTTTATGTGAAATGGTTTTGTTATATTTCAGTCTTCTAGGATGTATATAAAGTGTAATATTGGGATGCAAACTTGAAATTGAATACATTTAAACTCTATATCTGACATGGTACAGGTGTCTTCTTTATTTTAGCCCATAAACATGTGTGTGAGGTGTATACTTTTGTTTCAAAATATATTTGTTTAAGACTACCAAGAAACACTCTTGAGTGACCCAGATTTAGCCCACTGCAGTAAAAGGTTAACACCTACCTCCTCCGTTCTTGTAGCACAGGTAAGGGAAGCGCCACACATTTCCCAGTCCTATGATCTCCACGGCGACAGACAGGACAAACTCCACCTTGTTGCCCCACTGACCCCTCTCCTTCATCTTCTCATCGCTCTGTGGCACAATGTCCAGGGGCCGACTGTGGTCGTTGGAGGGGTCCATCTTGGGCAGGCTCTCCATGTCGCCTGAAGAAGCAACATATTAGTGAGTGGAGAGGTGAGACACTGGGAGGGAGAGTAACACTACCTTACATAATTATATAGGCTAACCCCACAGCCTAAAGTCTTGTATTCACTGTGTAGTGATATTGAGCAGGGAAGGGGTTTCTCCTGTAGTATCTGTATACCTTCATCACACCACTCCCAGATCAACAGGTTCATCTTAAAGCAAACACAACGTTACAGTTCCTAAGTCTCCCCTGGGGACTATCTCCTGGAAATTAACAATGGGAGGAGTACAAGCCTCAAGGACATGGGGGTCATAGGGGACCTTCAGTTGTGCCTACATCCCCTTTGAGTGTTTGGAACAAAGGTCAAGCAGCAAGAGGTGTGAGAGACGGAAGAATTTCAAGACATTCTGTAGTTCTCACGCACAATTTACCGCAAGCAATAAAGAGTCAAACATTGACAAAACATTAAGAACACCTGCTGTTTCAATGACATTGACTGACGAGGTGAATCCAGGTGAAAGCTATGATCTCTTATTTATGTCACTTGTTAAATCCACTTCAATCAGTGTAGATGAAGGGGAGGAGACAGGTTAAAGAAGGATTTTTTAAGCCTTGAGACAATTGAGACATGGACTGTGTATGTGTGCCATTCAGAGGGTGAATGGGCAAGACAAAAGATTTAAGTGTCTTTGAACGTGGTATGGTAGGAGGTGCCAGGTGCACTGGTTTGAGTGTGTCAAGAACTGCAACGCTGTTGGGTTTTTCACGCTCAACAGTTTCCTGTGTGGTCCAACATCCAAAGAATGGTCCAACATCCAAAGAACATGCAGCCAACTTGACACAACAGTGGGAAGCATTGGAGTCAACATGGGCCAGCATCCCTGTGCAACTCAATATTAGGAAGGTGTTCTTAATGTTTTGTACACTCTGTTCCTCCCTGTCTAGAAGGGGTCCAGTCACTGAAAATTGGGTCTTACGTGACGGCTTGTTTGAGCTTCACAACTCATGGCCGGACGGTGTTTAGGTCCAGTGATGCTGAAAGAGGAAACAGACAGCTCACTGACCGTGCTCACTGCTGTCATATCTCATTAACAAGGCCTCTCATCACCCTCCCCTCCCTCTCCCTCTCTGTTTCTTTCTCTTTCACTCCCTCTCTCCCCCTCTCTCTTCTTCCCTCTCGCTCTCTCCCTCACTCTATCTCTCTCTGACCCCCCTGTCTCCCTCTCTCAACTTGGTTAGTTCAGTAGCCCCTCCCGTCACATATCAAACAAAACATATTAATGTTCGGCCTGCGGGAGAGGACTGTTCCAAGAATCCTCCCCCCCTTAACCCAAAACACCAGGGCCATTCTGACCTGGCTCTCCTGGGTCTAATAAGACGGCTGTTTTCTCGGCAGAGAGAGTTGAATTTAGGTCTGCAACAATAGGAGAGATGGAAACCCCGCTGTGCCATAAGCTTTGGGAATGTGCTCTTAGCTCAGCCTATCACTGGCAGAGCAGGGCAGGGTGGATGGGATGGAGGGGAGAGAGGAGCCAACATCTTCTGAGCTTGGGCCAAATTGTGGCCAGCGGTAAAAATAAAGCCCCTTGTTTTCAGAAGGTATTTGGTGGGAATGAAGGCTTGGCATCATAAAGGACTGGAGCCTCTTATTGGCAAGGGGCTTCTTTGTGCTGCTGGGACGGCATAGAGAGGAGATCTCCAGGCTGCCAGGGAGCCTGATCACACTTTACCTTTTTCACAGGCTCAGTGTGGGCCACGGGGGCAGCGTGACCCACAAGCCAAATTCCTCCACACTGAGACCTCTCCAGACACCAGTCCAGGGGCGCAGGCCCCACTTCTTTTTTTACTAGGTGAGAATAAACATTTGCCTCATTTTTAGTAACAGGACTGCTGCTTTGCAGATAGGTGTTTATACAGAAGCTAGGGGGCTGTCTGAAATGAAGGCCATGATTGAGGAGAACTGAGCACGCCAAGCCTCAAGCCAAGCATTCACCCCTCTCATAAAGCCTCACGCAAAGCCACTGGGCCAGCATTCACCTCTCTCATAAAGTCTGAAGCCAAGTCACTGGGCAAGCATTCACCTCTCTCATAAAAGACTGCACTTCAACAGACTCACTGACTGACTACAGTGGGTAGCATACTGGATATCACTCTTTCTGTCAGCCTACTGGATATCACTCTTTCTGTCAGTCTACTGGATATCACTCTTTCTGTCAGCCTACTGGATATCACTCCTTCTGTCAGCCTACTGGATATCACTCTTTCTGTCAGCCTGCTGGATATCACTCTCTCTGTCAGCCTACTGGATATCACTCTTTCTGGCAGCCTAATGGATATCACTCTTTCTGGCAGCCTAATGGATATCACTCTTTCTGTCTGAATACTGGATATCACTATTTCTGACTACCAGTGGTGGAAAAAGTACCCAGTTGTCATACTTAAAAGTAAAGATACCTTAATAGAAAATAACTCAAGTAAAAGTGAATGTCCCCCAGTAAAATACTACTTGAGCAAAAGTTTCAAAGTATTTGGTTTTAAACATACTTAAGTGTCAAAAGTACATTTAATTGATAAAGTATACTTAAGCATCAAAAGTAAGAGTATAAATACTTTCAAATTCCGTATATTAAGCAAACCAGACGGCAGAATTTTCTTGTTTTAAAAATGTACGGATAGTCAGGGGATATCACTATTTCTACTCTTTTCCCAGAAAACCCAGGGGTTATTATTTGACTGTGCACGTATGTTTGTGTTCATGTTGTGTTCCTATGTGTGAGAATCCGTGTGTGGGTTTGAGTGTGTGTGTGTTCATGTCTGTTTAATCATAAGCTGTTCCTACTGCAGGTGTGGATTGATGGAGGCCCTCAGATCTTCTTCACCTACGCTGCCGTCTTGGGAAATGTTCTCCATAAGATTTGCTTCATGACATTGTGAAATAATCAATGGCTGTTGTGAATATAGGGGATTATGATTATTGGCATCATACAAAGAGAGTCAGAGGATTTAGACTGCAAGTTACAACCTGAATCACCATTATTCATAACAACCCTATTTTTACAGTTTTTGCCTAGGGGGCATAGGTATGCCACAAAGCTCTGTACGATACGCTCCGTTGACACACAAAACAGAAAAGTATTTGAATTTTGGAACTAGATGTTCATAAACTGAGGACGTTACAGCATGTCATCACACCCACCAGTGGTGAGATCCTGCTCTAGCTCTTATTAACATAATTAAACCCTAAATTGGTTTTAGGTGGTTTGAACCACCAATTGATATACATTGAGTGTACATAACATTATGAACACCTTCCTAATATTGAGTTGCACCCTCTTTTTACCTCAGAACAGCCTCAATTCATCGGAGCATGGATTCTACAAGGTGTCGAAAGCGTTCCACAAGGATGCTGGCCCATGTTGACACCAATGCTTCCCACAATTGTTAGTTGGATGTTCTTTGGGTGGTGGACCATTCTTGACAAACATGGGAAACTGTTGAGCGTGAAAAACCCAACAGCTTTGCAGTTCTTGACACACTCAAACCTGTGCGCCTGGCACCTACAATCATACCCTGTTCAAAGGCACTTCAATATTTTGTCTTGCCCGTTCACCGTCTGAATGGCACACATACACAATCCATGTCTCAATATTCTCAATGTTTAAAAATCCTTCTTTAACCTGCCTCCTCCCCTTCATCTACACTGATTGTTCCTAATGTGTTGTACACACAGTGTTTTTAATGCAGTCATAGCATTGCCTCTGTGCTTATTCATTAAGAGATGTCATAACATAATAATACTCAGTCAATCAGTTCTAGACACGCTGACAGATAACAGACTGTAAAGTCTCCAAACATCAGGTTAATGCATACGTTAACTGTCAACGTCAGTACAGTGGAAAATGCAAAGCATGATCACAGTTACCTGACATATTCAAACATACTAGAAGAATGAAGCAGTTTCAGACTGCCTGGCGGGTATATTGGATTTTAATTATGCAACCCATTACAAAACACGTTACGAAATTATAGAAACGTTAGATAAATTAACATCTCTGATCAAATTATTCAACACATCTGTTTAAATTCTCCAATATCTGATTATCTTTGTTTGTCTGAGATAAGTCAAGTCAACACTTGGATCTGGGTGAAAACCCATCATACTGATTGTGGTCAGAATGTACAAGGCACAAGGTCCTGGATGAGTTAAGGACACAACTGAGTGAAACCCGCCAGTGAAAATGTAAACAATGACATTGATTTCCACCATAGGATCAGATCTGCTAGGTTGCTACTGTAGGGCCACGTTCAACAAAACTAAAAATCGGAATGTTTTAAGATCCAGAAATGTATATTAAAAACTATGACTGTACTCAATCTATTTGTATGCCCCTCACTTTGTCCGTCTGACAGAAAAAAACAATAATATTCTAGACAGGTCCCATTATCCAGACACCTGCAGCAGCTAAGTATAGCCAACATAAAGTAGGACGGACTTCTCCTGTGGCTCTGGCTGCATCTATAATGGTGACACATTCCATATGGATGATCTCACTGTATTCCTGTTTAGAATTTATTCAGTAACTCTAGCAACAATATTGCATTAACATGGACTTACATACTACAGTAGTTTAGTAACTATTTTGCAATTGCATAATGGAGTTGAGGGGATGGTCCCACTTCAAACTAACTACAACTTATAAATGCTTTATATAGCACACAAAGTCTTCACAAGCATGGCATGGATCCATAACAAAGAATCTAAAAGCTGGTGTCATACTATATAAAGGGTGTATAAAGGGTAACATAACAGCTCCTTATGTAGGGTGCTATAACAGCTCCTTATGTACGGTGACATAACAGCTCCTTATAGAGGGTTTCATAACAGATCCTTATGTAGGGTGACATAACAGCTCCTTATGTATTCATCTACTGCACATCTACCATTCCAGTGTTTAATTTCTATATTGTAATTACTTTGCCACCATGGCCTATTTATTGCCTTACCTTCCTTATCCTACCTCATTTGCACTCTTTGTATATAGATTCGTTTTTCTACTGTATTATTGACTGTATGCTTGTTTTACTCCATGTGTAACTCTGTGTTGTTGTATGTGTCGAACTGCTTTGCTTTATCTTGGCCAGGTCGCAGTTGTAAATGAGAACTTGTTCTCAACTTGCCTACCTGGTTAAATAAAGGTGAAATAAAATTTAAAAAAATAAAAATAAATGTAGGGTGACATAACAGCTCCTTATGTAGGGTGCATAAACAAATGGAACATAACCCAACCCACTACACATTTAACTCTAAAGACAAAAGGGCAAGGAAAGTCATGCATGATTCTTATGTTATTCATGAGCCAAGGTTAACCAGGGCAGTGGGTACTGTTTCTAATGATACAGTAACACATTGCATTTAAATTGGTTTAGATGTTCAATGCATTTGTATCGATCCAACTGAATCTGCACACGTTTGTTAAGCAACCTGTCAACAGAGTGATTACGGACCTCATCACCAAAAGTGGTCAACAAGAGACGACTTGTCAAGCTTACCTTCTTAGAGTATATCCATGACTTGCATGTCATAAAGACTGGATGGATCTCTATGGACATTAGCTCCTCTCAATAGATCAACATCTAGACTATTCCTAACCTCAGTGACAGTTTTCATTATTACACAATCAGAAAAGTGCCAAATAATAGGTCCCCAAATATCTCAATAATGAAGCATCATCAGACCAGATGGGATATCTTCATAAAGACAAACCAAGCATGGCGCAGAGCCAACATCTAGGATTCAACAATAGTCACTGAATATTCATCAACCTTAACCATTCAACAAACAGTTATTTTTAGAAGAGTGCAAACTCATGCCAACCTAAAATGAAGCAGGAAATATGCCACTGTAATTGTGTATGATGATTTCACCAGTACAGATGCATGGAAAAGTAAGCATATTTTTTTCACCCAGTGCGTACTCACCTTTCATAGTGATGTAAAGACAGCCTTATGGTTTGAATGGTTAGCCAGATATTGGCCTGTTGGTGTCCAGGTTGCACTATATAACGTGCATGGAGGGGCGGGGATTTCTGTAACTCCAAACTTTAGTTCAGCCTTCAACAAGCTTCTCGTCAACTTTGCTCTGCACCCTCTTCTAGCCCCCCTTCCTCTAGTTCCATTCAGAACCCCCCACACACACACACACACACACACACACACACACACTCAATGCAGCACACTAGAGGTCTGTGCCTTCTCTGTGTGGTGGGTCGATTGCATAACCTTGGAAACACACATTCTCCCAGGGTCTCTCTCTCGGTCTATAGTGAGAGGGGGAGGTGGGACTGGGTTCAATATTGTGTTCAGCCTTATAGATCTCCCTAAATACATTACAGACTGACACACACAGGCATGCATGCAGTCACACACACACCGTCGCACCCCAAAGAGCCCCATCCAACCCCATCATATATTCCTCCAGTCAAGTGAGATTTCTAAACTGTCTGCACTGACTGATTGTAATTAAAACATCACTCCTGCTTAGTGAAGCCCCTGCTCCCAAACACATCCCCGATTCATCCCCCGGAAAATAGACCGGATCCCTTCCTCACAGGCCCAGCACCCCATTCACAACATTTTCCCACCGCATGGGGCTAGAGTGGCCCAGTTCAGGGCATTTGTTTGAAGGTTGTGGGTCTTAACAATCCAGAGGCCTTTTCTGGGGTTGACATGTTCTGGCATTTTCTGCCTTGCAGGTTCTTTTGGGGTGAGGGCATTTTGTTTCTCCCTCCCTCCATTTTCTTTTTGAAATTGTATTAGTATTCTAGTCAAGGACAGAAGTTTGCTTTCCCTCAACCTGCAGTTGTTTGACTTAGTTGTACTTGTATTCAGGGTCTTGGAGCGAACGTAAATTAGAGATACAGCTTGGCTTTGCCAGATAACTATCTAGCTTTCCAGGAATTAACCCCATGTGAAATCAACAAATGATCTATCTGCATAATAGATTTGACTACATCTATAATATACATCTTTAATTATACTAACGATTACTCACAGTGATTTACATTGAATGGGGGGGTAGCTCAACCCTTCCACCACCAAACTGCCTCTAGTTCATACTGTAGGCATAGAGGTCCTGTGCATTGTAAATTATTTGCAACAGATCCTCAGTGGAGATAATGACCAGTAGACAGCCCTATAGCGCTTTACAGAAGACAGCATTGACAGTAACTAACATAACCAATACTGTTGTCAATGAAATTGTGTTACCCAAACACCACATTTTTCTGGCGTTTCATCAGTAATTGTAACCTTTGGCAGTTATCCTAAAGCATGCTCCTTGTAGTAGCTTGACATTGGATCCTTCCTCTTATCATTAAACTGTATGCTGTGTCACCATGACTCCCTATACAAGGAGTAATAATACCTAATAATCTAAACAGGATACATCTACAAGTACAATTGAGAGCATTGTCGGTTGGACAAGGTGGTTTCATGTCCTACGCTTACCCGCCTTCAAACCATGGGTATGCCCAGATCTATCAAATATAGAATGACCATGACATCAACATACTCCATCCACTTCCTCAAGTGCACATGATCAGGTAGTATAATATGTTTTGAAGGTTGACTTACACATGATAAAGGGAGTCAAGACAGTGTCAGGCCTAGATGTGCAAAATCAAAGCAAAAACAACTGCTTCAGGTCATCATAGTTCAGTTGTTCAGTCCTGTTTACAAGGAAAGCTTCATTAATTGCCCACACATTCCATTCTTAAAAAAATGGCACAAGACCTTGTCCAAAATAATTGTCACACGTGATGATTTCCACCGGTCTAAAATAACATAAAGAGTAAAAAACGGTCCAACAACAATGAATTGTATTTCCCTTTATCCTCCCCCATTTTAGTTAGTTTCCTGCTGTTCTTCACTGTACTGCCACATGTTGCTGATCAGAGTCTCAAATTACACTGTGTTCCCTATGTAGTGCACTACTTTTGACGAGGGTGCTATTTGGGACTAGGGTGCTATTTGGCATTATATTGGGAATAGGGTGCTATTTGGGACTCACACTGTGTCTGTCCGCCAGGCTGAAGACGCTGCCCTGTCTTTCCTTGTTACAATCAGCCTGTCCTGTTCATAACAACCATGCTGTTCATTAGGAGGTTTAAGCATGCGGCTCTAGGTCTCCTGTCGTGAAGGAAGGCAGTTTGGGCCTGATCTGTAGTCTGACTGTGAGACACAGTTGGAAGGTTGCTCATAAAGATTCCCATAGAGCCCTGCTTTATCTTAATTTAACTAGTTTGTTGCATCAAGAGGTCATTATTATGCATATATACTGAATCTTTGATATTCTTTTCCCCCCAGTCTGATTTAGTGCCTGGTCTTGTCGAATAGTTTCCAACGATTTGTTGGCATAGTAGATGGAAACACGTGTTCCTGAGAGTCTTATCTTTCAGTGATGGGGTCATAATATGTTTTTGCTTTAACCATTGAAAAGATAGAGCCACATTTGTAGGAAGAAAACAGAAACCGCTCTGTTTATTACAACCATGTCTAGCGGCTAGCGGAGGTTACTGACCTAACCCCAGTTCTATGAACCAAACGCACATTTTCTCTCGCGACCCCATTTTCAAACCAGGCGACCCCACATCCCTAGTTTGGGAAACCCTGCCCAACAAGGCCCGGAGCATGCTGGTTCTCTGTTATACGTGATAGTTAATTGCACCCAGTCTAAATCAGTCCCTAATTAGAGGGGAACAATGAAAGAATGCAGAGGAACTGGCTTTGAGGTCAAGAGTTGAGTTTGAGGGATCTATAGCTTAGTCAGAGTGTCAGTTACACATTGATTGGTAACGGTTAAGCTAGTGGTTATGTAGCCTGCCCTGAGTGCCAGTCTCTTCCTGCTTTCTTGCCAACTCCTTGTCACTCATTGTTACATGTTTAGCATGACAATTCCATAAGAAGTTGGCAAGACAGCAGAAACAGACTAGCACTCAGACTAGTGGTTATGGTCATTAAACATATATTTTTCTGTAGTGAAACCAAGTGCTTTTGGGTTCTATAAGCTCGGGAGATCAGGCGGCTTCCGAGGCTAGGCAGTAGTCCCCTCACAGGTGCTTCCAGTGTTTAGAATATGTGTGGTGTGGGGGGGCAGCTGTTTTGTACACAAATACACTGCGTAAACATTGCCATGGTAAATTTGATTGAATCCGGCCCAAATCCCATTTGACCAATCAAATGTGAGAAAGACCTGACATTCACCTCATCTCACTTACAACAGAAATCAGACATAACAGACTAACATAACAGACTAACATAACAATAGACATAACAGACTAACATAACAATAGACATAACAGACTATTATAACAATAGACATAACAGGCTAACATAACAATAGACATAATAGACTAACATAACAATAGACATAACAGACTATCATAACAATAGACATAACAGACTATCATAACAATAGACATAACAGACTAACATGACAATAGCCATAACAGACTATCATAACAATAGACATAACAGACTAACATGACAACAGCCATAACAGACTAACATAACAATAGACATAACAGACTATTATAACAATAGGCATAACAGAAGAACTATCAATACAGACATATACAACCATTCAAAGGTTTGGGGTCACTTAGAAATGTCCTTGTTTTTTAAAGAAAAGCACATTTTTGTCCATTAAAATAACATAAAATTGATCAGAAATACAGTGCAGACATTGTTAATAATGTTGTAAATGACTATTGTAGCTGGAAACGGCTGGAATATGTACGTATATAGGCGAACAGAGGCCCATTATCAGCAACCATCACTCCTGTGTTCCAATGGCACGTTGTGTTATAATTTTAAAAGGCTAATTGATCATTATAAAACCCTTTTGCAATTATGTTAGCACAGCTGAAAACTGTTGTCCTGGTTAAAGAAGCAATAAAGCTGGCCTTCTTTAGACTAGTTGAGTATCTGGAGCAACAGCATTTGTGGGTTTGATTACAGGCTCAAAATGGCCAGAAACAAAGAACTTCTTCTGAAACTTGTCAGTATATTCTTGTTCTTGTTCTGCTATTCAATGTGAGAAATTGCCAAGAAACTGAAGATCTTGTACAAGGCTGTGTACTACTCCCTTCACAGAACAGCACAAACTGGTAAAGATTAAGTTGGGCAAAAGAACACAGACACTGGACAGAGGAATTCTGCCTAGAAGGCCAGCATCCCGGAGTCGCCTCTTCTCTGTTGACGTTGAGACTGGTGTTTTGCAGGTACTATTTAATAAAGCTGCCAGTTGAGGACATGTGTTTCTCAAACTAGACACTCTAATGTACTTGTCCTCTTGCTCAGTTGTGCACCGGGGCCTCCCACTCCTCTTTCTATTCTGGTTAGAGCCAGTTTGCGCTGTTCTGTGAAGGGAGTAGTACACAGCGTTGTACGAGATCTTCAGTTTCTTGCAATTTCTTGCATGGAATAGTCTTCATTTCTCAGAACAAGAATAGACTGACGAGTTTCAGAAGAATGTTCTTTGTTTCTGGTCATTTTGAGCCTGTAATCGAACCCACAAATGCTGATGCTCCAGACACTCAACTAGTCTAAAGAAGGCCAGTTTTATTTATTCTAAGGAAGAACAGTTTTCAGCTGTGCTAACATAATTGCAAAAGGGTTTTCTAATCAATTAGCCTTTAAAAATGATCAACTTGGATTAGCTAACACAACGTGCCATTGGAACACAGAAGTGATGTTTGCTGATAATGGGCCTCTGTACGCCTATGTACATATTACAATAAAAATCTGCCATTTCCAGCTACAATAGTCATTTACAACATTAACAATGTCTACCCTGTATTTCTGATCAACTTGATGTTATTTGAATGGACAGAAAATGTGCTTTTCTTTCAAAAACAAGGACATTTCTAAGTGACCCCAAACTTTTGAACGATAGTGTAATAGAACAAACAGTTACAAACACTCAGATAGCATGACACTGCTCAGCGCCAGCATTAACTGAGTCAACTTGAATAACAAACAACCAAGGTCATATAGGGCCATTTAGGGTACAGAGACTGTCAAATGTTTGCATTGACCTAATACCTGCATTGACTTACCCAACATGATAAGGCAGGATGGGGTAAAGATTCCAAAACTGTTTTGAGGGACAGTTAAACACCTATGATTTTTGGCGAACCAGATTGTCAAATGAATTTTTACTCCCATTGACGTCAGTGAATGATTAAGTGAAATACGATTTAAGTGGAAGATAAGATTCATACCTATGTCAGGTTTTGTTATGGTTACAATCGACTCTCTCACACTAAACCGGTCGTGCTGATACACTCCCATCTCCTTACAGAAATGCATGAATCTGTACAGCCAGACATCTACTGATATGTCAAGAAAGTGACACTACACCAGAGTTCTCACTCAGAAGTAAACTTGAAGTGCATTTATTGGTCTGCAGCACAAACAGTAGGGGCTGCAATGTAGCCTAATAACAGTGTTATGAGTCTAGTGTTATACTTAAGAATAGTGTTATACCTAAGACTAGTGTTATACCTAAGACTAGTGTTATAACTAATACTAGTCTTGTAACTAAAACTAGGGATACTTCTGCAGTCTGATTATTATAATTATTTGCTAAATGTTTCAAATACAACTAAGGCACAGTTTTTAGTACAGAGTGATGGGATAATCAGCATTTCTAGTCATTAGTTTTCATTAATTGTCAAGTAGAGCCCCCTGGTGGCCTTTTGTTACTGTCAAAATGACAGAATTAAATCCCAAATATGCAGTTCAAACAATAACAAAGCAGACACCCCTCCACAGATTTTGGTAAACTGCTGAGGGAAGGTGCCAGAGAAATGTAATCCCTCTCAAATTAATATACAGTGCCATGGATGCAAGAACTGACCATCCATGATGATTAAAAAATCTTACAAAATGTCAAACTTTAAAATCTAAAATCAAGAAAAATAACAAAAGCATTATCACTTAACAAAATAATATCTAGCACTAATGCAGAAGTAGAAACGAAGCAAAACCGGCCTTTGGCAAACAGAAATAAGAATGAATGCCTGAGCCAGTCATCGGGCTGTCTGTCACTCACGTACCAGGCACGGAATAATGCGACAAACAACAACTGTTAAGGCTGTGGTTATGTAGTGGAGAAGGAGTCAGGCGCAGGAAGTTGAGATGCGTGTGAAGGTAAAATTTAATAAAGCCACCAGAAAAATACAAAATAAATCTGGTGCTGCAAAATACCCACACGAACAAAATAGATGGGCGAAATAAAACAACCCAGAACAACAAGGAATAATCCCTGCTCTCCGTACACAGACTGAGAACATAACCATACAAAATAACAATCACGCACAAGGGGAAGAGGGGAAAAGGAGGAATATAAACAGGAGCGTGATTGGGAGCAAATGAACAACAGGTATGTACAATAAAGACAAAACCGCCGACGACGTCGACCGCCGAACACCGCCCGAACAAGAAGAGGGACCAACTTCGGCGGAAGTCGTGACAACAACAACCGCCTAAACAACTGGGACACCCTCTTTTCACCCCACTTCGATACAAAGTTAATTTTGTAGCAGGTTAGGAGAGCATTGTCGCCAACCCTAACCCTTTTCCTAACTGTCTCCTAACCTGCTACCTTAATTCCATTTGGAAATGATTAATGGTTGTGTTTTTGTTATGATTAGGGCCAACTGGCTTATGAATGGGTTACTTTTACTGTCGCTGTACTTTCAACTATTACTTCCAATTGCCAACATATTTTATCACAGTAAGCACATAAAGTAACTGGCGATCTAAAGTTTAAATGCAACAATGTTTCACACATTTTCTTCAAATAGATAGCTAACAGCAAGAGAGCTGCAAAAATATTCCAAAAACAGTCTCACCCAATACAAGTCAAAATGTGATTGGTTGATTTCCCTGTCACTCCAAAATTCTGCACTAATACAGTTCAATGTCAGATGCCTTCTGTCTAAATTCTGAGGGCCTAGCCAATGACTGACTTAGCTAGCTCGATTTTTTCCCCCCAGAGACCGACCACCAAAGAAAAATCCTGATTGGATATTTATTTTCTCTTCAGAGTTAACCCATAGAAATAAGAATGAATAGAACGGGCGTGGAACCTCTAACCATGGCAATTTGACTGGTAAACTCATGGGTACACTAGCAATGGTTTCCTAGTATTGTTATGCATAATTTCCATGGTTATGTAGAATGTTCATTCAAATGATGCCAACTGATGTGGCTCATGCAATGGAATGTATTTTTTTGTAATATCATTTGAGTTGGTTCAACAAATCTCAGCACAGATTGATGGGTACACTTCCTACTTTTACTTCCTACTTTTACTTCCTGCTTTTCCTTCTTGCTTTTACTTCCTGCTTTGCTCCTAGGGGTACACTTGCAATGGCCGCCAGTCCACCAATTAAGATAGCATTCATTCTTATTTCTATGGTTAACTTTTCCTTTCCAACAGAAACTAAAGAGATGTCATCAGAAAATAATTTCAATTATAGAAAATATTAAATATAAATTTTAACAAAATATAAAAAATAATAAATAATTTTAGCGCAGATTGCCCCTTGAACTCAAAGAAATGTAGACTACTAAAGTATAGTTAAACAAAAACATGAAACATGTTCAGTGTTCAGGGACTGCCGATATAACTTGGCTGTTATCTAAATCTGGTGCAACGCATCACTTCTCATACTCTGAAATTTATGTTTTGTTGTACATTGTCCCTGCCAAATAAACGTACTAAATACAAAATCATATAAAAAAATATAATAGGGGTAAAGGAATACATGGACTTCTATTGACAGGCTAAATATTCATTGTGAAATGGATATTCAGGATGGTCACTCCAAACAACAACACACCTACTGTTTTGGCTTAAGTTTTTTTTTCCCTCATCAATCTACACACAATACCCCATAATGACCAAGCAAAAACTGGTTTTTAGAAATGTTAGCAAATGTATAAAAAAATGTAATCATGAAATATTACATTTGCATAGGTATTCAGCCTCGAGGTTTGGGTATGACGCTACAAGCTTGGCACACCTTTATTTGGGGGAGTTTCTCCCATTCTCTGCAGATCCTCTCAAGCTCTGTCGGGTTGGATGGGAGCGTCGCTGCACAGATATTTTCAGGTCTTTCCAGAGATGTTAGAACGGGGTCAAGTATGGGCTCTGGCTGGACCACTCAAGGACATTCAAAGCCACTCCTGGGTTGTCTTGGCTGTGTGCTTAGGGTTGTGGTCCTGTTGGAAGGTCAATCTTCGCCCCAGTCAGAGGTCCTGAGCATTCTGGAGCAGGTTTTCATCAAGGATTTCACTTTATTTTGCTCCGTTCATCTTTCCCTAGATAATGACTAGTCTCCCAGTTCCTGCCGCTAAAAAACATCCCCACAGCATGATACTGCCACCACCATGCTTCACCGTAGGGATGGTGCCAGGATTCCTCTAGACGTGACACAGTTTGGCATGGCGGCCAGCTCTACTAAGAGTCTTGGTGGTTCCAAACTTCTTCCATAAAGAAGGATGGCGCGCACTGTGTTCTTGGGGACCTTCAATGCTGCAAAGATCCCCAGATCTGTGCCTTGACACAATCCTGTCTCGGAGCTCTACGGACAATTCCTTCGACCTGACATGCACTGTCAACTGTGGGACCTTATATAGACAGGTGTGTGCCTTTCCAAATCATTTCAAATCAATTGAATGTACAAGTTGTATAAACATCTCAAGGATGATCAATGGAAACTCAATTGCGAGTCTCATAGCAAAGGGTCTGAATACTTATGTAAATAAGGTATTTCAGTTTTTCAATTTCTAAAAACCTGTTTTCACTTTGTTATTATGGGGTAATGTGTGTAGATTGATGAGGATTTTTATTAAATCCATTTTAGAATAGGACTGTAACATAACAAAATGTGGGAAAATGGAAGGGGTCGGAATATTTTCCAAATGCACTGTAGATAGGAGTTCACTATGACCAACCAGACCTGGGTTCAAATACTATTTTAAAATATTTCAAATACTTTAGCTGTGCTTGATTGAGCTTACCTGCTGCAATGGAACCAATAGAAAGGTCCCCAAAATACAAACAAATACAAAGGAATGTTGTCTGACATATTTGAAATACATTTAGGACAAGTTTACCAGACAAAGATTACGCTTATTCCTGGAATAAAAATTACTTTAAATTGTGAATCGCCATTGAACATGCTTCTAGTTCTTAGTCAAGGACTAGGCATCTGTGTCAGGGAAACTGACCCTTAAAGTACACTATTGTTCCGCAATAAAACGTTTTAAGTAACATTGAAGTGTTTAAATCAACAAGCGTTAAAAGAACGTCACCTTTCCATAGTAAAATAGGTCTTCTCTTTTGACGGTTCCATCTGCAAATTTCTCTCATGGCTTGACCTACTTTGTGCTCGTTGAAATACACCAAAGCCTCATCAAAGTGTCTGTGTCCCATATCTACTGTATCCTTCACACAGTTTAACGCTGTGCTTCTGGGTGACTGTCAAAAAAACATTGTTAAGATACTGAATTAAATAATAAAGTAAGTCAAATCAAATCATGCTCTTAAAAAAAAATGGTTTCTCATACTGTCTGTGGGTCACCATGAGTCCCAAGAGGGGAATCTGGTTCCCATCACTTAGAAAACCACTGTGGTTCTCAGCATTAGGTACATATCTGAGTCTGGACCAATGATGCATATAAACCCTGGATTGCTGATGCTATGTTTTGGCCATTGAGAGGCTTTGAAGCCACCGGTCGGCCATATTGGCACTCCCCAGTAGGAGCAGATCTCCATAGGAATGAATGGAATTCTACAGTATTTCAATAAAATATTTCAAGGCTTAAATTACACGTGTTTAAGTATTTTTGTTGTTGTAGTGGGGACAGTAACTTTAGTAATAAAAAATATCTATTTTATCTATTTTTATGTTTAGCTCACATAATACAATTTAAAAGTATGCATTAAAGTGTCTGTAATAGAATACATGCATCACTCTCACTCAGATATCATATTAAAAACTGCAAACATTTCTCTCGACCCTATGGCAAAATTCATAGAATTGCATGAAATGTGTTATAAAATTGTCAAATCTTGTCACGGTTTATGAATCCACTGTCTCTCTCTCTCGTCTCGTGTGTTTGAGTGGGTGTGTGGGCGTGGTTCCCAATCTCCGTCTGATTGTCTGCGCCAGCTGTAACCACTTACCTATTCCTTTATATGTTCAGTGACTGGTGTCTCATGTTGTCAGATCGTTGTGGCTTCCCCGGTGTCGTGTCCGGTTTCAGTGCTCGTCTCTCGCCCCTTGTGTGGATATTCTTCTGTGTTCCTTCTTCTCCATCTGGACATTTCTTCCCTGGATTTCTCCGCACACTGATCTTCACACCATCATCGGGGTGTCCGTCTAAGTCCCTGCGTCAGATTCCTTCTGAGTATTGTTTTGTCTGACCTGATGCCTCTCTGTACTGTGTTCAATAAACCGTCATTGCTTGCATCTGGCATCCGCCTCTGTCTTGTCACAAATCTTCTCTCCGCCCTATGGTAAAATGTGTAGAATTGCAGGAAATTAACTTTAAAACTTAGGGTCTGCTAAAATGTGTGTGTGGGGGGAGCACCAAAAGGCCCCACCAAAAGGCTAGGGCCGGCTCTGACTGCATGTGTAGGTATGGATGTGGGTACGCAGACCTGTGAGCTACTCCGGCCACTCATGATGAGTTCTATTTCTTGGGCGGGACTCTCAGTTCTCCTTTTATCTATAAAAGGACACAGGAGCAAGCTGGTTTGCAACACAGGATGATACTCCCAAGAACAGGAGATTATAATAGGACAGTTTCACAAGGTTAGTCACTTACTCAGATATGTGGACACAGACAATTAAAATTTCCCATTACACCCCCACCCCTATTAAAGCTGCCCATCCCTGGTCTCTGGACTATGGGAGAGGTGAGGCTGGGGCTTACCTATCTACGAAACGTGATGGCTGATGTATTATCTACTGAGTTACCTTTAATCCAGAGTGCAAAATGACCCGTCTAGTGCTCTGCTCTCTGTGTCACAGTGCAAAATGACCCGCCTAGTGCTCTGCTCTCTGTGTCACTCAGTGCAAAATGACCTGCTTAGTGCTCTGCTCTCTGTGTCACTCAGTGCAAAATGACCCGCTTAGTGCTCTGCTCTCTGTGTCACTCAGTGCAAAATGACCCGCCTAGTGCTCTGCTCTCTGTGTCACTCAGAGCAAAATGACCCGCCTAGTGCTCTGCTCTCTGTGTCACTCAGAGCAAAATGACCCGCCTAGTGCTCTGCTCTCTGTGTCACTCAGAGCAAAATGGACTAGAAAACCCACAAAGTAGGGTGAATGATGACATAGTACACTTTTGGTTATTCAACTAAAGGCCTGCACAGACTGTACAATTTTAGCCGTCTTATGCCACAATTTTGCCATTTCAGGAAAAATGGCCACGTTGTCGTAAACGATTGTCAGATGTCTTGGTTCGTTCAGTGTAACAGGGTTTAGGTCTGCAGATGAAGTACCACTACATGCAGTCGTAAGCTCTGACAAAGGCTCTGACAAAGTTCTGGTAGTGTAAGAAATTTGGAGCCTTTGTCGTACAGTGTGGCTGGTGTTATAAGCCGATCCCGTTGACTGACCAATAGGAACAATATGATTATTGTGAATAGTCAGATTAATATAATAGTAGGCGTGTCAAACATATGGTCCAATCCGGCCTGCAGGTGGTTTGAGTAAAAAAAAAAGATTATGGTGAGGAAATATAACAAATTTTCAGTGCGGCCCTCTGGACCTTGTTGAAGACCAAATGCACCCGCCGGGGCAAAATGAGTTGAACACCCCATGCTCATGCTTTGCAAGAAGAACAATTTACCTAATACTCTTGTTTACATGACACATCTGAATCATGTTATTTTTGGGAAGCCTATTTGATTCTAAATTCGGACATATAAAGTTTGTACGTGAAAACTACTTCTAAGATGCATACTTTCAGCTTTTCTGAACTCACTTAATTTTTTTGTACATAAGCATAGAAGGAGGCCTGCACTGCTGGTGCTAGCACAGATCAAATACACATCTGCACCTCTGCACTTTGACTACGTTGGCTGATGTACAGCGCCTTCAGAAAGTATTCACACCGCTTGACTTTTTCCACATTTTGTTGTGTTACAGCCTGAATTTAAAATCGATTACATTTAGATTGTGTGACACTGATCAACACACAACACCCCACAATGTTAGGGTGGAATTTTGTTTGTAAAAAAATACATATATATATATTCATAAAAAATGTCAAGCTGAAATGTCTTGAGTTGATAAGTATTCAACCCCTTTGTTATGTTATAAGTTCAAGAGTAAAGTGCGCTTAACAAATCGCATAATAAGTTGCATTTGTCACGCCCTGATCTGTTTCACCTGTCCTGATTGTCTCCACCCCCTCAAGGTGTCACTTATTTTCCCCAGTGTATTTATCCCTGTGTTCCTGTCTCTCTGTGCCAGTTCATCTTGTATGTTTCCAAGTCAACCAGCATTTTTCCCGTTCTCCTGCTTTTTGCATTCTCCTTTCTAGTCCTCCCGGTTTTGACCCTTTTATGTTTCTGGACTTTGTACCCGCCTGCCTGACCATTCCGCCTGCCTTGACCACGAGCCTGTCTGCCACTGTACCTCCTGGACTCTGATCTGGTTTTGACCTTTTTGCCTGTCTACGACCATTCTCTTGCCTAACCCTTTGGATTAATAAACATTGTAAGACTCCAACCATCTGCCTCCTGTGTCTGCATTTAGGTCTCGCCTTGTGCCTTGATAGCATTGACTCATTCCGTATTCAATTATAGTGGTTAACATGATCTTATTTTATTTTATTTATGACTACCTCATCTGTTTTATCATGGTTTGAACTGCTTAATTCCAGTCCGTATAATACAATACAGGACAGTAATACAGTTCACATTCAAAAAGATTAGCCTACTGGAGCTAGTTTCATTTATTTACCCACGAGAGCATAGGCTATAGCTAGCTACATCTATTAGCTTTTATGTTTTTCTGTCATGCTTAATGTGCAGAAGCCTATATCAATACTCTATGTATTGGATAACGGCACAATCATTTGGGCTTTTTTTGGACTTGGGCTAATTAAATGTCATTAACATAGGGCTCATAAAATATATTTAATATATGGCTCATCAGGCTCAGGTAGCACCAGGTGTGAATTTTCATGCTAATCAAAGCTCTAATCAAATCCAGGAGAAAAGTGATTTATTATTGGGATGGAACATTTGTAAAATACCAGGAAAATATTAAACCCTAATACAGGCGTTATTTCTAACTCAGTTGCTGGAGAGGAAGGAAACCACTCAGGCATTTCACCATGAGGCCAATGGTGATTTTAAAATGGTGGTGATATGAGAACTGAGGCTGGATCGACAACATTGTAGTTACTTCACAATACTAACCTAAATGACAGAGTGACAAGAAGGAAGCATGTACAGAATAAAAATATCCCAAAGCATGCATCCTGTTTGCAACAAGGCACTTAAATAATACTGAAAAACAATTGGCAAAGAATGTAACTTTTTGTGCTGAATACAAAAGCATTATGTTTGGGGCAAATCCAACACATCACTGAGTACCACTCTTCATATTTTCAAGCATGGTGGTGGCTGCATCATGTTATGGGTATGCTTGTCATCGGCAAGGAATAGGGAGATTTTTTTGATAAAAATAAACATAATAGGGCTATAATCACAGGCAACAGACACTGGAAGACAAATTCATCTTTCAGCAGGACAATAACCTAAAACCCATGGCCAAATATACACTGGAGTTGCTTACCAAGATGACATTGAATGTTCCTAAGTGGCCTAGCTACAGTTTTGACTTAAATCGGCTTGAAAATCTATGGCAATACTTGAAAATGGCTGTCTAGCAATGATCAACAATCAACTTGACAGAGCTTATATTGTATAATCCAGGTGTGCAAAGCTTTTAGAGACTTACCCAAAAAGACTCACAGCTGTAATGTGCCTCTACAAAGTATTGACTCAGGAGTGTGAATACTTATGCAAATTAGATATTTTTTTAAACATGTTTTCACTTTGTCATTATGGGGTATTGTTTGTAGATGGGTGAGACATAAAAAAAAACATTTTGAATTCAGGCTGTAACACAACAAAATGTGGAATAAGTCAAGGGGTATGAATACTTTCTGATGACTCTATCCTCGCAAGCCAATTGCAGACTTCAATGACAAAAGTGAAGCAAAGCATACAATCTGGCCAGGTTGATATCAAGATTTGAATTTGGTAACAGCGCACAGTGTATCATGTAATAATTGTAAAAGACTGAATCAGATGTACAGTGTCGGAAGGCCTTGAAGGTAGACTCGGCTAAATGACGGTTCTGCTTGTGATATTGAGTTGAGCGAGATGCAAGACTTAGCTCTCACACAGTATCTGCGCATGTGCAAAGGTTCCCTTCACGCACCAAAATAGCAGAGAAGTTGAGCCTCACGCTCTTAGTTATTGCGGAAATTGACCCACTATGCTGTTTACTTTCTGCATCTGTGTCTTATTGCTGAGTCTACCTTTAAAATAAAATTACAGTATGGAATAAACTTTTGCAGTTGAGGGTGATTCGCTCAATATTATTATATTTTCATTTGGAATTTATATTGTGCAATGTCCCAGGGACATCATACATGTACAGTCGTCGCCAAAATTTTTGAGAATGACACAAATATTAATTTCCACAAAGTTTGCTGCTTCAGTGTTTTTAGATATTTTTGTCAGATGTTACTATGGAATACTGAAGTATAATTACAAGCATTTCATAAGTGTCAAAGGCTTTTATTGACAATTACATGAAGTTGATGCAAAGAGTCAATATTTGCAGTGTTGACCCTTCTTTTTCAAGACCTATGCAATCCGCCCTGGCATGCTGAGACACTTAGTTATCACTTTTGCTTTATGGCAAGGTGCTCCATCATGCTGGAAAAAGCATTGTTCGTCACCAAACTGTTCCTGGATGGTTGGGAGAAGTTGCTCTCAGAGGATGTGTTGGTACCATTCTTTATTCATGGCTGTGTTCTTAGGAAAATTTGTGAGTGAGCCCACTCCCTTGGCTGAGAAGCAACCCCACACATAAATGGTATCAGGATGCTTTACTGTTGGCATGACACAGGACTGATGGGAGCGCTCACCTTGTCTTCTCCGGACAAGCTTTTTTTTCCGGATGCTCTAAACAACCGGAAAGGGGATTCATCAGAGAAAATGACTTTACCCCAGTCCTCAGCGGTCCAATCCCTGTACGTTTTGCAGAATATCAGTCTGTCCCTGATGTTCGAACTTAGTCGGCATGACAGAGTGATCTCCAGCCTTGTCCTCGTCAACACTCACACCTGTGTTAACAAGAGAATCACTGACATGATGTCAGCTGGTCCTTTTGTGGCAGGGCTGAAATGCAGTGGATATGTTTTTGGGGGATTCAGTTCATTTGCATGGCAAAGAGGGACTTTGCAATTAATTGCAATTCATCTGATCACTCTTCATGACATTCTGGAGTATATGCAAATTGCCATCATACAAACTGAGGAAGCAAGGTTTGGAAAAATTTACATTTGTGTCATTCTCAAAACTTTTGGCCACGACTGTACAGTGCCTTCTCCTATGGCCAATATAAAAACAAGAGACCCTCCCACATATAAACGGTCTCCATTGTCTTCCGTCAGATGGCGTCATTCTAACGCGACACGTCATCATTGCAGACAGCCGTTGCGCTATCAGACGCGAGACAATGGTTTCGAAATTCTGTGATGGAGCTGTCCCTAAATTTAATTCAATTTATTGGAACAAGCGCGCGCTTGAAAGGAGCACACATTTCCCTCCTATCACAGTGCTTTACTGCACCTGACCCCACCCATCTCAGATACCGCAGCTTGCTCGCCGAGGAGCAGTCTGGGAGAAATATACAAGCAGCATCTGGATTTGATTTAATTCATACGCGCTGTTGTGCAGTACTGTAGCCTGCAAACAATCATACACATTGCTTATATATTTGTTGTGTGTTCGCAAACAAGGGATTTAATTCAGTTATAAATGCGTAGTGCTGCTGAATATCTGAAAGCATTTGACAAAAAAGATTTCATCTGCACGCGGATGTTGACCAAAGAAGACATTGGAGTGTTCCGGGGGCAACACAACACCGACGAGAACGAAGGATGTCTAGACTAGTTATATTCTTTTGAATGGACATTTTTGGGAATACCTGCATGTTTGGATAGCTCGCTGTCAGGTGACATAGATAGACAGGGGTTCTTCTTTATCTGTGTTGTTTTAATAAAAGTGAAGCAGCGATGGATGAAGGTGCAGAGTCCGATGATGCTGTCATTATTGTGGAGAACGAAGCAGAGAGCATGCCAGTTCAGGAGAACACGAACGCCTGCAACGAGCGGACTGGCACCTTGAATTTTCTGGACACTTGTCCTGTGTGTCATTTAAACTTTCACAGTCGAGAACCAAAACTTCTGCCATGTCTCCACTCTTTTTGTAAGAAGTGTTTGCCGTCGGCTTCCAGGAATTTGGCCATGCCAGACACTAACAGCTCGACGAAACCACGTGAGCTGCTCATGTTTACAAACTATAGATACGCGAGACAGTGCATCCCAAAGACTGTATAAGGGAAGGTGCATCCGGGTGTGTAAAATGGCATAGTCTGTGCAAGACAGGATGCTATCGTGGGATTTGCACTTGTCTGTGATGTATTTAAAACAATGAATCTGCATTTGAAGTCATTGCATATACCAAGAGGAATTTAATGCACAGATTACAATTTCAAACATGTGATGAGTGGGGTTTGAGGGAGGGAGTGAGTCTTATCTCATGTTCTTGTCCTTTCTTGGAGACATTTAACCATTACAGTGGTGTGTGCAACTTCATTCACTATGTATGCGTGCTGTGCTTGTCTGTCCATCTTCCCATTTACAGTGAATGTGATTCGCTGTCCGGTGTGCAGACAGGAGTGTATGGAGGTGGACGTGATGGAGAACTTCTTTGTGAGGGACTCTGTGGAGGCTTCCAGCAGCACTGTGGAGAGGACTGTTCAGGTGGGTGGAAATACTGGTCATTCTAGGTTACTGCTGGATTGGACATTCCAGTTTGTGTTATTGGACGTAGGCTTGCTTGCCTGACTCATGGCTTCCCTGTAAGAAGAGACTTGTTCAGCAGCCTGGATCTCTCAGTTATTTACCAAGCCATTTCACCAAGATGCCGGCTTAGTAGCCCATGAGCATTCTACAGATGTAAAGCTGAAGCTTGACATTATCTCCAATATCAATGTCACTACCACATACACACAGTTTTGTCTTTGGCAAATTTCAGGCTCTAAATTCCAATGTTTACTTTCTAACCGATATTCTCTGTCCTGAGGCATAATAAGTTCAAGTTCACATTCGACTTAACTTTCATGGAAAGTAATAAGACTGACTGGTCCCTCTACCTGTCTGTCAGTAGCTATGTATGTGTCTGACTGGTCTGTATACCTGTCTCTCTGTTGATGTTTATGTCTGACTGGACTCTCTTCCCTGTCCATAGCTGTGTATGAGCTGTGAGGACAACACAGAGACTACAGGTTTCTGTGTGGACTGTGTGGAGTTCATGTGTGCCACCTGCGTGGAGGCCCACCAGAGGGTCAAGTTCACCAAAGACCACACCATCAGACAGAAGGGGGATGTGTCTCAAGGTACAGTACAGCTTTCAGTCTGACTGAAGCAGCAACGATTGTCAAGGAAATACCTACAGTACAACAAGCAGAAGCTGTATTTACATTATATTCGTGTTGATTCTGTGAAAATAGCGTTCACATCCTCCTACACAGTTCAAAAAGCCTGAGAGAACATGCATACCTGTACTGTAGCTGACAGATTGGATTGGTTATAGTAAGATTAACTTCTGGCTTATAAATGCTTTCCTATTGGTTTTCCAGAGTCTGTGGGTGTTTCGACTCATAGGCCAGTGTTCTGTGAAGTCCACAAGCAGGAGCCCCTGAAGCTGTTCTGTGAGACCTGTGATCTACCAACCTGTCGAGACTGTCAGCTACTCAAGCACAAGGACCACAAGTACTGAATACTGATGTGCCACTATTGATTTAAAAAATAGATATCTAAAAGCACATTTTATTTGAATGTATGTGCTATTTAAATAAATATTGATTTATATATTCATTGATTGATAGTGACTAAAGCTGTACTATATTTGAGTGGATTTGAATTATTTTGTAACAATTAAATAACTAACTAGGGTATGTTACTTAGTTACCAGTTTCTGGAGGATGCCTATAAGAATCACAAACATTACATGGAGGATATGAATCGTCAGCTGCAGGAAAAAAAGAAGATAATCGAAGATGTGTCAAACTCCATAAACAATGGGTAAACAATGCATCTTCTTTAGCATATGAGAATCTCTATGCTTGCTGTATGTATAATGTATAATGAAATGTGAACACTATGTCCTTCCATCGTGCATCCAAATACATTTTCTGTTTAGTAAGATGAATGTGTTTGTCTATTGTCTTTCATGTTTCTCAGACTCCTTCAAGTTGATGAGAACCGCATATCAGTTCACAATGAAATCAAGAAGTCGATCTGTAGTCTGATACTAGAGATCAACAGAAAGGGAAAGGTTCTTGTCAATCAGCTTGAGGTACAGTATGATCACAATCACATCTCTAACATTAGGATGATTCTGTATATTCTCACGTTTCCATAGCTAGGCCGACTCTAGGATTTGTCAGGTTTCTTTGTATTCATTATGAGTGCAGAGAGCAGGAGGAAATGGCAAGGTCTACAAATGTTTTGATTGTCATGTGCCCTAAAGTCATGACAGGAGCTTACCCTGAAGGCAGTGTTAAAATGCCACAGATTCGGATGCCACAGATAGCTATACGGATACTCCTGACCTGCAAAATAATATTTAATTCCAAAATTGGTTAAAATTAGGTTACGGTTGGGGTTTGGTTAAAGTAGGGGTTCTTTTAGATTTTGGTGAGTTGTTTTAGAGGTCAGGAGTGTCCTTATAGCCTCTCCCCAGATTCGGACTTCTCCATCTGTTTCCTATCCTCCGAAGGGCCTGACAAAGGATCATGAGAGCGGTCTGAAGAAGCAGAAGGAGGATATTGGCTATCTGTCCAGACACCTGGATCATGTGATCAACTTCACAAAATGGGCGACAGCTAGGAACGGCGGCACAGCTCTCCTGTACTGCAAACGTTTGGTAAGGCCTCCATCCCAGACTCCCTCAGCCTCAGTCCACTGACTCCCAGGGATCCCCTATCCCTAAAGCCAGATATGAGCACATGGTGTAAGCATAGATGAAATGCAGAAAATATGCCTTGTGTTTTCTCAGTTTCTCCAAATTATTAATAACATCCCTTCTGCTGCAGATTCTGTTTCAGATCGGAAACCTCCTGCGGGCTAAATGCAATACCTCGTTTGTACCGCAGAGCACTGTGCGTTTCCAGTGTCGCTCAGGCTTCTGGGCTTCAAATGTCGATCTGGGTAAGAGAAAGCACAATGAGCGTGGCTACACTGAAATCTTACAATTCTATTTCATAGAAAATGTTTAATTGGAGTGTTTTATGTTGGGGAGAAAATTATCTGTTGGACAAGGAGCAGTAGTAGTTATTGTAGTGGTTTTAAATTAGTAGTTACAGTTTGCACTAATTGAGGTAGTAGTATTGTAATCTTAGTAATACTGGATGCGCTTGGTATGGCGCAGTTTGTTCCTGAAATAAAAGATCTGTACCAGTTCAGTCTATTACCTCTTCCGTTATGCTGAAGCCGTCTTTTTTTCCTGTTCCCTCAGGCTCATTAGTGGTTGAGAATGTCCCAGGCCCCCAGCTGGGCGGCTTCCAGGGCATCCCTCATCAACTCCCCCATCCTGGGCAGGGCCCCTCAGGCTCCCCCAACAGCCTGCCCCCAGGCCTCTCCCAGCCCCAGCCCCGCCTGGCCCCCCACAACCACAACACCCTGGCTCAGCTCCAGATGCAGGTGGAGAAACTAGCCCAACAGCCTCACTGGCAGCCCCAGACCCCACCCTGGGCCTGGTACCAGAGCATGCGGCTCCAGAGACCCCCTCCAGGGCCCCTCCAGGGTGGCTCTCCCTCCCAGAGTCTCCCCCCCATGCCCCAGCAGGGCCGGAGGTTCATTGCCCCCCCCCTGCAATCCATCTCAGTCCCACCAGCACCCTGCCAAGTCCTGGATATCCGCCCCAGGTGGGAAAGAGTGTGCATGCTCGTGCATGTGTGTGTCAGTTTGATTGACAGGGATTCTTAACAGGCGCAGACAGTGGATGACGTCTTCCCAAATGGAGCAGACAGCCTTCACATCCTGGGCAATTTATGTCTTGACTTGTCAAGATCATTTTGAGTCATAAGGTACCATATAAATAAAAAATATGTATATATTAAAAAAAAAGGGCTAAATCTCAGTGGAGCTGCTCACGTGTGATGCAGAACTGGCCCAAAGCCTTCACAGATGATGATAGATATGTCTGGTCTACAGTGTTTAGTCTGCGGCTGAGGCTGTTTTATACGAGCTCTAAAATACAGGCAAATCAAGAGGACAATCCACTGGCCTGGTGATTTCAGACAAGAGTTGCGTCATGGCTGATGTGAACAAGCTGTTGAGGTGGAGCCTGGAAGCACTGTTCTTTATAACAGCCACGTTATAGATCATTAATACGCTAGGCCTTGTGTTTAGTTTGACTTTATAATGTGTCATCGCTGTTTTGAATTATATAAAGTGTCAGGAGGGAATGATTGGAATAGGCTATTTACGTCAGGGCAATGTCTAGTCTCATTATTTAATGAGTACATTTCTGACAAAACAGTGATTACATCTTTAGTTATATAACCCCTTATCATATTGTCTGTGGAACTCAAAATTTCAGTTTTTATGAATTCTTCCCCAAAGTAAAAACTGTTCACCATTGACTGTTGCACCTGCAGGCTTGGATCTAGACCAAACAAAGAAGACTGTTTCAAAACAAAGTGCTTAAGTAAAGCATTCTGGAACATTTACAAGTGGCTTGTTTGTGTTCCGTCTTCTGTTTTGCTCTGTGTTGTGAAAGCCAGGGGCTCCTATCCTAGACATAACCAATCACAGGCTACTATCCCAGACATGACCAATTACAGACTGACGACACACCATTTAATCTGTCTGTCACCACCATTGACTCATAAGAATAGATATGACATTGATTGTTGATGGCATAGCTCTGTCTGACTGTCTCCAACTGTCTGTCTGTCTGTCTCTCACTCACAGGCTGTCCAATCACTGAGAGGCCTGGTGAGCAGCCCCAGCAGCTATGCACTCAAACACGTGGACGTATTCAACCCAATGCCTCACTTCTCCCACAATGCACCACTGCCTAGCAACGGCAGCCTAAGTTCTCCTCACTTGCGACAGCAGCAGGTACATACAGCTGCGCTCAAATACACTGGCAGCCTTGCACTTCACAATGGAGTGCAATGGAGCAGAATGTTATGTTCTCTATTCAAAACTGAGTTGAATGGCTATTTTTACCCTGTAGGCACCTGCCACTTACCACAGGTGATATAAATTCCACAGTAAAGGACAATCACCTGCCTCAAACCCATTCATTTGAATTCTGAATAATTTAGTCCAGGCAATTATTTAAACTTTGAATTGAAAAATCTAAATGTCAGTTTAGATACTTTTTGTGGGGACCCTGTGCAGGTGAAAATATGAAATATACACGTGAAGAACACCAAACATTTTCAAAATCTCAACTTATTTGAGAAGAAATAGTGAATCGTGCAAGGGTGGCAGTATATTTTAGCACAACTGTAGCTCCATTTTACATCCACATATCAATCTGTAGCGTTATGTTGTTAAGAATCAGATTGTTAGCAGCTTAACTGATGTTGTGAAACCTTTTTAGATGGAGTCTGCATATCACAACAAGCACCCTGGAGGCCCTGTCCAGATAATAAGACCAAACTTCCCTCAGACCCTACCAGCTTCCCTCCCATACAGAACTGGTATGTATTGGTGTTGTGTACTACTCTACTACTACTACACAACAAAATATAAGAAAACATAAACAATGCTTCTTGCATATATGACCAGGGATGGAACTTCAGGATTTTTGGCACTGTCCAGCCGGGCTAGTAGACGTCCATGTTTACTAGCCCGGGTTCAAAATCTGTTCTATGGTGTATTTGAAAATACAAAACTTTCACTAGTCAGCAGGCTAGTTTGGCACATTTTCTACTAGCCCGGTCTGAAAAGTACTAGCCACGGTCAAGCAGGCTAGATTAATTTCCATCCCTGAATAAGATGTATGAGGAATACAATTTATCTTCCTTTAGCACAAGGATACCATCATGCAGGACTAACTGCTATATCCTGTGAAGAGAAACCAGGGTAAGATAATGATTTCGCATTCTTCATGTATTCTATACAGGCACGACATTTTGATAAAAATCCCCAAATCTTTATATTTCTCTTTCTCTCACCTTCCTTCTGATTGGCTGATTGAAGGACTGTTTCTTGGAAACCTCTGGGAGACGCAGCAGAAGGCGTATGGAGCTGGGGGATCAGCTGCCAAGAGGAGACGAAGGTCATCGCCTGGACCTATCATCATCATCAAAGACGAGCCAGAGGACGACATTAGCTGTGTAAGAGGACAGATGGATGGACTGGAAATAGACAAACGTTCATAACTGATCATTACAATGTTATGATAATGATTACATGTACATCGTATTGCATGTTACTTGAAATGGCATGGGTGATTTATTTGTCTTTGAGCCACAGTATTTATAGATGGTAACAGCACAGTAATGATATACTGTGATGTCATTATAGTGTTCAATACCAGGATTGCTGTTGGGTGGTCCCTGAGAGGTCACTGTTCTGTTTTTGAAATGTTCTGTTAAGTAAGTGTGTTTGTGTGTCTTTCAGGTGCAGGGTAACCTGAGAGCCAACCTCCCAGACAGCAGCACGGGGGTCCAGGCCCAAACCTGTCGGCAAGATGGAGGGGAACAACAAGTCCATATTTCTCATCAGAGCACAGAGGAAAAGGCCCAGACCCCACCACAACCTCCAGGGCCTTCAGGGGACCTGAGTCAAGCCCCACAGCAAAGCCACTCTCTGGGGGCAGAGCAGCAGCTAGGCAGTCAGGGCCCAGCTCCAGAAGAGGACCCTAATGAGGATTGGTGTGCTGTGTGTCAGAATGGAGGAGAGCTGCTGCTGTGTTGTGACAAGTGTCCCAAAGTCTTCCACCTCTCCTGCCACATCCCCACCCTCTTCAGATTACCCAGGTACTATAGGCCTTAGGAGAGAGGTGGACAATCTTACCCTTGGTGGGCCTGAGTGGGTGCAGGCTTTTGAATCAGGTGTGTTTCTGCTTGGTTGGAGCAAAAGCTTGCACTCACATCGGCCTACTGTATCTAATGCACTTCCCTAAAATGCGATTAAATGAAATGGATCGGTTATCTGAAATTGATGCGATAATGTTGTTATTACACTCTAGTTTCTATTGGCCTGCTGTTGTTTTTCTTTCAGTGGGGAGTGGTTCTGCTCATTCTGCCGTGACCTGTCAGTGCCTGAGGTGGTGTATGACTGTGACATCAGCAGATTAGAGCCCAGAACAGTGAAGGAGGAACCAGACTCTGAGGGAGGTTTCTGCCCTGTGGACAAACGGGTCAGTATTGTACTGTACTGTACTTGAAAGTGACAATTTCTCAGGCCTACCTGTGGTGTTTATCTCTGTATAAGGTGTTAATTTTATCTTATTACAGTACATCAGCTCTGGGGTTGATCTAATGTAAAGGTGTGTTGTATTTCTCTCTCTCTCTGCAGAAATGTGAGAGACTGTTGCTGAAGATGTACTGCAGTGAGCTCAGTGCTGACTTCCAGGAGGCTAGATCCCCCTTGGTGAGTGGAGACGAATGCCCAATCCCAGGCTAGATCCCCCTTGGTGAGTGGAGAGATGAATGCCCAATCCCAGGCTAGATCCTCCTTGGTGAGTGGAGAGATGAATGCCCAATCCCAGGCTAGATCCTCCTTGGTGAGTGGAGAGACTAATGCCCAATCCCAGGCTAGATCCCCCTTGATGAGTGGAGAGACTAATGCCCAATCGCAAAAATTAACTCCTTAGATGAGCTTTGATTTACATAAATTCACTGAAAACCCACACTTACACACGGTTATATTCACAGTATTGCACTTTTCATGTAGTCTACTTTTGTCCAGCTAATTACCTAACCACCGATCAAGCAATATTATGGACTGAACATTTAAATTGTGTTGCTGCAGGATTATTTTGCTGCGACAATATAGGTCAAATTAAGATCCATCATCTGTAAAAACAATATGGTATTGGTATTGTAATATCTCCACCTTGCTCTTTGGCCGCTTATACCGATAAAAGTCTCTTAGTGCAAAGCATTATAACCTGAGGCCCAACTGATGCAGCATAGTGGCTTTAAGTAAATCGGCTGAGTCACAGTGTTTCCCATCTGCATTTACCTCATTGAAAAACCCAAAATACATTGAATGCCTAAAATGCTACAAATATATGTTGTCACTGTGATCTTAAAAGCGCATCTCGGTATAAATATAAAAAAAATTGTAATCATATTTTTGTGGCGCTGCTAAATTAATATAGGGGAAACATTGACATAGGCTTATCATTACTGTACTTAATGATGTCCATGGATCAATACAGAGAGGTTATGAGGGGCCTGTTTTTGGATTGAAATGTCTCCTTGGTTTATCATCCACTGTATAGCCATGATGAGGGACATTGAGAGAAACACTTTTTGTTGTTTTGTATATTGTGATAGCCTCTGTCTTTTGCTGTAGATAATGCCAGAGAACCAGGAGACCCCAAAGACGCCGATGGTTCTGTCCATTGTGAAGAGCAAGCTGGAATCCAGGCAGAGCCCCTGCTACCAGACACCTTCTGAGTTTGTATCAGACATCCGACTCATCTTCAGAAACTGTGCAGCATTCAATGAGGTAGACTAGACAGCACCGGAAGAGTCCTTTTATCTTAGTTTACACAGATGTGTTAATAAAGCTGTTAATGTGTGTGGATGGACTGTTTTTACAATGTTTCTGTCATTTACACGTTAGTTTTAGCGGATGCTCTTATCCAGAATTAGTTACAGTCAGTGCATTCAACTAAGGTAGGTAAAACAACCACATACATCTGTCGTCTTTTTCCTCCCATGCCAGGCTGACACTGAGGTTGCCACTGCAGGGAGAAACCTGGAGAGGTTCTTTGAGGAGCAGCTGAAGTTCCTCTACCCTGAACGGATGTTTCCAAAGGTCAAGTCTGAGGTCATCAGTCCTGTGACCCCTCCCCGTCTCTCCTCCCCCTCCCACAGCCCCTGATGAGGAGAGCTCCCAGCATGCAAAGCATCAGTGCAGGTGCTCTGAGACCCAGGAGGTGTGTACTCCTACTCTTGCTCAGCTAAGCTCACCAAAGGGAGAGGAAGAGGCCGTATAAGCGCGCACATCGGCATCTCATCAACTTTTATCAGTCAATAACACTGCCAAAACTAGCCTATACTAGTAATTCATCTTGTTCTCTGAGAAAGTCTGATTTTCTTAGATGTGCCAAAATACTCCCTCCGTGTTCTGTGATTGAATAATTTTGCACAAAAGAACAGTGAAGCAGGGTACCAAAACCCTTTCCTCCTTCTACTATCCCTGGTTTAGACTGGTTTACATTAATGCTGTACTAATATAGTGTTGCTATGACTAAAGACCCTGAGTATCAAATATCAAAACAGAAACAGAAGGTGTTCGATAATCCAGCAGCCTGTGTGGATCTGGTTCTTGAAACAGTGTTTGTGTACCTTCTGGGGAATAAGACTTGTGACAAGGGTAATCCAGGTTAGTAAAGTGAAAACACGTCAAAGGTATCAAACCAGCCTGATAAACATAGGACTATTTCAGTTGTTATTGCAAGACTGTATGAAGTGTTAGTTTCATGTACATGTCAGCTGTGCGAGGTCTAGTTGTTCAGGCCTACGGTAGCCTTGACTCTAGTTTACAGTGTGATGGCTGGTAGCATGACACGAGGCCTACTTTATTAATCGCAACAATAGAACTTCATCTTTGTTCCCTCATTGTTTTGTCATTGAGCCATGTATTTATATTTTACATTGTTGTAGTGATTTTTATGCAGTGTATGTAAATACTTACGGTGATCGTTAATTTAAACCAGGCAAGTAAAGATTGAACAAAATGCGTTTTGTTTTTCATTGAGTCCCAAATAACCTCTCGTTTGCCATGGTTTCTCATGACTTCATACCATAGCTACTTCTGAAAACCAAAATATTTTATTCATAAAAAATACTTCTTGCATGCAAGTTTACTTGCAGCTGTTTACAGGGTAAAATAAACAATGTCCAAAATCTTACTTTATGATTCTTTATTGCTGTTTGGGGTCTGTGTGGTATTCATTCAGCATTTACAGTAAGACATGTTTTATGGGGTGAAGGAAATGTAATCTATTGGTGATGAATAGGTCTATCACAGTCTGAATAGTTTAATAATGGCATAATAGCTAATCCTTTATGTTTACTGTAGTAATTAATCATGACATGGGGCCCCAAAGGGCAGGCCCAGATAACCATGGCCTGACGCTGGGTGACATGGAGAGTGTAAGACAAGTCTGGTTGGGGTTCAAAAAGACTTCAGCGCCCTCTAGAAGATTAGCACCATTTAAAAGTGACCTCAGCCACTCTAATTTCCTCTACCTAAGAGATCTGACTTTGTCCTGAGCTGCTGTTTCTCGTTAAAGGGTGAAACGGAGAGGGGAGGGGAAAGTGGTGTGTGTGTGTGTGACCTCTGGTCTCTTGGCCCTCCCACCCCTACCGGATGGCAACTCCCGCTCAGCCCAGTCAAAGCTCTTCTCTGTCCTGGCACCCCAATGGTGGATCAAGCTTCCCCTTAATGTCAGGACAGCGGAGTCCCTGCTCATCTTCTGAAAACGTATGAAACCCTACCTGTTTGAATAGTGTCTCAAATAAATCCCACTGATCTGGGTTTGAGTCTGGTCCTCATCACAAGGCATCCTCTTGGGCCTTTTATGGCCATATCTTTCACACTGGTCCTGTGATCCTACCCCCACCACCCCACACATTAACCCAGAGAGGAGATAAGATAAGGATATATACCAGCAGTATAAGTGTTGCCTTCTGGTTGATATCTAAAGACGAATTGAGTTTGTGCTCTACTTTTCTGAGTGATGTGAATGCAGTCTGTGGAAACGTGATACTCTTATTGTGTAACAGTGCATCATATACTTGCCTCTATATTTTGGCACTGCTGTCTAAGATACGTGTTTAGAACTAATTGTTTTACAAGGTGACAGTACTGGTGTATTTCCCCGCCCCAAAAGTTGCCAGGATGCACTTAGTTGACACTTGCAACTCTCCTCATGTCAGCAAGATAACAGAGCATTTCGATAGAAACTAGCCTTAGCAGCACAGTGAGGCCCATCCAGTGGAGTGCTAGTATTAGCCATGCATGGCCACTCTGAGATGTTTCTAGAAGGGCTGTGTGGTGTGTGTGGGGGGAAGGGGGGACACACATGGCTCTGATTAGATGATTGTTTACTCTTGGCTCTCTCACCATGCATACCCAACGCCAGATGACTGATTGAATTTGCAGAAAGACTTAGTTTGGTATAAAAGGTTTATAATGCCATCTATCAATTATTTACCTCCTTGCGAATCTTGGCACATGGCAGAGTGTATGTTCGCTCGCGCGCACGCACGCGCGTCTGAATAGCTTTCAAAGGGATGTCTGATTGTGCCCTCTAACAGTTTGAGAAACCTAATGAGTGGTTAATCAAGTGCCCATGGCAAGCTGTCCACAGGCATTATGTCGAAAATGAAATAATTAGTCATTCAAAAAATGTGTGGTGAACACATACTTATAAAAAGCCTCTATCGCAATTACATGTTATGATTTTTAGCATGTAAACTAATCAACTAATCCTTTAATGCATTTTTTCCCTTACAAGCTAATTGGCAATCCATGAATTGAGGTAACACCTGGCTGTTATAGAACAGTAGCCTAACACTGGCAGTTCAGATCGAGAGGATATACAGTATCTCTTCCACTTCGGAATGTACTTTGTTTCACCATTTGGTGGAAAAGAAACCACACGTCTATGACAGTCTGAGAGGATGAAATAACATACGCTTCAATGAAATCAATCATTTTCCTGAGGAGCAATTTTGTCAACCTCCAATATTAAGTCTGTCTGCGGAGGAGGATGGTCGTAAATGTTGCAAAATATGGAATATGCATTAGATCAAAAACATATAAAAAAATAAACCTACAAATTCTAAAGATTTTCTGTATTGCAGTCTGGAAATGGCCACAACATATTTTTAGATAACCACAGAATCACTACGGAGTGGAGTCCAGGTCTTCATAAGTAATCAGTGTGATCATTCTGCCACAGATAGACGTCTGAATGAAATAATTAAATTCAATTGTGTCATATAAGAACCTGGTAGTTAATAAGAGGAAGTATAATAAAGTAATGTCTAAATCAATACACTCCATTTAGGGTTTCTGAACTTTTGATTTAAAAAAGTTTTACTCGTCACTTGCGATGGCCCCCGCCCGCCCCTCTGAGCGAGATAATTAGACGCTCGTTCCGAGACAGTCACGCTGCGATTCATTCAGCCACATCACCCACAAGCATACTCCTGCCCAGCGTGAGCTCACAGTGTCTACCTTTCGCTTGAAAATCTGCGTGTCCGTGAGAAACTGTGGTGTTGTTTCACACCTAAGTCAGAATATTACAGATCTGACTGTTGGACACTTTCTTTACTTTAGCAAGAATCTCTCCTCCTTCCAATGGGTCCCGGTATAGTTATACTTTTCTCTCTGTTCGGAGTTCTCAACGGACAAGGTAAGTTACCTTTCTGCTTCAGGATAGTAGCCTACTGTGTCAAGATGTAATTCTAACCATGAGAATCAATCCATGCCCATGCGTGATGTACCGCATACTGTATAGACTGTGAGGAGGCTGATGAGGGGAGAACGGCTCATAATAATGTCTGGAATGGAGTATAATGGATGGAATGGAATGTTTTTGATACCATTCCATCCACTCCATTCCAGCCATTATTATAAACTGTCCTCCCCTCAGCAGCCTCCACTGGTATAGACATACAGTAGACGAAATACTCCTGTAAGTACACATAGGCATGGTAGCTAGTTCAAGCTTACCACCTTACTGCAGTATCACTGTGTGGGCAGAGATGAGGTCGGGTACCACTGGAGATAACCAACGGTTCCATTAAGTTTTACATGTACACTTTGTCAGTTATATTACAGTACAAACATGTAGCCTACTGTGTCACATGCTGTTCAGTGTGTGTCATTTGATTTTGATTTGATTTGTGAGTGTGTGTTTGTGTGTATCTTGCCAGTAAAACATCTGCTCATGATTACTAGCTTAAAGGATGGTTTCAACATTCTCAACTTGTCCTAAGGTGATTTGGCAGTGATGAAATGCATTGTGTGTAGTTTATAATATGGACTAATTTCGTTGGTAGAGATTTTTTTATTTGACCTTTATTTAACTAGGCAAGTCAGTTAAGAACAAATTCTTATTTACAATGACGGCCTAGGAACAGTGGGTTAACTGCCTTGTTCAGGGGCAGAACGACAGATTTATACCTTGTCAGCTCAGGGATTCAATCTTGCAACCTTTCGGTTACAAGTCCAACACTCTAACCACTAGGCTACCTGCCGCCAGTCCAGACTACTGCCAGGACTGATATTTGTAATCAGTGAGTGGTCAGCATGCTATATACATTTGAGTCATTTAGCAGACACTCTTATCCAGAGGGACTTAGAGGAGCAATTAGGGTTAAGTGCCTTGCTCAAGGGCACATTGACAGATTTTTCTGGCTCAGGGATTCAAACCAGCAACTTTCCAGTTACTGGCCCAACGCTCTTAACCGCTAGACTACCTGCGGATTACAATAATACAGAAGGAAATTATTGCCCAAGATCTAACAGTAACAAGGCTTTAAAGTTTAGAATACGCAGTACAGAGATGTGCTCAAGAGGCTTGATGCTCAGCCAGCCAGCCAGACGCAGGTCAGGTTTCTCCTTACACTATGACAGTGTGCCAAATGAGTCTGGAGGCACTTAAGCAGTACCCCACTGAGCGTTTGCTGGTTGGGGGGGAGGAGCTCTGATTTAGACCTTTAAGGGCCCCTCCAGGGGTCACATAAGCTTGGGACGACTCATATACCCCAGATTAGGGTCCACTGGACACACATGTGGCCAATTCCACTCATGGGGCCACTTTCACAGCCTGCCGGGCTCCTGACAGTGGTGTGCCTAGGAATTCTGCCCTAGGAAAGAAGTTGACATCACCCCATCTCCATTGAATCCAATGTCATTGGGCATGTCGCACGGGGGATATACCCTCCCCCCAGGACCTATCAGCACCCCTCGCTCCTCTTCTCAGATTCCATGCTCCACTGGAGAGAGTCATGGTATGGGGTCAGGGTGGACTGACTGAAGATCTGAAGATGGCCCCATAGGACCAGGTTATGGAACATCCATGTACATTAATCACTAATTCAGACATTTTTGTATCAGCTCAACCATCATAGACTCAACCATCAGCCAAAGGCGTATTAGGTTGAGTGAAATGTGTCAATGACAGACTTTTGTGACAGGTTCTCAGCACTTATAAGGTAATTTGTGTAACTACGATGCCATTAGGTAAACTGACTAAAGTGTGTTAGTTAAAGGATGTGGTCCATGAAGTGGACTGTTCTGCTGCAATGTCTGGTTCTGTCTGATGGGTCATTGTTGTGGGCTGAGGGACTGGGGCTCCACTGAGCTCATTAAGAAGCGTTTACATGAGTCAGACGTGCTCTCTCTCTCTCTCTCTCTCTCTCTCTGCCTCTCTCTCTCTCTCTGCCTCTCTGCCCAGACCCAGACAGGAGTCATGACAGCCCTCACCACCAGCACCACGTTCCAAGATGGAAGTCAGCCTTTTATGCAGACAGACAATGCATCATACGGACAGGCAGGCGGGTAGACTGCTAGATCTCCCCTGCAACCGCTGGGTTTGCCTCGTTTGATAAAATAATAGAGGGTAGATTTAAGACGCTCTGCTCATTCAATTAGTTGGGAAAGGGGGCGGACTGTGGTGGCTTTGGAATGGTCCTGTCATGCACTGTGGGTTAGGATTAGTTATCAGTATAGAGTGGAGGGAGAATACACCAGAACTGCACGACGCGAGAGTCTTGTGACCACCTCTTCCCGTCAGATGAAACTGAGATTCTATGACATTCTCATGCTATGCCTCCTCTGAGCTGGGAAGGGAACCTCGTGAAGCTTTGTGGTAGCTGGCAAGATGCATTCTGGGGGTTTGCTCTTTCTAAAGACATAGTGAGGGCTTCAGCTTCCAGGGTGTTTTGGCAAGGAGACGTCAGTTAATGCCAGTGGTAATGGTCAAGAAAAAGAAAAAAGGCCAGACCGGCCAAAACTGGCCTGTGGGGCAGCCGAGCAGGGAGAATTGTTCACCACAGGAGGTTTTGACCATTCCTACTATTCCCTGCTCCTCCAGCTAATGTATTTTCTTCACTTTTATATGCGTAACTAAGTTCTCTCTCCAAGCAACACTTTTGTCACTCTCCAAGAGCATCCTGGTGTTAGTTTCAGCCCTCAGATGAAAGCTGAGATAGACTTTATCACTGTTGAAGAGAGTGGCACTAGTCTAGTCAGAGGCCCATGTGAAGTATTTTACTAAAAGCTTTCCCACTGGACGAGAACTGTTTGAATCAAAGTTGATTTCACAAAATTTCAACCCCAAAATTATGTGATGACATTGAATCATCGTGGGAAAACTGATTGGATTTGAAAGAAGTCATCAACATAAGGGAATTTTGACTTTTTTTCATCCAACTTTTAACCTAAATCCAATGACATGGTGACATTTTGATTTGATTTCATGTTGAATTCACCTTAGTGAATGTAAATCAAAACGTTGGATTGATGTCTGTGACCAGTGGGTTATGACTCAGTTAGGACATGGTGGGACGAGGAGCACGACTGTTGCAGTTGTTAATCTAGCTGGTCACAACAGGCTCGTTCAGTGACAGACCAACAGGCTCGTTCAGTGACAGACCAACAGGCTCGTTCAGTGACAGACCAACAGGCTCGTTCAGTGACAGACCAACAGGCTCGTTCAGTGACAGACCAACAGGCTCGTTTAGTGTTTGTTGACATGGTAATCCATCTTAACTACCTGGTCTGTATTTGTTTGATGAAACACTTTACTCTTGACTTTCAGAAGAAGTTATCTGCATGGTTGCTACATAATATCTACTTTTTATGAATCTGCCCAAATTAACTTTCATATCCGTATCTCTCAAGGTCAATGTTGACAGTTATGTGATTTCCTTTGCATAAATGACCATATACTTTTTACACTAAGTTAATTTATTCACACCTTTGGCCCCTATCTGTACTTCCCATATTCAAAGATATAAAGCTGCCAAGCTAGAATTAAAGTTAGACATGCCTATGATTCTCTACGATGTCTGTTATTATTTTCAGTTGTTGTGTTCACTATTATTCCTCTAGTTTCCGACTAGGCGACGAATCAACAGCAGGTTTATTGGATGAACTAAGATGATTTTACTTGGAGTGCTCTTCTGGAGGATTTATATGGATAGTACCAATTTGGCAGGCAGAGCTTTGTTTATGCCTAAGGCAAGAAAGGACCAGCCAACCTGCCAGAGTTATTTCATGTTTGGCAAATCACACTAACCACAAGGAAATGAATGCATTTGATCTGATTGCGATGGCTGAATTGTTTACAGAGTTGAGGCATTCCGGGCTCTTTAATCCACATGAAAAAAACAGACCGAGCACCACAGAGTTGGTTCAGCTCCAGTCGTAAAGCCTCTCTTATTTCCACACAACATATCCATCATTCAGTATCGCTGGCAAAATACTTCTGGCCATTTAAAAACATTCCTATAACAGCTCTGAATTTTATTTTCAATCACTTGGAAGACACATTGTTAATAGTTGGGGAGTGTGAGTGGCATTGGGTCAAACAATATATTTTTGTTTTGCTAAGACCTTTGCACATTTGGTAAACATGCTTTGCATAATAATTCTAAATAATGTTGTATTGTTCATGCAAGAGAATAGACTCCATTGTATGCTAAACATGACTTGAAACCTCCATGTATTCTGCTCTATCAGTGTAGTTCTAAGTAATGTTAGTGAGTTTCTTATCCCTTAGATTGACTGTTACCTTATGTAACATAGAAGGTGGTTCTGTGCGTTATGAGTAACCTTGCCCTGAATTCTAGCGTTAGCTCTCAGCAGGCTAAAACCGTAGAAATAGAACAGCTACAGTCACACCCCATTTGGGGTCTCTAGATTTCCCACACTGAAGCAATCTGTTACATTACATTTTAACAGACACTCTTGTCCAGAAGAACTTACATGAGCAATTAGAGTTAAGTGCCTTGCTCAAGGGCACATTGATTGGCCCAATGCTCGGCTACCTGCCACCCCACTCTTCACTAGGGCCAGTCACAGCATACAACATAAGCCTATAACCCACTGTTTGTTTGTGGTTTTGTCCAACCACAGGTGGAAAACAGATGTCAATAGAGGAGTGCTGTAAGGATGGTCGGGACCGGGGCATTGATAACCAGGACTGCACAGCCCTCCCTCTCATCTCCGAGTCCACCACATGCAGGTGATTGGGGCCCCACTACTGTACTTACTGGGCTCTCTTACCCATAGAAATGTAATGACTACAATAGATTGTAATTTCGATTGTAATTTCTATGGTCTTACCTCTGTGCCCATAGTGGGAAGTGCTTACCTCAGTATTAGTCCCATGGGTTAATTTAAAGCTGTAAAGATAGACGATAGGGCAATATGTATTGTGGTAGGCCATAATGTGAGATGACTTTACCTTACTCCCGGTCATAAATCCCCAGCCACATTATTGACTTGACGTGAGAGCAGGGGACATTACACTAGTAATAATGACAGTAATAACAGCTCTGGTAGTAATATTAGAAGGTGTGTTGCCACAGGTTCAAGGCCAATAAGGAGGAGATATGTTGCTCAATCTGCTCTCTGGTGGCACATGCATTTACATTGGCTACCCAAGTGATAGAGAATTTGTTCAAATTATAGAGTGAGGGGGGAAGGGTGAGGGTTTTTGGTTGAGTGGGGGGTTGGGTTTAGGGTTTAAAGAGAGGGGGTATTGCCAAGTCCAGGAAATACCACTGAGGTGAAACTATACTCAAAGAGAGGACTGGAGAGGGGGAAGAACAGGAAATCAGAGGGATTATTTCAGACACTGAAAAAAGAGAAGAAGAGAAAAGAAAAACAGGAGCCCGGTTGTGCCCTTAAAAGGTCTGCGGAGCCGGCGTGAGTGTGGTTGTAGTTTATAAGGAAAAAGAGATCATTTCTGGTAAGAGGGTTGATAAAGACAGAGGCTTTTTGGAACCAGTTACAGGAGTGGAGTGGAGAGGGGATCTAAGTTCTGTACAGTACTCTATATACACTCAAACTCGTAAAACAGACAATGGATTTCACTCCCTCTCTACAGACAGACAGACCAGACAAACCAGACCAAACAGACCAGACGAACCAGACCAGACAGAGGGACAGACAGACCAGCGACCAGACAGAAAGACAGACAGACCAGAGACAGACCAGACAGAACAGAGACAGACCGGACAGACAGTCGGACCAGACAGACAGAAAGACAGACAGACCAGAGTCAGACCAGACAGAACATAGACAGACCGGACAGACAGACAGATCAGATCAGACCAGACCGACAGACCAGACAGACAGACCAGATAGACAGACAGACCAGAGACAGACAGAAAGACAGACAGACCAGACAGACCAGAGACAAACCAGACAGAGACAGACCAGAGACAGACCAGACAGACCAGAGACAGACCAGACAGACCAGATACAGACCAGACAGAGAGACAGACAAACACAAACAGCCCTTAACTTATTAAAGTCCCTCAGAGGAGCAGACCATTGGAGGCAAAGCACAGCAACCCCAGACTCGGTTGATGTTCTGATAAAGCTTGTCTGTGTACAGTATAGAGGTGTGCTGATTATTTACAGCAGCTTTTTGTCTACAGTACGACAACCGTTTCTGGTTTTACTGTAAAACGGCTAATCAAGCCATTCCAACTGGACAGACTGGTCAGAGAGGTGGATATCACTGGTCCTCCAACTGTCTGGAAGTGCTCAGGCATCTTAGAAAGGCTGGTTCCGCTCCAGACTCAGCCTGGCCTTCCCCCAGAGGGATGTCATTCCAGTAATGTTGTCCAGGAAGTAGGGATGCAAAATCCAACCAGGATTTCTGGAAAACCTGGGAATTTGGGGAAAGTAAAAATGTTCCAACCTTATCCAGGAAGTGTTGCATCTCTGCACCCCTCTGTGTCAATCAAGGGAGGAACATCCAATGGGGAGGTGGGTGGGTTAAAATAGTCACGGTAAATAATTGATTCTTAAGTTGGCTTCACTGTACCAATTACAGTGGGTGTGTGGTAAGCCCAATGAAGGCAGTGGTGCATCTACCCAACTGTTAAAGTGGCGATTTTATACACAGACAACCTTTGAATCCACCTTGAGCTCACACAGGGTATTTCTTTATCACTCAACCACCTTCAGCAGCTGCAGCAGGCAGGACTATGAATAGATCCCTATTAGGCATGCCCAGGGCTCTTCTTAACAGGAAGCACTGAGACAGCGCTGTATTCCACTAAGGAGCCCAGTGATGGAGTTAAGAATAAACTGTGTTGCCTGTGTCTTTCCTGTTCCTGTCTGACAGGATAGTGCAGGAGCAGTGCTGCGCGACGGTACTGGAGGACACCATCTGCACCAACGGCATCAACATGGCCAAAGACCAGGGGGGCTGTGACACCCAGTTTCCTGGAAGCACCTGCGAGACCAAGACCGCAAAGGTGTGTGTGTCTGGGAGAGAGTATGTGTGAGAAAGTGTGTGTGTGTGTGTTTGTGCATACATTGCACAAGTACGTGTGTTTGCATGTGTGTATGTGTGTGTGTATGTGTATAAAAAGTGTGTATGTCAGAGAAGAATTCATTGCCTCCTTCAAAAACCTTATGTTAAGCGCAGACGTGCAATTTCTGCAGGAGACTGAATGTGATTGAGTGTATGTGGACATATGTGTGTGCGATCCTGTTATGCAGGATGGAACATGTCACTCTGGGGAGAAATGAGGAATGGAGCTTGTTGCTGTCAGGTAGATTATGCATTCACATAAGATACTGTCTACTACTGGCTCTCTGCCAAGGAAGGCGCTCTACACCCGGCTGTCTTCTTCCTCAGGACCCTACACCACCATATCACCCCATCACTACAACATACTACAGCACATCAAGGCGCCAGTCAAGACCCTTGCAGAGCTTTGCCAAGGGATCCACAGTACATTTGCCCAGAAGAATGAGATCGTTGTTAGTGCAGCCAGCAACATGTCTTAACTTGAACCTCCACCTCCCTGAAACGCAGGTGTTGGCTGATTGCATTAAGGTGTGCTGCATTTCATGAATGGGAGAAAAGAGGTACAGGATGAGTTTTCTAGCTCCCTCTAAAATCTCTTAGTACACTACCAGACTACAACCCCACCACCCAATACCGACGTTATGACATCCTCAAGACACACACACAGAGAAGATACAGACACACTCAGACTAGACTCCTCGGTTGTCACTAGTTACCACAGCCACAAAGTCATAAACCCTGCCTATTTGTTATTTTAAACCTAACCCTAACCCTAACCACAACCACACTGCTAACCTTATGCTTAACACTAAACTTAAATTAAGAGCAAAAAGCTATGTTTTGATTTCATGAATTTTTACGATATGGGCAATTTTGACTTTGTGTTTGTGGTAACTGGTGGAAACCCCTCCACCGAGTCAAGCCCAGACAGTTCTCTTTCAGACGATGGTGATTGGTGAAGTTGTGAAGTGGTGGTGGTGTAATTTCCCACTCTATGTCCATCTGGCCAAATGATGCATATAAACACATTGAGTAATCATGTCTATGGTCTGACCCCTCCAGATGTGCTGTGACTGTTGTCTGCTGGGCCGGGCTGCTCAAGAGAAGGGTCTGCCCTGTGACCACAGCCTGTCTCTAGGCTACCAGTGTGGCCTGGTGTCCCGGGCCTGCTGCGATGACGGAGCCCCCGATGTGAAGACCAACGCTCTGGGTAAGAGAGGAGGGTAGAAGGAGAGTGGAGGAGAGGGTGGAGGGAGAGGAGAGGGTGGAGAGAGGGAGGGAGGAATGGGAGGTGTTGTAATAGAGAGAGGAGGGTAGAGGGAGAGGAGAGGGTGGAGGGAGAGGAGAGGGTGGAGGGAGGGAGGGAGGAATGGGAGGTGTTGTAATAGAGAGAGGAGGGTAGAGGGAGAGGAGAGGGTGGAGGGAGAGGAGAGGGTGGAGGGAGGGAGGAATGGGAGGTGTTGTAATAGAGAGAGGAGGGTAGAGGGAGAGGAGAGGGTGAAGGGAGAGGAGAGGGTGGAGGGAGGGAGGGAGGAATGGGAGGTGTTGTAATAGAGAGAGGGGGGAGGAGGGGAAAGATGTAGTAGAGAGGATATACGGACCATTATTCATCTAGTGCTACACTGCCATCTGGTGGCCATTAGGAGACATGGCTCTTACTGTAGTTTTAGTAAATACCTCCATTGTCACGATGAATGGTTTCAACACTCTTTGTTTGCAAACAGTTTTTGCCTGTACTGGTCAATCTTTTATTTCTTATCCCCCACAGTTTCTGACAAAGACAAAGAGACCCTGACTGGCAAGGACAATCCCTTACTGAATGAGTGCAGCAACGGTACTAACTTCCCCTCCACACATTACCGTGACATGTTATTAGCTGACTGTCCTCACAGAGAAAATCAGAAACATATGTACTCTAACAGAAAAAAATTATTTACTTTAATGTGCACATTTTCTGTTCTCAACAGGATTAGCGAAGTGTGCACAGGAATGTGTGGGCAACGGCACCTGTGCCTGCTTCAAAGGCTACAAACTCAAACCAGATGGGAAGAACTGTGAAGGTGAGTGGACAGGAGGCAGCAGCCATATCTTGTTGAATAGTAAATGAGTCGGAATAAATCCCTGTCCATCTAGTATCTCCACAGGACTAGGATATCTTACTTAGATACGCCTTCCATATTATCCTCTCCTCTTCCTCTCTCCCTCTCTCTCTCAGATATAAACGAGTGCCTGCTGGGTGCCAGTAACTGCCGAGGAGGCGAGCGCTGCATCAACACACTGGGGTCATTTCGTTGCCAAAGAGAGGTCAGCTGTGGTACCGGTTACGAGCTTACCGACAGCAACAACTGCAAAGGTCAGAGGTCGCAACACAACACCTCCTACACGGGAGAGGGAATATGTAAAGATCAATATGTATGATTCATACATCCATGATAAACTGGATACAGACTTTATCTATCTGTTCGTCTGTCATCCATTCGTCCATTAATCAATCAATCTATCTATCTATCTATCTATCTATCTATCTATCTATCTATCTATCTATCTATCTATCTATCTATCTATCTATCTATCTATCTATCTATCTATCTATCTATCTATAGTATTTACAGCACGTCTGACTTTGACAATGAAGCTATTGTTGAGTATTTATAAGAATACATTTGAATCACATACATTTTAATATCATGTAAATCTGCTGATACTTTCGTACAACATGTCTTCTTCCCCCAGACATTGAGGAGTGTGAGTCGGGCACCCACAACTGCGCCCCGGACTTTATGTGTCAGAACACTCAGGGGTCATTCCGCTGTCGGCCCAAGAACCAGTGTGGCGATGGATACATCCAGGACGCCCTGGGCAGCTGCATCGGTGAGCATCAGAACCCTGTTACCATGGCAACACATCACCAGGACAGCACATCACCCATCCATCCATCCCAGATATACCCCCAAACACAGTAACTTCAAAGTACAGTCCACAGGGCCCTCTGACATACATACATGACATATGTATAACCTCTGACCTCTACCCCAGACATCAATGAGTGTCTGGCCCAGACAGGGCCTTGCCACCCTGGCCAGTCGTGTATGAACACGGTGGGCTCCTTCACCTGCCAGAGGAACTCTGTCAACTGTGGCCGGGGATACCACCTAAATGACAACGGCAACCGCTGCGTGGGTACGTATGGCTGCCTCACTTACGTACTGAGGCCTCATCGCGCCAGTCATAAGGCTTCCACAAGGTCCCTGTCCTGGCCTATAGTAGACAGCCTCAACATCTCCTGTAACCACCGCAGCACTGATAGACTGGTTCTTTACCACATTCACCTCCATTGATTATCATTAGGAACCTAACACTGTAGCCTACATTTCCATGTATTTGTCGTGGCCTCGCTATCCCTCTGCATAACGATTCGTTTTTTTCTTCCTGTAATATCTTGTGGTCTCTCTCTCTGCCCTGGTGTAGATATCGATGAGTGTAAAGGTCCTGATGGAGCGTGTGCAGGCCACGGCTGTATCAACCTGGTAGGATCGTTCCGTTGTGAGTGTAAGATTGGCTTCATCTTCAACAGCATCAGCCGCGTCTGCGAAGGTACACACCGACTTCCTGCTCCTTGTAGTTACTTAGTAGTTACAGGACAGTGTCGTGCCAGTTGACATAAGCAGGACAACAACAGTCATGACTGTTTATGACATCTGGTATGTCATCGTAATCACAGCGTTATGTAGGTCTTATGACAAAGGGTTCAAGTTAAAGGTTACCGAAGACTGGGTGGCTGTTATACTGTAAGTCATCTGTGCTTGCTTCTGTTTCTTATATACTGTAGATCAGGGATCGTCAGATAGATTCAGCCGTGGGCCGTTTCTTTCTTGAGTGGATGGTCAGGGGGCCGGAACATAATTACAAATCATTTGTAGACTGCAAATTGACCGCAAGAAGCCCAAACAGATATAATATTTGACTAAATAATAATCATTTCAAACCTTGCTTACATTTGTATATGATCAAATACTGTGTATCTCTCTATTTTTATATAATCACATACTGTGTATCTCTCTATTTGTATATAATCACATACTGTATATCTCTCTATTTTTATATAATCACATACTGTATATCTCTATTTGTATATGATCACATACTGTATATCTCTCTATTTTTATATAATCACATACTGTATATCTCTCTATTTTTATATAATCACATACTGTATATCTCTCTATTTTTATATGATCACATACTGTATATCTCTCTATTTTTATATGATCACATACTGTATATCTCTCTATTTGTATATAATCACATACTGTATATCTCTCTATTTCTATATGATCACATACTGTATATCTTTCTATTTGTATATGATCACATACTGTATATCTCTCTATTTTTATATAATCACATACTGTATATCTCTCTATTTCTATATGATCACATACTGTATATCTTTCTATTTGTACATGATAACATAATTCCGAGAGTTCCAAAATTAAAATCACTTGGAGCTGATTGGCTGGTGTTTTTACAGTCTTTTATTTCCAACAATAAAAAAAAGTACTGCCAGTTGGGGAACCCTGTTGTAGATATTCAACTTAGTGTCCTTTTCTTTTGTGTCTTAGATATCAATGAGTGCAGGCACTACCCTGGGCGCCTCTGTGCCCACAAGTGTGAGAATGCCGTGGGGTCCTATAAGTGCAGCTGCACCCAAGGCTTCAAGCTGGCCAGCGACGGCAGGAACTGTGATGGTAAGGCAGCCTTCCAATGTTAAGAGGTGTTTTAATCTGAGCTTCTCTCATTGGCCATCTCTTGTTTTGCCTTACTGTTTTATAGATGTATTCTCTCTCTCTCTCTCTCTCTCTCTCTCTCTCTCTCTCTCTCTCTCTCTCTCTGTCTGTCTCCTGTGTATCTAACTGAGTTACATTGTTGTGTGTAGATCTAAACGAATGCGAGAGCAGCCCTTGCAGTCAAGAGTGTGCCAACGTGTACGGCTCTTACCAGTGCTACTGTCGCCGTGGCTACCAGCTCAGTGACAGGGATGGCATCAACTGTGAAGGTAGGAGACGCTAAAACACATCTATTGAGCCATAGCCTACGGTGTAACCTAATCAGGAGCCCCATTACACAGGTATTATTTGATTTTACCTGTACCCTTTACATCCTCTATGGTTTGACCTCTGATCTTTGACCTTGTCTCCAGACATTGATGAGTGTGCCTTGCCCACCGGGGGTCACATCTGCTCCTACCGCTGCCACAACACCCCCGGGAGCTTCCACTGCAACTGCCCCGCCACCGGCTATACTCTGGCCGCCAATGGACGCAGCTGCCAGGGTAATTCTTATGGGGTTGTAGGGGTCCTCAGCTTGGGGGTTATGGTCATCTTCAGATCAGAAGACATATACCAGCAAAGATGGCAGGGAGCCTAGCGGTTAAGAGCATTGGGCCAGTAACTGAAAGGTTGCTGGTTTGAATCCCTGAGGTGAAAAATATGTCGATGTGCCCTATATACCCTTGAGCAAGCAACATAACCCTAATTGCACCTGTAAGTCGCTCTGGATAAGTTTGCGGGAGTGAATAAAATGTGTGATGATTCTGTTAACCAAACTTCCATAACGAGTAACCTTGCCTGATACCTGAAGACTCTCGTGACACGCAGTGGAGTGAGGTTTGAACCTAGGTTTCATGTTTAATATATAGGATTCCAAAAATGTGTGGTTCTGAATTGATACATTTCTCTTCCTGTCCAGATGTTGATGAGTGTGTGACAGGGACACACACCTGCTCTGAGACAGAGAGCTGCTTCAACGTACAGGGAGGATTCAGATGCTTGTCCTTTGAGTGTCCGCCAAACTATCGCCGAGCAGGAGAGAAGTGAGTACCTACCTACCTACCTACCTACCTGAGGTCTCTCTCTCAAGTACTGGGGCTATATAGTATACCTGTTTTTAGTTCACAGTATCTCAAGGTCACCAGGTATGGAGTTCTCAGTTAAGTTGTCATTGACCAAGGCGGATTAATTAATGTTTAACTCCTTGTTAATCAGGAGAACAACTATTTTCACACTACTGAGCCAAACAGAGTCCAGTCAAGCCGAGCATTACTGGGCTGGCCTGGCTACGCAATGTGAAATGAAAAAATATCCCAGCCAGCACAGTATGGTCAGGTCGGTCCTAAAGTATGGATCAGGCACAAGTTATTTTATGGCCCCTGCTCTACAGTATATACACAACCCCAACTCCAACCCCTACCTCTCTATTGAAGCTGTGCATGCCCAATGTTGACTCTTAATGGCTTCAGTTTTAGGGTTCAGTAAAAGCATGTTCTGTTAATGCAGGCAGTCGAATGACGAAATGTAATCCTTTCCATGAGATGTTCTTGCATGACCCTACAGGGGGCAGTGTGACACATGCTGGTCCACAGAAACACATGAGGCTGACTTTGTCCCTACCCACCTAGCCCCACCCAGCTAGCAGCATGCCATGCACGGCAAATCAAACTTATACCTCTCTTTTGTTCTCTGTTTGTTCTATCTGTCCGTCTTTGTCTTGTCCTGTCCTGTCTCTGGCCCCTGTCTCTCCTTACAGTCGTTGTGAACGCTTGCTTTGCAATCAGACTAGCGAGTGCCTGGCCTCGCCTCTGAGAATAACCTACTACCACCTCACCTTCCCCACCAACATCCCTGTGCCCACCAACGTCTTCCGCATGGGCCCGTCCAACACCGTGCCCGGAGACCATGTCCAGATTGCCATCGTCGGTGGCAACAAGGGCGACTTCTTCAGCACGCAGAGAGTGCCCTCTGGTGGCGAGATGGCTGTGTCGCGGCCCATCACAGAGCCGCAGGACTTTGAGCTGTCTCTGGAGATGAGACTGCTGCGTTACGGCACCACCAGCACCTACCTAGCCAAAGTCCTGGTGTTTGTTGTCCAGGAGCAGCCCATCCTACCCTATAATGCCATCACTGAGTAGAGGGTAGTAGCATATAGCAACAAGAATACAGCAACAACAGTAACAGCCAAAAAAGAGCGAACACTGCCATGATAAGCAAGCACAAACACAGTTGACATAGACCAGAAGCAGCATTTTCTGTACTTTGTCTCCTTGTTTTTGATCTTATTGTAGTTTTTGTGATTACTGTAGCTATTCCAAGTATAGCCCCGCGAAATTGGCCAAATGTAATGTACTCACTTGGAGGTACGGCGTTTGAATAGCAGCTAGGGGGCACTCTAGGGCAGGGTATTGAGGTAGTGGCCTGGGGATGCCTATTGATTACTGTATGTAATGGTGGAGTCTGTAGTCCTACACTATCTTATGGTTGATTTGTTTAATGAAATGTTTTCTATTAAAATTGGAATAGACACAATAGACGTTCAATACGGATACATTTTTTTAACATATGTTTTGTGGACAGCACCAGAGATATTATTTTTTATTTGAATATTACATAGCTGGGGGAACTATGACATGTAAAACATGTATGCACTTCATGTTTGGAGTAAGTAGGTACATCTGTTGAATAGAACTGTGATATTCCAGGTAGGTGAGTATCAGTGTTTTAAATAGCATATTCAATAGCATTTTAAATAGCATATTAGCACTGTCAAGTCATGGTTGATTTGGTGGAAGCAGTTAATTGGTGGATCCACATCCTTCTAATGTGGTCTCACATCCTGACCTAGCCTACTTGATATTTTAGGAGTAATGTGAAATGCACATGTTCCACTGCATACTGCGGGTGTAAAACCAAGCAGACAGTGACTCAAAGGCAAGCCAGAGTAAGTGACAGGCAATGGGATGCAGTCGTGGAAGACTAGGAAATATGCAAGGCACAGAGATAGAGTATAAATAGCCGAAACATGCTGTTAGGCCACTAGTCAGAGCCTGCCTGGGCTGCGGCTTACAATAACTGTAAATTCAACCATGGGTCCCAGGTTCCTCCCGACCTGTCAGGGCAGTAAGGATGCACCTGTCTAGTCGGGACATCCATAAAATAAAAACATGGTGGTCTGTGCACAGCTACAGATGAAGGATCTTAATTTGATCACCCTGTTGCAGGAGAACTTTCCTGTAACTCAGGAAATGTAAAACCTGTAGTGTATTTGAGGTTTAAAAGGCTTCTGAAGTTTGTAATTTCCACTTTGAGATTTCAGACTTGATTTTTCCTTGTGAAAAATGTGTCAACCCCTTCAAAAATATCAATGAATTATAATCCACAAAATAATTCTAATTTCCTGTTGCTGCAAGATTTGTTTCCTTCTGTAGCAAACTGGCTAAAATGAAGATCATACATCTGTAAAGCACAATTCGTTTTTTTTCTCTACTCTGACAGTGAGTTATGGGGATCTGGGTTCTGGCCGGTGGTCTGAACAATTTGTGGCGGAGCAACATCACCGCTCGGAGAATGAATGATGCCCTGCAGTGTTTGTGTTGGGGCGTTATCAATCTACTGACTATAAATAATAATTACCCAAAAAATAAAAGGACTTTGCAGCGCTTGACCAGAGGACTTCCATTCCATCCAACAGTCTGTTTTTCTTTCTGGTCTTGAAGTATTAGTTTTTTTCTGTAGGGCTGGGTCTCTCTGGGCCACGTGAGGTGAAGAGAGAGATGAGAGGACAGGGGAATACAAGGGCCTCCTGTGACACACACACACACACACACACACACACAAGGGCATAATTAGCCCTTCTCTCTACTTGCTGTCTAGTCTTTGATGTACCCTGCTCTGTGAGAGGGCCAGTTCACCCTGGGTCATTATAATCTTGTAAATTCACTTTGTGGCCTAGTGGAGCAGAGCGTTCGCCCCATCCTCCAGGGCCAGCTCTCTCCTCTTGCTGCTGCTGCTGCAGGCCGAGGTTTTATAAACTAGAAGAACATTTGCGGCTTTGGCCTGGACCAAAGCAAAACTTGTACCCTGGCGCTAATTGCTAATTACAAGCCCCTACCCAGCGGCGGCTTGACTTTTTGTCAGGGGCCTCTCCCCTCTCTCCATGAAAGGATCAGTGCAACCCGAGCCGGGTTCTGGCCTGAGGATCTGGCCTGGGGTTGAGCTGCAGCCTATAGGCCCCACGAGGAGAGACAGAGAGGCAATATGTAGCTATATTATACATTACACTGGAGCAGTGGTGGACGTTCACTGGACCCTATACATGGTACTCTTGGAAACCAGAGCCAAATCATGTATGCACTGGCCAGCTACTTGTCTGTTGGCATTACCTTGCATAACCTTCCGTTTGAAGCCCATCCACACCAGACATGATCAACTGTATAAGCTGTATGTATGGTATCTTGTCTGTTTAGAATAGGCTCATGGAGAAGCAGAGTCCGTTCGGTAGAGCATAGCACATCCTCACGTCCCACCAAGCAGAGGAGATTATGGCTGACGTTGAGTTGTAGAATTTGTCTTGATATGTTTCGTAACCAGGACCTCCCCAGGGCATTGGTGATTTAAATAGGGGTCTCTGTCCCTGGTGCTTGTGGGTGAAAGCCTGCTGAGAAGCAGTTCCTCTTAGATGCCAGGACAGGTTCCTGGCAGCGTAGCTTCCCTGTTGCTGTAGGCATGTGGGTGGGTGGCGTTTGTTTCAGCGAGGTCTCCCCTCACCCTAAGCTGCCACTGATTAGATTGTGAAATAAACAGTCTTAAATAATGGGATGAGAGCAGCTCGGAGCGCTTGGGGAGTTGTCTAGTCATGTTCTTCACAATTTAGGAGACTTTTAGAACCCCCCTCGCCCCATAAATTCTCCTCAAGAGATTATCGGATATGAAGCCAGGGACACGCTCAACAAATCCAAATATTTTCCTGCGAGCAACTCGTGCATCATTCTCCCATCTCCTCATAGTATTTCATATTTCACTTCTCTTCTCCCCACACAACACAACCAGTGCATCAGAAACCAAACCATCAATGGCTACCAGTGCCTCCACTAGCCAGCTACACTCTGGCTACTGTGTGATCTTTGGCCGTGGTTGTTTTATCATTCTTGCTAGCCACATACAGTACCAATGTTTTTGATGTAGAATACTTTATCCAGCATCCCCGCTGTAGTTGGACAGATTGTGTTTGTGTAGCGGTTGTTTCACAGGGTCTGCTGAGTTCTTGATTGTGCAGTGCACTTCTCCCTTGGAATAGGATGCCCTGTCATTTGAGCTTCAGGGGAGGAACTGAAGGCGGTTTGTGCCTTAGGCTTTTTATAATCTCTCCCTAAAGGTCAGAGGTTGTGTGTGTGTGTGTGTCCTCTCTCAGCAGGGTAAGGGTCGAGCGCTCAGACACCGTCCGCTGTGTGAAGTCATGCCAGCCTAATGACATCAGCTGTGTCCTGGACCCTGTACACTCCGTCTCCCACACTGTCATCTCCATGCCTACCTTCAGGGAGTTCACCAGGCCAGAAGGTAGGGGGTGATCTCTCATGCACTAATTTAGATTACAGCACACTTTTTTTCACATCCAATGTTTTTTTCACTGCCAGCATGTTATGTGAAAACATACTTGTAAGTATATTCCTTTTTATATTACCTTGTTGTCCAAAACCTCTTGCCCAAAAAGGTCTGTGATAGACTAGCCTCTTGTCCAGCCGGTGTGCTTATACATCAAGCTGCCTCGCGCTACATAATGAGGAGATTATGAGCCAAAATCCAAGGCTCTTGCAAGGCTACTTAATTACTTTCCCCAAATCAGCTAATGCTTTTAAAGAGCAACTGCCTTTGAAAACAACCTATGTGGTGGCATCATTATGAGTCAGAAACAGTTATTTTAGTGTCAAAACTGACTACAAAGTGTAAATGGGATAATTTTGGTCATAAAGTCAGTCTCGTCTAAAACAGAATTTGGAACATTAATGCGTCACAACGGATAAATTAATGTTGGGTTTTAATTTGACAATCTCTATTTGTCCACTAACATGGGGTGAACAGCTGTGGTGATTGCTCTCTTTAGAAATGCTGCACCAAACACCTTAGTTAGACGTAAAATTTAGAAATGCTGCACCAAACACCTTAGTTAGACGAAAAATTTAGAAATGCTGCACCAAACACCTTAGTTAGACGAAAATTTAGAAATGCTGCACCAAACACCTTAGTTAGACGTAAAATTTAGAAATGCTGCACCAAACACCTTAGTTAGACGTAAAATTTAGAAATGCTGCACCAAACATCTTAGCAAAACCGTAAACATTTATAACAGATTTCTTAAGATTTCTTAGATTGATTCTGGGGATTTTGAGAAAGTGAAATAGGCTTCCCCGTATACAGTGTCTCATGGGGGACAAATAACATTAACCAAATGCGGAATCGGTCAGAAAACACACCTCCAAGACTGACATTTTTCTAATGAGCAACATTAGTGGCACTTTAAGAGTGTTGCTGACAGTGTACTGGTAATCCGTGCATCAGACACTTCCTCCTTAACTTTCAATATATATATGAGCTGTGTGCATTCAAATGCTGGGGGACAAGGTTGGTGTACTGGTAACACCATTAAGCATTGCCTAGCCGCTAGCCCAAAACCAATGTCTAAGTGTCACTTAGGATGGATCTGACTGACTGACCACTGTAATCACACCCGGACAAACCGAGACAAACTTAGTCTTACATGTGGTGCATGTTTCAGACACACTCATCCTCAACTTCCAGGAAGTGAAATCCTGTTTCTCATAAGCTCCTCGTCGGGGTGTTTAGGACTTGCAGGCCTCCAACTGAACAACAGCACTGAACACCCACCATCCCTGTCATGACCCCCTCTGCACACAATAAACCCAGAGCTTAGCTGCCTCCCATTTTATTGTATTCCTCCGAGGAGAAGTTGGCACGAGCCTGGCCGTTGCAATCCCAGCCTGACTATGAGGGTTTAAAGCTCTGTAAAGCTATTTTGCCTCTAATTGTTATCTTCTTCCAACAGAGATAGTTTTCCTGAGAACCATGTCGCTGGCACACTCCTCCCCTCACATCAGCTCTGACATCGTCTTCGACATCCTGGAGGGAAATGTCCAGAACTCCTTTGACATCGTCAAGCGTCAGGAGCACGGCATAATCGTGGGTGAGTGGAAAGAAAGAAGGAGCGAAGGGATGCAGCTAGCTAAGCCATACGTCTTTCGACTTGAGTTGAGGTCTGAGTAACTCATCAAGTCACAAGGGCAAAATAACAATAGCAGGCAATCACTAGTCCCGAGGCCTCCCTGGATAGATGTTTAAACAAGCAGTTTTCTGACCTAATTTTGCATTGCGTATCGGCTTTTTTTATATATACACAAACCAAACGCATGTGTGTGTCTCCATGTGAGAGCTGAGTGGGGAGAAGAAGAAGAAAGAGAAGCTTTGGTTTGAGAAGCATGAAGTTCTCCATCATAAGGATGCTCCGGTGACATAAGTACATCTGACAAACACTTCCAATGCCGTTTCACCCTGGTGGCATTTGGTAGCTGTGGCCCTTCATGTCTCCGTCCTCTAGGGAGCTGTCCTTTGGGTTGTCCTCAGAGACCAATGAAGGACGGCTTTCTCTTTTTTCTCCACCAAACATTTGGCATCAGTTTGTCCAACTTTTCTGCACCATTTAATTCACTTACTGACAGCCATGTTTTTTCCATTCCTTAAGCAACAAAGCCCTTTTTCTCCCCAACAGATTATTGTGGCTACGATGTACAGAGATGGCTTATACTTTTGCATATCAAGCAGTCTGGACGGGCATAATATATTTTCATGTGCGTATGTAAATTTATATGATGAATATCAGTCATTATTAGGGTTGCAAAAGGAGGATTTATTACTGGAAACGTTAACCAGTAAATTACCAAAATGTTGGTATCTTTCAAGGATTTTTTGTAATCTATCACGTGACATCTAGTGGCCCTTTTGGGTACTTCAGATTATTACAGGTGTCTGTAATAATCTCTGTCCCTCAGTGTTGCCTTAACACATGCAAAATATATGAAATAATTAAATAAGATGATTTTTTTAAATAAAAAAATATATAATGACAGAGTTGTAAACATTATCCTAAATTTACAAACCATCAATTTAATGAAAACCATTGATGTTTAATATGAGGGTTTCAGCATGAAATATACTTTTTACACACTAATTTATCTCACCATGTTGATTTGTTGTCAGTGTTTAGCCGTCAAACTGGTGGCAGTTGTGAACACAGTCAAAAGAAGAGTTGCAGAGTTCATCGAAAATAATGCCATTATTGATTAGATGCTTTTTTCATTAATTAGGCTATTTTCTATTGAACCATATGGTTTATCTACTAGAAACTCATGGACAATATGGACACAGATGGAAAAAATGAATACTATGCATGAATAAAGTTTTTAAAAGTTATTCAAATGTAAATGACCAAAGTTACGATAGATTTTCTGTTAATGACCAAAATTCCTGAATATTCCAGGAACTTTGGTAAATTACCAGTAGCTTTGCAACGCTAGTCCTTATACAGGCCTTGAGATAGTAATGGTACCCCACTTAACCCGTCAATCAAGGATCAGATCCAAGTCTGTTGCTGTAGAACAGAGAAGAGAGGAGCCTTGGTGGGTGTGACTGCATGTGGAGCCTCTGTAGTGTAGGAGCACATCCCTTTAGCCTCCACTGGTCTGGTGAGGATCCAGCGCTGCTCACTGTGTCTGGGGGAGATGAACCGAAGCCTGGCTCCAGGAGGATGGGGGTGTACTCGGCCCGGAGATGACACATAGTTGGGCCTGCCTGGATGTTATTGTTTTGGCTCTGCGATGGGAGGATGGAGGGATGCGGGCAGTGGAAAGAGAGAGTGAGAGATACACACTGTGCTGATGGATGAAGGGATGGCCTGTCACTACGTACCACACATGGCTGCTGAGGGGAGGACGGCTCCTAATAATGGCAGGAATGGAGTCAATGGAATAGCATCCAAACACATGGAAACCATGTTTTTGATGTACTTGATACCATTCCACTAATTGCCGTACCAGCCATTACCGCAAACCAGTCCTCCCCAATGAAGGTGCCACCCACCTCTTGTGCTACCTACATTTGTCTCTTCCCAGAATGGAGAGAGAGAAAGAGAGAGTAAACAAAGTGCTGAGTGTACACAAAGATTATTAGTCTAACAACCATACAATACCCACTGGGCACAGATGTCAATTCTCAATGTCTATTACACATTGGTTCAATGTAATTTAATTGAAATGGCGTGGAAACAACGTTGATTTAACCAGTGTGTGCCCAGTGGGTAGAGTACAGATACCATCTATTGAGTTTTGTGGTGATCATTTTGTTACTGGGGGAATGGGGAAGGGAGAAAGGGGAAAGGGTATTGTTGGGGGGTGTATAATTGAGCTATACTTTGGTACTTGGGACTTACGTCAGCCCTCCTCAGAAGTTTAACGTGCGTGCATGTTTGTGAGAGAATGTGTGTGACCAATGCTTGTGTATATGTGTGTCTCTCTCTGTGTGTTTTTGTGTGTGTGTGCGTTCATGCATGTGCAAGACAGTGTGTGTACGAATATGTACAGAAGAAATCCTGGGCCCTAGTGATTCATGTGGTTAAATGTATTGTTCCATTTCCCCCCACCAGCCCTCAGTGTCTCGTCGAGCATTAGAACGTTTTAAATGGCTACCACATGAAAGGCTTCGCTGCCTTGTTTGTGAGGAGGCTCTTCTCTCCCAAAGCCTTGGGGTGCTTATTGGATGCAGCTCTTGCATGTTAGCATAGTCGTCCATGTTGAGTGGCTCTGCTGACGGGGCTTTGGTCAGTGACTGTCTGCTGTGAAGTCTAGTGTCCATGTCGTGATCATCTATAGGGTTTGGTTTATTCAACTCAGTGGTGGTGCTCTGCTCTGGTTCCTTTGGCTGGTGGCTGTGGCTTAGCTTTGTAGCTAGCTAGCTGATGTGTAAATCTGTAAGAGTTGCATATGAATCTACTTTATGAACAAGAGGAAAATCCTCCTTTGTATTCACCAATAGCGCTTTTAATAGACTGACCGCTTTGACCAGGGTAAGCCGTTTAAGTTTGGTACACTGCTACTTTGGGAGAATGATTGAGTTTGATCTCTGTTTCACACGCTGACGCACAGTCTCACCCATACACACACGCACACACTGGCTATACAATGAGCCACACACTGCGAGAGAGCCGCACCACTCTTCCCTAGTCATCCATCAGTGTCATCACGAGAGGTTTTCCCAGCTCTGTCACGTCTGGGTGACAGCCTTAACAGCCAGCCGCATCTGTGCAAACACAACAGCCCCTCAACGCTTGGGGAAAACATGATCACAACCAATCATACACTCACAGAATCCAAGGTCCTGGAGCCCAGTGACTAGCCTAGCACCACGTTCAGCCAGGACCACACAGCAGATGTCTTACTGAGTCTTACGCCCCTCCAGGTATAGCTGAAGTAGATCCAGCTTGGTGGTATGTCATCACTAAGACAACATCTCTGGCACATCAGATGATGCATATTCGGAAAGACAAACAGTGAAGGAAAAGGTATGCATTACTCAGAGTCTCTTGCACTGTCATCCATGCACTTCTGATTAGGGCAGACTGTTTGATGACGACGTCTGTTTGAAGGGACATGATGATAATAGGATGATTGATTCTGGCAGCCAGCAGGTGAACTGCAGAGCTACACCCTTTAAAAACATGAGTTCTGTGGTCTACAGCACGGGGAGCAGGTGGTCCGGAATCAGGGGCTTTCCTGTGATGCAGCATGCGGTGGTGGTGGTGGTGGTGGTGGTGGTGGTGGTGTGTGTGTGTGTGGCGTGCTACAGATTGGTGGTGGTCTCTCCATTCGTCTTCCATGGTGTTGGTGTATCCCCCTGTTTGACTTGGTCTGCCGGGCCACGCGTTCACAGTGGGATTAATATTGTCTTAACAACACTCCCAGTGAACGCATGGTGTGGATGGACTGAGCTCACGTCATGCTCCTGTTAGCAGGCAGAGGTAGCTATGGTTTGAATGGGGCTGTGGGACTTAGGCTGAGGCTGGGACTGTGGGTGGGAATGGGGCTGAGGCTAATGTAGCGTAGTGTGAAATATGTGGGAGAATAATAAGGATAAGGATGGATGCTAGAAGAAGTAGCATCTTCTTCACAGAAGGGCAACACTTTTTCCTCTGGCCACCGTGAGAGTGGGGAAGTGAGCAAACCATCACAGGCGAGTTCCTAAACCTCATCCTTTGGTGACTCTGGTATGTTCCGTCAGTAAATCAAACCTTCCGTCAATGGGCCACTTACTGGACTGAAGACTGAGACGCCACAGCAAGATTCCAACCATTCTAGAACGCAGGTAGAAATATGCCTCTGTGGTTCTGAGTTATACCCAGACAATATGAAAGGCCTATTTACGATGTCATTGGCACAGAGGTGACAGGCTCACCGTGTCCGTTAGCTCCATGAAAGAAGGAGTGAGCTCACTGTCTGTGTCTGGTCAGGTACTTTATGTGCTGGTGGCAGTCAATGGAGCTGTTCACAGCAGCTGGTGGAATTTGGGCCTGGTGTGTCAGAGCAGGTGTTAAGGACACAGTGGGGCTTGAGGCTCTAGTCTAGGTGTGCTTCCTAAATGGCACCCTATTAGTTACCTGGTCGAAAGACAAGTAATGCTCTATATAGGGAATAGGGTGACATTTCAGATGAACTCTAGCTTGTGGTTTAGTGTATTAGAATGAAGGGAGCTGAGGACAGAAATCTGCAGGTTATATTGTGTGATAAGCAGAGAAAGCCTCCTTGCGGCAGAGAGAGAGAGACTGATAGAGAAAAAAAGAGAGAGGTTGTCTGTCTGTCAGGGGATGATCATGAATTATGACATGGAATCAGCAAGCCCACCAGAGCGGGCCAAGCCCATGAGGAATCCCTGCCTGCCTGTCACTGAGGGGATTAGTACAGCTAATCAAAACAGTGTCTTCTCCACCCGACAACCCCACAGCATAGCCAAACAAGGCCTTCTCTTCCCGGGGTGGTCTACACTGATGTTTGATAGTGTTACACATCACATGCACACACAGAATTGACAGTGCATTCGGTAAGTATTCAGACCCCTTCAATTTTTCCACATTTTGTTACGTTGCAGCCTTATTCTAAAATGGATTAAATAGTTTTTCCCCCTCATCAATCTAAACACAATAGCCCATAATGTATTTTTAGACATTTTTGCACATTTATAAAAAATATCACATTTACGTAAGTATTCAGAACCTTTACTCAGTACTTTGTTGAAGCACCTTTGGCAGCGATTACAGCCTTGAGTCTTCTTGGGTATGATGCTGCAAGCTTAGCTCACCTGTATTTGGGGAGTTCCTCCCATTCTTCTCTGCAGATCCTCTCAGGTTGGATGGGGAGCATGGCTGCACAGCTATTGTCAGGTCTCTCCAGAGATCGGGTTCAATCCTGACTAGTCTCCCAGTCCCTGCCGCTGAAAAACATCCCCACAGCATGATGTTGCCACCACCATGCTTCACCATAGGGATGATGCCAGGTTTCCTCCAGATGTGACGCTTGGCGTTAAGGCCAAAGAGTTCAATCTTGGTTTCATCAGACCAGAGAATATTCTTTCTCAAGGTCTGAGAGTCCTTTAGGTGACTTTTGTCAAACTCCAAGAGGGCTGTCATGGCCTTTTACTAAGGAGTGGCTTCCGTCTGGCCACTACCATAAAGGCCTGATTGGTGGAGTGCTGCAGAGATGATTGTCCTTCTGGAAGGTTCTCCCATCTCTACAGAGGAACTCTGGAGCTCTGTCAGAGTGACCATCGGGTTCTTGGTCAACTCCCTGACCAAGATCCTTCTACCCCGATTGCTCAGGTTTGGCCGGGCGGCGAGCTCTAGGACGAGTCTTGGTGGTTCCAAACTTCTTCCATTTAAGAATGATGGAGGCCACTGTGTTCTTGGGGACCTTCAATGCTGCAGACAATTTTTGGTACCCTTCCCCAGATCTGTGCCTCGACCCAATCCTATCTCGGAGCTCTACAGACAATTCGTTCGACCTCATGGCTTGGCTTTTGCTCTGACATGCACTGTCAACTGTGGGACCTTATATAAATCAGCCAAGACCTCAGAAGAAAGTTGTAGACCTCCACAAGTCTGGTTCATCAGCAATTTCCAAACGCCTGAAGGTACCACGTTCATCTGTACAAACAATAGTACGCAAGTATAAACACCATGGGACCACGCAGCCGTCATACCGCTCAGGATGGAGAAGCGTTCTGTGATGAATGCACTTTGATGCGAAAGTGCAAATCAATCCTAGAACAACAGCAAGGGACCTTGTGAAGTTGCTGGAGGAAACAGGCACAAAAGTATCTACATCCACAGTCAAACGAGTCCTATATCGCTCAGCAAGGAAGAAGCCACTGCTCCAAAACCGCCATAAAAAAGCCAGACTACGGTTTGCAACTGCACATGGGGACAAAGATCGTACTTTTTGGAGAAATGTCCTCTGGTCTGATGAAACAAAAATAGAACTGTTTGGCCATAATGATCATCATTATGTTTGGAGGAAAAAGGGGGAGGCTTGCAACCCGAAGAACACCATCCCAACCGTGAACCACAGTGCTGGTAGCATCATGTTGTGGGGGTGCTTTGCTGCAGGAGGGACTGGTGCACTTCACAAAATTGATGGCATAATGAGGAGGAAAATGATGTGGATATATTGAAGCAACATCTCAAGACATCAGTCAGGAAGTTAAAGCTTGGTCGCAAATGGGTCTTCCAAATGGACAATGAGCCCAAGCATACTTCCAAAGTTGTGGCAAAATGGCTTAAGGACAACAAAGTCAAGGTATTGGAGTGGCCATCACAAAGCCCTGACCTCAATCCTATAGAAAATGTGTGGGCAGAACTGAAAAAGCATGCGTGAGCAAGGAGGCCTACAAACCTGACTCAGTTACACCAGCTCTGTCAGGAGTAAGTTTGCAAACATTTCCAAAAACCTGTTTTCGCTTTGTCATTATGGGGTGTTGTGTGTACGTGGATTGATGAGGAAGAAAACGTATTTAATACATTTCAGAATAAGGCTGTAATGTAACAAAATGTGGCATAGGTTAGGTTACTGTATAATGCCCCTTTTATTACGATGTGAAGGTCACGATGAAGATAATGCTACATTTGAAATTCCACGGAAATGGAGTGAATAATAATAACAGTAATAATGTACAAAAACACATTTACTTGAAGAACAGTGCAGATGCAAAGTTTGGTAACAGAATGATAGTTTGTGCGGTTTGTTCTGTCATTCTGTTACCAAACTTGGCATCTGTCTCAGCATCATTCTGTTACTTTGAAATGTGCCCATATGCTACTATATCATCAATGTTACTCATTCATCAAACAACCACTGAAAATAGAAAGTCCAAGAAAAGCTAAAACCTTTTCCTTCCAGCTAGCAACTTTTTCAACGATGTCACAACAGTGGAGGAGGACTACATGCGTGCAGCATGGCCCCACGGTTCATTTGGGAGAGATCTGTAACTATGACTCAGTCATTGCTAATTGACCTTGAAATACCAAACCACACAAGCTCGCTTTTCAGACCGGGGGTGTGCAGCGCTCACGTCCCCTTTGGAGTGGTCAAGGGACTGTTTAGACAGCCTGGGTGGACTGCCCAACCATCGGTCACTTGGTTGTGATCAGGAGCTATACCAAACACACAAGAAAGGCCAGTCAGGCCCGTGCCCTATGGTCCGGTCCCCAAGGAGCCTGTATGCTAATCCTAGGCTTCCCTCAGAGGGACTGGGCCTGGGCATAGCCGTGCTCTGCCTGGCCCCTTTCCAATGGTTTTACAGCACTGAGCATGCATCGCAACATGGCCAGCGTGTGATTATACAATACTGTGGCGAGGCCGACGCATACGTTTCATTTGTTTTCTGGTGTTAAACCCGCTCATTTAGGATTTTGTCATACACTTCCTCGCCGAGTTGTAGAAACCAGAAAACCCCGAAATTGTACTGTTTACATGTAACCCTTCAATATTGTAACCCTCGCAGCCATAGAGGATGACAAATGCCTCCTGGCATTTGCTTCACTTTGTTTTGTGGCAGTGTCGTCTTGCTCTTCTACCATGCATTTAAGGTTATTTTCTAATTACGGGATATTTTATGGTGTGGTTGAATGTTCTGGGGAACAGGGGGTTTGTGCGGCTGTGGTGTTTGATGGAGGTTGGAACATGGTGGGGTCACCTCTGCACCCAGCGGCAGATACTCTACCTCAGCAACGGAACGACTCGGAGCAGAGTGCTTTCAGCCATACTGTAAGCCTACCATCAGATCCTGGAATGAACTAGATACACAAAGTAGAGGAGAGATGATATCAGTGAGTGATCTGGTATTTTAATTTTTTTACTTGTACAGGCCTGCACCTCAAGTAGTGACGATACGATTGCATCAAAGTGAAACCTGTTAGCTTTGTGGTTAGGCTTTCACCTCACCACAGCTTGTGACTGAGTGAAATGTTTGCAATGATTATGTGGCTGTGGTGGTTGGTTTTCACATCAGGTTCATAGCTAGTATGTTGAGCTCCAGTTGTCACTGTAGATGCCTTGCCTTCATGGAGGATACATTAATCTGTGTGCTGTGGATGTGAAACATGCTGACGCACAGAGCCCTTATGAGGCTCCTCTCAGGTGTCAAATCTGAACTGCTCTGATTGCGCAATTAAAACATGGGATGATTGAGAGGAACAACTAGAATCTACAGCTTAGAGAGCTGCTACATCTCACTGATCAATGACTACAAGTAGGCTACTGACAGTAGAACTGAGCACAGTACCTGAGAAAGGACTGAGCAGCCCAGCATCAGCTTCAGAACACCATCTTGTCACGATTTAGCAAAAATTAAAACATCACAATATACTGTATTATGTTATTGTCAATATATTGCATTCAATGGGAAAAGATGAGTGTCACAGGGTTGACAGACACACACTCATAGACAGGCAGGCAGGCAAACAGTTTCATCAAGTCAATCTAAAATATTGTGAACGATATCCTCTTTATAAGGCTCTTAGTTTCTACATTTTCAAGATCATCGTGTCCAATGGAGGTCGAAAATGCTATTGGGCCAATTAAATTCACATTTCATGTCGGGTCATGACCATCCTCTGGTAACAAATATGTAATATTTAGCAATATGCAACCTTTTTAACCCTTCAAAAATGCCCCTTTGACCTCCATTTAAGTCCCTTCCTTCATTCATTTCACTAGCACAGGAAGCTGAACCTAAACAGAGGGCATCCCTATAAGGTCACAATGGGTTGTTCGGAAGAACGGTTGGCTAGCACAATCGCAGTCTTTGGGGGGGGTCATGGTTATGTAATGGTTGTAGGTTAAACTTTCTATGGAAGAAGGCCTTGTTTTCTGTGGGACCAAGTTTTCACTGTGAAGAGTTAATTTCACATGGCCACGTGTAGGCGTGTGTTCATCGTGAGCGTCTGCTGAACGATCCCATACATGAGTTGTGTTTCTAGCCTCAACTGTTCTTCCGATGTCACATGACGGCGCCGGAGGGGAGAGCTGCCGTCTTATCGGCTCTTAACCAACTATGCTATTTATTTATTTTCCCGCTTTGTTCGTAACTTTCGTGCGTAATGTTCCTGCTACCGTCTCTTATGACCGAAAAGAGCTTCTGGACATCAGAACTGGGATTACTCACCTAAAATTGGACGAGGAGTTCTTCTTCAATGAGTGGGATGCCAGGGATATACTCCAGACACCCGACCAGGCCCGATCCCCGTGATTCACTGGAAAAGGAAACGTAGGTTTCGCGGAAAGAGATCAGTATGCCTTGTGAGGATCAGATGATGAGTGGTTAATCTGCCCTTGCCTTCCGTTCGGCTAGCTAACGTTCAATTGCTGCAAAATAAATGGGACGAACTGAAAGAACGCATATCCTACCAACGGGACATTAAAAACTGTAATATCTTATGTTTCACAGAGTCGTGGATGAACGACGACATTAAGAACATACAGCTGGCGGGTTATGCACTCAATCAGCAGGACAGAATAGCAGCCTCTGGTAAGACACGGGGCAGGGGCCTGTGCATATTTGTAAACAATAGCTGGTGCAAGATATCTAAGGAAGCCTCAAGGTTTTGCCCGCCTGAGGTAGAGTATCTCATGGTAAGCTGTCGACCACACTATCTACCTAGGAGAGTTTTCATCTGTATTTTTCATAGCTGTCTACATACCACCACAGACCGAGGCTGGCACTAAAACCGTACTCAATGGGCTGTATTCCACCATAAGCAAACAGAAAAAAGCTCATCCAGAGGTGGCGCTCCTAGTGGCTGGGGACTTTAAAGCAGGGAAACTTAAATCCGTTTTACCTCATTTCTATCAGCATGTTAAATGTGCAACCAGAGGGAAAACAATTCTAGACCACCTTTACTCCACACATAGAGACGCGTACAAAGCTCTCCCTCGCAAATCTGACCATAACTCTGTCCTCCTGATTCCTGATTACAAGCAAAATTAAAGCAGGAAGCACCAGTGACTAGATCAATAAAAAAGTGGTCAGATGAAGCAGATGGTAAGCTACAGGTGTCAGAAGGCGTGGTGTAGTTGGTGCAAAAGAGTCAGGCGCAGGACAGCAGAGATGAGCAACACAACGTAGTTTACTCAAGAAATAAACAAAGTAGATACAATACCAAGCCCACCAATAATGGACTGACAAATCAAGAACAATAACGCACACAAACATGTGGAAAACAGAGGGTCAAATAATGAACATGTAATTGGGGAATTGAAACCAGGAGTGTATAAAACAAAGACAAAACAAATGGAAAATGAAAAGTGGATCGGCGATGGCGTCGACCGCCAAACACTGCCTGAACAAGGAGAGGGACCGACTTCAGCGGAAGTCGTGACAGTACCCACCCCTTGACGCGCGGCTCCAGCAGCGCGTCGACACCGACCTCGGGGACAACCCGGAGGACGAGGCGCAGGGCGATCCGAATGTAGACTGTGGAACTCCCGCAGCATCGAAGGGTCCAAAACGTCCTCCACCGGCACCCAGCATCTCTCCTCCGGACCGTACCCCTCCCATTCTATGAGGTACTGAAGGCCCCTCGCCCGACGCCTCGAGTCCAGTATGGCTCGAACTGCATACGTCGGGGCCCCCTCGATGTCCAGAGGGGGCAGAGCAACCTCCCGCACCTCAGACTCCTGGAGTGGACCAGCCACCACCGGCCTGAGGAGAGACACATGGAACGAGGGGTTAATACGGTAATCTGGGGGAAGCTGTAACCTGTAGCAAACGTCGTTCAGTCTCCTCAGGACTTTGAATGGACCCACAAACCGCAGACCCAGCTTCCGGCAGGGCAGGCGGAGGGGCAGGTTTTGGGTCGAGAGCCAGACCCGGTGGCGGTCTGCGTGCCGCCTCACTGCGGTGGCGGTCTGCGCTCGCTTTCTGATGCCTCACAGCCCGCTGAAGGTGCACATGAGTGGTGTCCCATGTCTCTTCTGAGCGCCTAAACCAGTCGTCCACCGCAGGAGCCTCTATCTGGCTCTGATGCCAAGGTGCCAGAACTGGCTGGTTCTTTACATAACGCCCGCTCGATATCCGCGTCCAGCTCCCACACTACCGATGCCACCAGGCAAGAGGCCGGGAGTATGAGAGTGGGATCCATGGACCGCTCCTTTGTGTCATACATCCGGGACTGCCTTCGTATTCTGGGAACCTTGTCTGTAGGACAGGGTGAAAACAAAACGGGTAAAGAACATGGCCCACCTTGCCTGGCGAGGGTTCAGTCTCCTCGCCGCCCAGATGTACTCCAGATTGCGGTGGTCAGTCCAGATGAGAAAAGGGTGTTTAGCCCCCTCAAGCCAATGTCTCCACGCCTTCAGAGCCTTTATGACAGCCAACAGCTCCTGGTCCCCCACGTCATAGTTTCGCTTTGGTGCCAGCACGGGAGCCGAGGTAAACAGAGCCTTCAGGTGACCAAAAGCCCTGTCCGCCTCAGCCGACCACTGCAAACGCACCGGTCCCCCCTTCAGCAGTGAGGTAATGGGAGCCACTACCTGACCAAAGCCCCCGGATAAACCTCCGGTAATAGTTGGCAAACCCTAGAAACCGCTGCACTTCCTTCACAGTGGTTGGCCAATTATGCACGGCTGAAATGGGGTCACTCTCCATCTCCACAACCTGAAGTGGAAATGTGGTACCCTAGGAAGGAGACGGACTGTTGAAAGAACAGACATTTCTCAGCCTTGACGTACAGGTCATGCTCCAACAGTCGACCAAGCACCCTGTGCACCAGAGACACAAGCTCGGCGCGTGTTGCGGAGTATATCAGAATGTCATCAATATACACCATCTTGTCTACAAATGCCTGGAAGACTGATGGAGCATTCATCAACCCATACGGCATGACGAGGTACTCATAGTGCCCTGACGTGGTACTAAATTTCGTCTTCCACTCGTCTCCCTCCCGGATACGCACCAGGTTGTAAGCGCTCCTTAGATCCAATTTTGTGAAGAAGCGCGCCCCGTGCATTGACTCGATCGCACTGGCTATGAGAGGTAGCGGGTAGCGGTACCTCACAGTGATCTGGTTGATGCCTCGATAGTCAATACACGGGCACAGACCTCCATCCTTCTTCACAAAAAAGAAGCTTGAGGCAGGTGAAGTGGAGGGCCGAATGTACCCCTGCCCCAGGGATTCGGAGACATATGTTTCCATAGCTGCCGTCTCCTCTTGCGACAGGGGATACACGTGACTCCTGGGAAGTGCTGCGTCTACCAGGAGATTTATCGCACAATCCCCTCGTCGATGGGGTGGTAATTGAGTGCCCTTCTTTTTACAGAAGGCGAGAGCCAAATCGGCATATTCAGAGGGGATGCGCACGGTGGAGACCTGGTCTGGACTTTCCACCGTAGTAGCACCGACGGAAACCCTTAACTACTTAGGGAGCAGTGAGGCGCTAGCGCCAGCGCCCCACTCCCGACACTACCCGGTGACATGTAAGGCACCAAATTCAAAATCCAAAAGTTGAATTATTAAACATTCATCAATATACAAGTGTTGCATAGTCATCAAAAGCTCTGCTTCTTGGCAATATCACAGCGTTGTCAGATTTCAAAAAGGCTTTACGGCGAAAGCACAACATTTGATTGTTTGAGGATAGCACCTACAATATTTATCCATTAGCATAAATTCATAACCCAACGCGGGTCTCAAAAAACGCATAAAATCGCTAATATAAAATCCCTTACGAATAACTTCTGCTGAGGGCTTCCCAAGTGTCCAACGAAGACAATCCATGCTTCTTTTGTTAGAAAAAGTCATTTATTATATCCATAAATCTCTGTTTGGTTGGCGCGTTATGATCATAAAATCCACCGTTGAGTCGCCCATTGAACTGTGAAGAGAACACGTTCAACCTATACACTTGTCCAAGAACAATCAAACATCATTGATAATGTATCCTTAGGAACACTTTTATGTATATTTACTATAATATTTCAACCGGATTATAAACTGGACGATAGGAAAGGAAAAAAACCACAGCGCGCGCGAGCCCGTGAACGCGCATCCTCTTCTGTTTACATCCTGTGACTAGTTAGAAATGTTTCTTCTATTACCATCCAGAGCAACCTAACATCACCAAACACTGTTTAGAGACTGTTGACATCCAGTGGAAGCAATAGGTATTGCAATCTTACTCCCATATATGTCTGTTTTCAATAGGGAGGGGTTCAAAATGAGTCAAAAACACTTTTTCCAGGACAGAAATTCCTCTGGTTTTCGCCTGCTATATCAGTTCTGTTATACTCGCAGACAATATTTTAACACTCTTAGAAACTTCAGAGTGTTTCCTATCCAATAGTACTAATCATGTGCATATCCCAGTTTCTGGGCCTGAGTGGCAGGCCTTTTACTTTGGGCACGCCAGACTCTCCAAAACCGACACCTCAGCTGCCGCTCCCTAAGAAGGTAAACACCTCCCTGAGCACTCTCGTGACCATCCTGTGAGAGCCCTCTGTTGCCATGAAATAGTGGGGTCATGACAGGCTAACCAGGGTAGGCCCAGCACCACAGGAAACGCAGGAGAATCAATAAGGAAGAGACTAATTCTTTCCTTGTGACCATCCTGCGTCACCATGCCCAGTGGAGCGGTGACCTCCCTAATCAGTCCTGACCCTAATGGTCGAGTATCTAGGGCGTGAACTGGGAAGGGCATGTCCACTGGAACAATAGAGATCCCTAAACTATGGGCAAATGATCGGTCAATAAAATTTCCAGCTGCGCCTAAATCTACGAGCGCCTTATGCTGGGAATGTGGGGGAAACTTTATATACAAAAAACATGTGTGCAACAGGGGGCTCTGGGTGAGCCTGGTGCCGACTTACCTGGGGTGACACGAGAGTGCCCTGCCTGCTGCCTCGACTCTCAGAGGGACCTCCCCAGCACCGACCGGCAGTGTGCCCTCTGCGGCCACAGATGGTGCATGTACCGGTCCCTCCTCCGGTCGCCCTAAGTGCAGCACCTCCCAGCTCCATGGGAGTCGGAGCGGTGGTGCTGGGGGATGGAACCGACAGGCTCCGATCTGGACTTCCACGGGTAGCCAGCAGGTTATCCAGCCGGATGGACAGGTCCACCAGCTGGTCAAATGTGAGAGTAGTGTCCCTGCAGGCCAACTCCCGACGGACATCCTCTCACAAAATACACTGGTAGTGATCGATCAGGGTCCTGTCTCTCCATCCCGCGCCGGCGGACAGGGTCCGGAAGTCCAAGGCGAACTCCTGTGCACTCCTCGTCCCCTGCCTCAGGTGAAACAGACGTTCACCCGCCGCTCTACCCTCAGGCGTCACAGCGTGTCCGCCCTCATCTACTGCCTCTCAGGGAAATCCTCGTAGTGGTCCAACACCGCTTCTCCTTCCCCCCATACGGCGTTGGCCCACTCCAGGGCTTTCCCTGAGAGCCAGTAGATGAGGGCGGACACGCTGTAACGCCGACCGAACAAGGAGAGGGACCGACTTCGGCGGAAGTCGTGACAACAGGACTGTTTTGCTAGCACAGACTGGAATATGTTTCCGGATTCTTCTGATGGCATTGAGGAGTACACCAGTCACTGACTTTATGAATAAGTGCATCGAAGACGTCTTCCCCACAGTGACTGCACGTACATACCCCAACCAGAAGCAACATTCACACTGAGGTAAGGGTAGAGCTGCCGCTTTCAAGGAGCTGGACTCTAAACCGGAAGCTTATAAGAAATCCCGCTATGCCCTCCGTCAAACCATCCAACAGGAAAAGCGTCCTTACAGGACTAATATTTAATTGCACTACACCGGCTCCGACGCTCGTCGGATGTGGCAGGGCTTGCAAACTATTACAGACTTATATAACGTATGACCATCCGAGTGAAATGTTATCGCTAATATTCATAAAAGGATAGCTAAGGATGCATTATAACTTGTCTTTGATTTGTTCAGGAAAAGTTTATAGGTTTATTTGAACGCGTTCTCTTCACCTTTCGATGGGCGATTCGACGTTGGATTTTCTGAACATAACGCTCTGACCAAACTGAGATTTATGGATATAATAAATGACTTTTTCTAACAAAAGAACCATTGGATGTCTTCGTTGGACACTTGGGAAGCTCTCAGCAGAAGTTCTTTGAAAGGTAAGGGATTTGTTTTAGCTCTGATATGGGTTTTGTGTGAACCGCGCTGGTTTATGAAATGGAAAATATTGGAAGGTGCTATCATCAAACAATCAAATGTTGTGCTTTCGCCGTAAAGCCTTTTTGAAATCTGACAACGCTGTGATATTGCCAAGAAGCAGAGCTTTTGATGACTATGCAACACTTGTATATTGATGAATGTTTAGTAATTCAACTTTTGGATTTTGAATTTGGCACCTTACATTTCACCGGGTAGCGCCCCACTGCTCCCTAAGTAGTTAAAACAGGTCAACATTCACAAGGCCGCTGGACCAGACGGATTACCAAGATGTGTACTCCGAGCATGCGCTGACAAAACTGGTAAGTGTCTTCACTGACATTTTCAACCTCTCCCTGTCTGTCTGTAATACCAATATGTTTCAAGCAGACCACCATAGTCCCTGTGCCCAATAACATTAAGATAACCTGCCTAAATGACTACCGACACGTAGCACTCACGTCTGTAGCCATGAAATACTTTGAAAGGCTGGTCATGGCTCACATCAACACCATTATCCCAGAAACCCTAGACCCACTCCCAATTTGCATACCACCAGAACAGATCCACAGATGATGCATCTCAATTGCACTCCACACTGCCCTTTCCCACCTGGGCAAAAGGAACACTTATGTGAGAATGCTATTCATTGACTACAGCTCAGCGTTCAACACCATAGTGCCCTCAAAGCTCATCACTAAGCTAAGGAACCTGGGACAAAACACCTCCCTCTGCAACTGGATCCTGGACTTCCTGATGGTCCGCCCCCAGGTGGTAAGGGTAGGTAACAACACATCCGCCACGCCATGATCCTCAACACGGGGGCCCCTCGGGTGCGTGCTCAGTCCCCTCCTGTACTCCCTGTTCACTCATGACTGCACAGCCGTGGAAACTCCAACACCATCATTAAGTTTGCTGATGACACAGTGGTAGGCCTGATCACCGACAATGATGAGACATTCTATAGGGAGGAGGTCAGAGACTTGACCGTGTGGTGCACGGGCAACAACCTCTCCCTCAACGTGATCAATACAAATGAGATGATTGTGGACTACAGGAAAAGGAGGACCGAGCACGCACCCATTCTCATCGACAGGGCTGTAGTGGAGCAGGTTGAGAGCTTCAAGTTTCTTGGCATCCACATCACCAACAAACTAACATGGTCCAAGCACACCAAGACAGTCATGAAGAAGGCACGACAAAACCTATTCCCCCCAAGGAGACTGAAAAGATTTGGCAAGGGTCCTCAGATCCTCAAAAGGTTTTACAGCTGCACCATCGAGAGAATTCTGACGGGTTGCATCACTGACTGGTATGGCAACTGCTCGGCATCCGGCCGCAAGGCACTACAGAGGGTAGTGCATACGGCCCAGTACATCACCGGGACCAAGCTTCCTGCCATCCAGGACCTCTATACAAGGCAGTGTCAGAGGAAGGCCCTAAAAATTGTCAAAGACTCCAGCCACCCTAGTAATAGACTGTTCTCTCTGCTACCGCAGGGCAAGCGGTACCGGAGCGCCATGTCTAGGTCCAAGAGGCTTCTAAACAGCTTCTACCTCCAAGCCATAATACTCCTGAACAGCTACTCAAATGGCTACCCATACTATTTGTATTGACAGTACCCCCGTGACAGTACACCCCCGACGCACTGCACTAGCAGCGCACCGACCTCGAGGACGATCACAGGAACGCAGTGAGGGTCGATCAGGACCCGATGCAGCTGCCGAAGTTGCGTCGTCATTGGATGGGCCAGTTGCTGCTGCCAAAGTTGCAGCTGCGTCGGACGGACCAGTAGCAGTGGCGTTGGATGACCCAGTTGTGGCGGCGTCGGACAGGCCAGTTGTAGCTGCTGAAGTTGCGCTTTCGGACGGACCCGTTGTGGCAACGTTGGACGACCCAGTTGCAGCTGCCGGAGTTGTGGCGGCGCCGGACGGACCAGTCACAGCGTCGTTGGACGGGTCATTCCCGCTGTCTCCCTCAATAGTAGATTATTCTGTCACGCTGGTATGAGGAGATTCGGGAGACCAGCACAGGCATGCGTAATAGGGGTTTTGTTCAGCCCAAATTATGGCATGCCGTGTAAAGGCACAGGGATGAAGACCAAACAAACACGTAACAAAACACAGGGTTGAAACCCAAACAAAAGAGTGAGGAGTTCCTTGAATAAATAACACAAGCGCACAATGATTATCACACGGGCCGAGACCCGTAATCATCTGCACAATACACAATACACAAGGGCACAAAAGCCCAAAACACACAGCACAAGTACTCACACGCACCAACGGACATTGTAACAATAATCGACACCACCATGGTGAACAAAGGGCACAAATATACAAATACAATCAGTGGGAATAGGGGCCAGGTGTGCGCAATGAGAGTTCTGTTGATTTACTTCTGTGTTGTTGTCATGTTGCATCGCCCAACTTCTGTTGAGCTTCAATTGGCAGACAGATAGCCTAACATTCTCCTGCAAAATGTCTTGATAAACTTGGGAATTCATTTTTCCGTCGATAGTAGCAAGCTGTCCAGGCCCTGAGGCAACCCCAAACCATGATGCTCCCTCCACCATACTTTACAGTTGGGATGAGGTTTTGATGCTGGTGTGCTGTGCCTTTTTTTCTCCACACATAAGTCAAAGTCAAAGTCAAAGTCACCATTATTAGTCAGTTGTACAACCGAATGCCTTCAACCGAAATGTGTCTTCCGCATTTAACCCAACCCCTCTGAATCAGAGAGGTGCGGGGGGCTGCCTTAATCGACTTCCACGTCTTCGGCGCCCGGGGAACAGTGGGTTAACTGCCTTGTTCAGGGGCAGAACGACAGATTTTTTTTTCCTTGTCAGCTCGGGGATTCGAACTTGCAACCCTCCGGTTACAAGTCCAACGCTCTAACCACTAGGCTACCTGCCGCCCCTAACATAGTGTTGTGTGTTCCTTCCAAACAACTCAACTGTAGTTTCATCTGTCCACAGAATATTTTGCCAGTAGCACTGTGGAACATCCAGGTGCTCTTTTGCTTACTTTTTTTGGAAAGCAGTGGCTTCTTCCGTGGTGTCGTCCCATGAACACCATTCTTGTTTAGTGTTTTACGTATCGTAGACTCGTCAACAGAGAGGTTAGCATGTTCCAGATATTTATTTAAGTCTTTAGCTGACTCTCTAGGATTTTTCTGAACCTCATTGAACATTCTGTGCTGTGCTTTTGCAATCATCTTTGCAGGACGGCCACTCCTAGGGAGAGTAGCAACAGTGCTGAACTTTCTCAATTCATATATAATTTGTCTTACCATGGACTGATGAACATCAAGGCTTTTAGAGATACTTTTTTAACCATTTCCAGCTTTATGCAAGTCAACAATTATTTTAGGTCTTCTGATATCTCTTTTTTTTTGGCATGGTTCACATCAGGCAATGCTGCTTGTGAGTAGCAAACTCAAATTTTTTATAGGGCAAGGCAGCTCTAACCAACATCTCCAATCTCGTCTCATTGATTGGACTCCAGATTAGCTAACTCCTGACTCCAATTAGCTTTTGGAGAAGTCATTAGCCTAGGGGTTTACATACTTTTTCCAACCTTCACTGTTTACATGATGTATTCAATATAGACAAGAAAAATACAATAATTTGTATGTTATTAGTTTAAGCACACTGTGTTTGTCTAATGTTGTGACTTAGATTTTTTTAAATTGTAACCTTTGTTTAACTAGGCAAGTCAGTTAACAAGGATCCGCCCCTTTCTTTTCAATTTTCACATTAAATGACATACTCAAATCTATCTACCTGTAGCTCAGGCCCTGAACCAAGGATATGCAAATTCTTGGTACCATTTGAAAGGAAGCACTTTGAAGTTTGTGGAAATGTGAAAGGAATGTAGGAGAATATAACACAATAGATCTGGTAAAAGATAATACAAAGAAATAACCAACTGTTCTTTTGAATGTTTTTGTACCATCATCTTTGAAATGCAAGAGAAAGGCCATAATGTATTATTCCAGCCAGGGGGCAATATACATTTTGCAGTGTATGTGAACATTTTTAGACTGAACCAATGAACCATTGCATTTCTGTTCAAGATTTTGTATCAAGACTGCCCAAATATGCCTAATTTGTTAATGAATAACTTTTTATGTAAAAAATTGTGCACTCTCCTCAAACAATAGCATGGTATTCTTTCACTGTAACAGCTACTGTAAATTGGACAGTGCAGTTAGATTAACAAGAATTTAAGCCAATATCAGATATGTCGATGTCCTGGGAAATGTTCTTGTTACTTATAACCTAATGCTAATCTCATTAGCCTACATTAGCTGCACTGTCCCAAAGGGACACCGATCATGAAGAAGTTTTAAGAACAAATTCTTATTTACAATGACAGCCTAGGAACAGTGGATTAACTGCCTTGTTCAGGGGTAGAATGACAGATGTTTAACTTGTCAGCTCAGGGAGTCGATCTAGCAACCTTTCGGTTACTGGCCCAACACTCTAACCATTAGGCTACCTGCTGCCCCGATGAAGATCAGATCAAATTTGATGACCAATTTATGTAGAAATCCAGGTAATTCCAAAGGGTTCACATTATTTTTCTTGCCACTGTATGTGTCCCCTGCTTTATGTAGTCTCTTCAAAATGTTCCTAATCCTGGCAGTCATTATGAATGCTGGTTGTGGATGAATAAAAATGCCAACTGTTGGATATCCTAATTCTGGCTGGATTCTAACAGAAATTACACATAACTTTGCAAGCCAACATAATGTGACTTGCAGGTAGGGTTGTAATTTATTTTGGTAACTTTCCCATAAGCAGGAAATCCTTCAAACAGGATTTTTGGAAAGTCTGGGAAAGGCCTACTTTTAGCGTAAAACAGTGGCCTGAATTTACAAGACACATCAGGCCTGCAAACGGCTTTCAAAATGTCTGCATTCTAAGTACAATCAACTTAATATTAAACATTTATTAACACATCTGTTTAGAGTTCAATCCACTAATACATTTAGCATTTAATTAACAGTACACTTAAAGTTCAATGTACTTATAAACTTTCTTGACTTCCACATTTTCAAGCTATCGATTTGAGGAAAAAACCACTACAAAATCACTTTAAGTAGCTGTACTCTGATATGGTAGTGCAAGAAGTTTCCACAGTTTTGAGTAATGGCAGCACATTGGGGTTTACAGTGTAGAGTTATGGTTAAGATTGGATGACAATTTGAAGCTAGGGTTAGGATTGAGCTGGGAATGGACATGGTTAAGGTTCGAGTTAGGGTTAGGTTTGAGCTAGGAATGAACATGAAGGTCTCAACCTGAGACATAATCCTAACCCTAATCCATATTTATTTTGATAAATGTGCCCCTCCCCCCACTACATGGTAGTAAGGCAAGCCTCACTTGAAGCCTGTCCCAGAGCTAAGGTTCTTTTGAGTAACATCGGCAGAATGGTTGAGGCTAGAAACACAATTAATGTATGGGATTGTTAAGCAGATTCTCCCAATGAACACAAGCCTACACGTGAACATGTGAAATTAACTCTTCACAGTAAAACTTGGTCCAACAGAGAACAAGGCCATTCTTCCATAGAAAAGCATTACCTACAGCCCTTACATAACCATTATGGGGGGCGTTTTGGAAGGGTTACAAAAGTTACATATTTGTTATTGAGAGACAGTCATGATCTGGCCTATGAAATTTGAATTTTATTGACCCAAAAGCATTTTTCACCTCCATTGGACAAACTAAGAGCCTTGCTAGAATGAATTCTGAAGAGGATATCGGTCATATTATTTTTATTCAATTGACATTTGAAGCTGTCTGTCTGTGAGTGTATTTGTCTGTCTGTCTGTCTGTCTAAGTCTCTCAATAATTTGCCCATAGAATTGTATGTCTGTCTGTATGTTTAACCCTAACCCTAACACCTGTGACACTCGTCTTTTCCATTGAATGCAATGTATTGACAGAAATGTCAACCATGCGACACTTATCTTTCCTCAGTAAATGCAATGTATTGACAAAAACGTAAACCGTTACACTCATCTTTTCCCATTGAATGCAATGTATTAAGAAAAACATCAACCATGTGACATCTTTTTCCAACGATTGCAATGTATTGACAAAGACATACAGTATACTGTGAAGTTTTCTGTTTTGCCAAAAATTGACAGGATGATGTACTCCTATAATATCATGTTGGACTAAGAGATACAAATGTAACAACTGTCATTTAGTATTTGTATTTATTAAGGTTCCCCGCTTCTGCTAATGTAGTCATTTGAGGAGTTTTTCAATTGCGGATGCTCAAGGCAACACTTAGTTGAAATCTACGTTATGTAATATATATCTTTATATAATGGAAATAAAAAAATAATGTAACATTTTCGCTTGTTTGTCCCTCTGATTTGAATTGAAACGAGAGAGACTTTGTTTGCGGCAGCAGCGAACTTGGCCCCAGCTGACCCCTATAATGGAAAACATCTAGAGCCTCGATTGGATTCGGGTCACATTTATGATCTGAAACCATCGCTCCATTCCCAATAAAACAGGGCTATTGGGAAATCCAGGCCGTATTGTGGTGCTCCATACTGTATTTATAATGATATGTTTCATTTTGTTCGCCTCGCTCATCTTCATTGGGTCTTCTGTGAACTGATTGACATCGAAGTTACATGAACAAATTTGAACTTTATGAACTCTGTTGCTTCACAGGCATCTCATGCAGTGCATATATTGCATTGGTAGTATTTCTTGTTGTATGTCAACCACTCACATGCAGTGGACCACAACTTCCAAACTCAGTCAACTTTATGTCTAAACGATCTCTCTGTATTGCGTGAATATATGGCACCATATTACCAATCAGCACGGCACCTTCATTCGCTAGTGATGATAATATTGTTTTCATACGCAAAGCCCAAATCTGTTTTTCCATGTCCTTTATTTTTCTGAACATTACTGTTGTTGAGTTCATGCAGAGGTTTCTCCTCTCTGATGGTGCTGACGGTTTGGAAACAATAAAACCCTCGTCCCCCTCCCCTCAGCCCCTCAGCCCTGTGTCACTATGCAACAGCATCCCAAAACACCAAAACAAGGGGGCAACCCTAGTAAAAAGGGTCCAATTCAGGCGTTTATCTCTTGGAATCTTCTGGAATCTTCTGTGTGGCCGCAGGGATCCAGACTGACTGGGAGATGGGTGCGGGAAGAAGGGATGAGAGGGGAGGCTCAGTGAGACTGACTCTGGTTGAGCTCCTCTAACTGAATCCTAAAGGGATCCCTGAAAGAATGCCTGCCTGCCTCCATGGCTGTATTGCGTGACTGAGACTGCTCCGCTCCCCATCATCCAACACATGGGACTCATTTACCCTCGCGGGCCACAAAGATGGTGCCCACAACATCAGGCAGGCCCCCTCAGGAAGAGAAGGGAAGAGGAGACAGGGAGAAGGGAAGAGAGGAGAAGAGAAAAGAATGGGAGAGAGGATCTAGATTCTAGCATCACAACATGTCAGTGTCCATCCCAGAGGACATTTAGCAGAAACCAGCTCACACATTTGATCATCATCGTTTTCCCTGTGGTGAACATGACAAAAGTCTCTCACTGGTTTATGACAATTGTGGTACAAAGGCATTCCATGGATCACATTGAATGATGCCATGACACCTTGTTGATTTCATTTAAGATTATTCATCGTGCTGTAGTTTTGGACTTTATAGCATTCAATATATTTTAGTACTTTGAGACCAATACCTACTTCATCTAATACCTGTCCCCTGTGTGTGAGAAACAGAAAAAAAGAGAACAAGAGAGAGAGAACAAGAGAGAGAAAGACAATAGTGAAAACGTGAAAGGACAGTGCAGTGATTGTGCTGCCTGGCTGCACGCTGGACGATGGCTGTTCAAACAGGACTGAGCTGAAATGTCACCAGCCCTCCACAGAGAAAAGGGCCCGCTGACAGTCTGGATAAACAGCGGCGTTCTTTCACCCTGTAATCACATGTTCACTTAAAAAGAGCTTCCAACAAATTCCATGTGCATTCGGTCATTCTTGGGTCTCAGTCCGCAGCGGTCGTGGTGTGTTTTCCCCACGTTGTTACAGTGACAGGAGAGTCTCTCGCTCTCTCTCTCGTCCTCCAGGGGATGGTGGAGGGAGGAAGGTGGGGACGGGTGGATGGATGGATGGATGGAGGGAGAGAAGGATGGAGGAGAGAATTAAAAGCCAGATTCACGTGAAGAGCTTTGACATTCCTCTCATCATATGAGGTTTATTGGTTTATTGGTTTATTTGGCTCCCAATTAGCTTTTGCAGAAGCAGCAGCTATTCTTTCTGGAGTTCACAAAAAACACAACATGGCAAGTAACAAAACACTGATACACTAATATGCAAACAACTTAACAAATAATGTGTGCATTAGAGTGTGTCTGTGTGTCCCCTCAAAGTCCTTGCCGTTCCATGAAATGTTACATTCTTTCTTTTTTTTAAGTAATTTTGCTGTTTTGCTTGAGTAATTAGAGAAGTAAGGGAGTTCCATGCGATCATGGCTTTGTATAATACTGTGCTTAGCCGTGAATTCGTTTTGGACTTGAGGATTGTCTTGTGGGGTATGTATGGGTATCTGAGCTGAATGCTACTTGATATTGCAGACAATCTGGAATTTTCATCACGGTAATATTTCTCATAAAAACTAGAAGAGAAGCAGTTCATCTCTTGTCAACCCTCAACCAGGAAAGACTGGCATGCATGTTGTTGATGTTGGTCTGTATTTGCAGTTAAATGCAAGGTGTGCTGCTCTGTGTTGAGCCAGCTGCAGCTTTGCTAGGTCTTTCTTTGCTGCACTTGACCAGCCTGAACAACTAGTACAGTTGATTTTTGTGTCAAAAACACAGAACATATTTTTATAATAGACATACCCCTCCCCATCTACACAACAACTTTGTCAATATGATTTGAACATGATAATTGACCATGCAATGTTATGCCTAGGAGTATAGCTTCCTCAACATGCTCAATGGTCATACCCTTCATGTACAACTCCAGTTTAGGTGTAGGTCTTAGAGAATGTTTTGAACCAAAGACAATGCTTTTAGTTTTATATGTATTTATGACCAATTTATTTTTAATCACCCATCCTGATACTGACTGTAACTCCTTATTTCACTAAGCTCACTGGCTTTGGGTGTTGAAATGTAGAGTGTGGAATCATCCTCATGCGTAATCATTCTAGCTTTTATGTTAGACCAGTGGCAAATCATGTGTGAAAACAGAAAAGAGTAATGGCCCAAGGCTACTGCCCTGAAGGACACCGCACTGTACATATCTGATGTTCTATTGGATGAATAACTCTCCAACCATGTGATGGAAGGTGATGTAAAGCAATACCAAGTGAGTTTCTTCAGATTCTTATGATCAATAACATCAAAGGCTGCACATGAAGGGATGGAAATCAAACAAAATATTTGTCAAACTACCCTGACAGATTTTTTCAAACATCCCATGTCACAGATGTTGGACCTGAATTGTCACCTGTGCTTGCTAAAATCCTGGTATACGAGCTCGGCACGTCACCAGATTCCAATAATAGCACTGCTGCACATGATGAGAAGAAAACAATATCCATCCATCCCTGCCACCACTTGTCATTCCTACTCCCTGTAAATGGTTTCCTACCAATGTAAAAGGTTTCTTAGCCCCTGTAAATTGTTTCCTACCCCCTGTAAAATGTTTCCTACCACCTGTAAAAGGTTTTTCTACCCCCTGTAAAGACGACTGCTAGCTAAATAAAAAAGTTAGATAATTCAAATTTGATGTTGAGCCATCACTCTTTACACCTTCAATAACCTTTGGTACCCTTCTCTCTCGGACTATCCCTCTGTCTCCCTTAGGTGTGGTCCGACAAGTGAAGCCTCTGATTGGCCCGCTGAACATGGTGTTGAAGCTGGCTATGAACTACGTCACCTCTGGGGTGGTATCTCATCGGAACATTGTCAGCGTCCACATCTTCGTCTCCGAGTTCTGGTTCTGAGTACAGGACACACACCAACACCACCACACATAGCCATACTGTTCTACCACAGTACTACCAACACCACCACACATAGCCACACAGTTCTACCACAGTACAACCAACATCACCACACATAGCCATGCTGTTCTACCACAGTACTACCAACACCACCACACATAGCCATAAAGTATTACCACTTACACACTACTACCACACAGTACTACCACAGTCCTATAACTTTACCCTCCTTGCATGAAGAGAAAGGAGAATGCTGAGTTCATGGAGGAGAAAATTAAGATTATTTAGGTGTAAAACTAAAAGGATATGCATACCATTGGAGGGTCCAATAAAGGGATTTCCTGATACAACCAACACACACTTTAGTTAACTTTCGTTCCTTTTCGATGAAGATTAACAGACCACTAGCTGCTTAGTTGCTTTTGTTATTGTATGAATCTAAAGCACTTCCCAGTAAGTTTACCTGTAATATAAGTTAATGTTACAAGCCAAGTCATGAGTGGATGCATGCATCTGGACTACGGAACTTGACGTGAAGACTCATAAACTGTATTATATATTGTAAGCATGCTGTCATGCCCAAGACTATAGAATGTGATTGTGATTTGAAAGTGCATGCGTAGACATGGAGATGTGAAAAACCATTGAAGGATTCAACAGTTGAATGTAACACTAACCCATGGGTAATGATGTGTATTACATTTCATTTTCTTACTGTATACATTGCGAAAGGTGTTTCGGTACTGAATAAACCATCTTGTTTTTACTTGTGAAGCATTTTATTTGTGTGTTGGTAAGTGAAAGCTTCAGATTGGTTGATGAATTTAACTTGTGCACGTTTGGAGGGAAAGTGGGACAGAATTCATTATGGGTACATTGGTTGAGAGTGTTGAAAAAGGGGGAGTCGGTGGAGAGAGGAGGGGTACATAGGAACCAGGAACCACATCCCCAATTCGGTTAGTCACTGAACCAGAAGGGGTCTCTACTCTATTCCCTCTAAGTCAGGCTAATGGACATGAGACAGAGCAGACATGAGACAGAGCAGTGGAACAGAGCAGATGTCAGTAATTGTCTAACGATGAGGCTGTAATCATCAGTGTGGCTGAGGCCCAGGCAGAGCCTCCAAATGCTTCAAAGACAATGGAGAAAGGAGGGACATCCATCAAGATCCCAGCCCGTCTACAGGTTCCCAGCCCATCTACAGGATCTCAGTCTGTCTACAGGATCCCAGCCCGTCTACTGGATAAAATCCTGTCTACAGGATCCCAGCCCGTCTACAAGATAAAAGCCTGTCTACAGGATCCCAGCCCATCTACAGGATAAAAACCTGTCTACAGGATCACAACCCATCTACAGGATAAAAGCCTGTCTATAGGATCCCAGCCCATCTACAGGATAAAAACCTGTCTACAGGATCACAACCCATCTACAGGATAAAAGCCTGTCTATAGGATCCCAGCCCATCAACAGGATAAAAGCCTGTCTACAGGATCCTAGCCTATCTACAGGATAAATGCCTGTCTACAGGATCCCAGCCCATCTACAGGATAAAAGCCTGTCTACAGGATTCCAGCCCATCTACAGGATAAAAGCCTGTCTACAAGATCCCAGCCCATCTACAGGATAAAAGCCTGTCTACAGGATCCCAGCCCATCTATAGGATAAAAGCCTGTCTACAGGATCCCAGCCCATCTACAGGATAAAAGCCTGTCTACAGGATCACAGCCCATCTACAGGATAAAAGCCTGTCTACAGGATCACAGCCCATCTACAGGATAAAAGCCTGTCTACAGGATCCCAGCCCATCTACAGGATAAAAGCCTGTCTACACTGACAGCTCTAAAGGTACTAAGGAGGAAGGGGGAGATATAGTGTATATACAAAAATATGTGGACACAACTTCAAGTTAGTGGACTTGACTATTTCAGCTAAACCCGTTTCTGACAGGTGTATAAAATCGAGCACACAGCCATGCAATCTACAAAGACACTGGCAGTAGAATGGCCTTACTGAAGAGCTCAGTGACTTTCAATGTGGCACTGTCATAGGATGCCACCTTTCCAACAAGTCTGTTAGAGCTGCCCCGGTCAACTGGAAGTGCTGTTATTGTGGGAACGTCTAGCAGCAACAACGGCTCAGCTGCGAAGTGGCAGGCCACACAAGCTCACAGAACGGGACAACTGAGTGCTGAAGCGTGTACCCCATAAAACACTCACTGCCGAGTTCCAAACTGCCTCTGGAAGCAACGTCAGCACAAGAACTGTTCGTCGGGAGCCTCATGAAATGGGTTTCCATGGCCGAGCAGCCGCACACAAGTATAAGAACACCATGCGCAATGCCAAGCATCGGCTGGAGTGGTGCAAAGCTTGCTACCATTGGACTCTGGAGCAGTGGAAATGCGTTCTCTAAAGTGATGAATCACGCTTCACCATCTAGTAGTCTGACGGACAAATCTGGGTTTGGCGGATGCAAGCAGAACGTTACCTGCCCCGGTGCATAGCGCCAACTGTAAAGTTTGGTGGAGGAGGAATAATGGTCTGGGCCTGTTTTTCATGGTTCGGGCTAGGTCCGTTTGTTCTAGTGAAGGGAAATGTTAGGTCCAAGGTCCATACAGAAAGGTATGGACCATGTAGCACTACATGACCAAATGTATATGGACACCTGCTACATCCCATTACAGAATCATGGGCATTAATATGGAGTTGGTCCCCCCCTTTGCTGCTATAACAGCCTCCACTCTTCTGGGAAAGCTTTTCTTGTTTCCATTCAGCCACAAGAGCATTAGTGAGGTCGGGTACTGATGTTGGGCGATGAGTTCTGGCTCGCAGTCGGCGTTCCAATTCATCCCAAAGGTGTTCGATTTGGTTGAGGTCAGGGCTCTGTGCAAGCCAGTCAAGTTCTTCCACACCGATCTCTGCAAACCATTTCTGTATGGACCTCACTTTGTGCACGGGGGCATTGGAAAGGTCTTTCCCCCAAACTGTTTAGGCACTTACAGTATGCAAAACATGAATTACAGAAAGTATAAGGAAACTATCCTAGTTGTTTAAACACGTAAAATAAAATTGTACACGCAGACTTCCTATAAAACACTTTAACGTGTAATTAACAATTATATATAAAAAATATTATGTATGTATACAGTCAATTGTGTGTGTGTGTGTGTGTTTGCAGGACAGTAAACAGAAAATAATGAACAGAACAGCCCTGCATTACCGGACGTGCTACCTTGTCCCGAACCTGCTGTTTTCGACTCTCTCTCTACCGCACCAGCTGTCTCGACCTCTGAATGCTTGGCTATGAAAAGCCAACTGACATTGACTCCTAAGATACTGACCTGTTGCACCCTCTACAACCACTGTGATTATTATTTGACCCTACTGGTCATCTACGAACGTTTGAAAATCTTGAAGAACAATCTGGCCTTAATGGCCATGTACTCTTACACAGCCAGAAGAGGACTGGCCACCCCTCAGAGCCTGGTTCCTCTCTAGGTTTCTTCTTAGGTTCCTCCCTTTCTAGGGAGTTTTTCCTAGCCACCGTGCTTCTATATCTGCATTGCTTGCTGTTTGGAGTTTTAGGCTCGGTTTCTGTATAGCACTTTGTGACATTTGATTTGATTGATTGATTGATAATGTCATTAATCACACTAAACAAAAATATAAACGCAACATTAAACAATTTAAAAGACTTGACTGAGTTACAGTTCATATACGGAAATCAGTCAATGTAAATACATCTATGGATTTCACAAGACTAGGAATACAGATGATTGTCACAGATACCTTAAAAAAAATGGATCAGAAAACCAGTCAGTGTCTGGTGTGAACACCATTTGCCTCATGCAGCACGACACATCTCATTCACATAGAGCTGATTAGGCTATTGATTGCCATGGAAGAACTGTGACATTTTCCGCTTCCAGAAATTGTGTACAGATCCTTGCAACACGGGGCCGTGCTTTATCATGCCGTAACATGTGGTGATGGCGGAGGATGAATACCACGTCAATGGGCCTCAGGATCTCATCACGATATCTCTGTGCATTCAAATTGCCATCAATAAAATGCAATTGTGTTTGTTGTCTGTAGTTATGCCTGCCCATACCATAACCTCACCGCCACCATGGGGCACTCTGTTTACAACGTTGACGTCAGCAAACCGCTCGCCCATTCGATGCCATACACGTTGTCTGCCATCTGCCCGGTACAGCTGAAACAAGGCTTCATCTGTGAAGAGCACACTTCTCCAGCGTGCCAGTGGCCATCGAAAGTGAGCATTTGCCCACTGATGCCGGTTGTGACGCCGAACTGTAGTCAGGTCAAGATCCTGGTGAGGACGACAAGCACGCAGACGAGCTTCCCTGAAACTGTTTCTGACAGTTTGTACAAAAATTCTTCGGTTGTGCAAAGTTTCATCAGCTGTCCGGGTGGCTGATCTCAGACGATCCCGCAGGTAAAGAAGCAGAATGCGGAGGTCCTGAGCTGGCGTGGTTACCTGTGGTCTGCAGTTGTGAGGCTGTTTGGATGTACTGCCAAATTCTCTAAAACAACGTTGCACGCGGATTATGGTAGAGAAATTAACATTAAATTCTCTGGTAACAGCTCTGGTGGACATTCCTGCAGCCAGCATGCCAATTGTACGCTCCCCCAAAACTTGAGACATCTGTGGCATTGTGTTGTGTGACATAACTGCACATTTTAGAGTGGCCTTATATTGTCCCCAGCACAAGTTGCACCTGTGTAATGTTTATGCTGTTTAATAAGCTTCTTGATATGCCATACCTGTCAGGTGGATAGATTATCTTTTCAAAGGAAAAATGCTTACTAACAGTGATGTAAACAGATCTGTGCACAACATTTGAGAGAAATAAGCTTTTTTATACATGAGATATTTTATTTCAGCTCATGAAACATGGGACCAACACTTTACATTACATTTTGCATTACATTTTATATGCCATTTTGTCAAGGACACCTATGAGCCTCTCTGTTTGGGCTTCCTGGCATGTGAACCTGGCTTCATCTTTTTCACTCTCCCTAACCGTAATGGTGTACATTATGTGGGCTCCGCGCTTGGAGGTTGAGGTGCTGGTGCTGTCTACATCATCTGATGCTTTGTCGTGCTGCACTGGTGTAGATGGGGAGGGTTTGCTGGGATGTCCCTGGGGCCTGGGGTGGAGGGCCAGGGGGGGCTGCTCGACCTCTGTTGCTGCTGAGGTGGAGGGACCTACAATGCACAAGGCAATCAGGACAAGTGGTGAAATTGAGGCCCTTGCTCCAATTGTCTCATGCATTAGTTTAAACCACCTCCAGTTCTCAGCAGTGGCCTCTCCCTTTTCTGTCCCTGTTCCGGTAGGAGGGTTTTTCAAGTCCCATCATGAGGGTCAATAACAAGACAATGTCAATATGATATTGTTTGAGCATTTTTCAAGTTGGCATGCATAACATTTAAAATGTAACATTGTAACTTACAGTGAGAATTATAGTTGGGTTTAATATTTTATCAATTGAACCAATAATATAGGAGAACAAAGCAATGAGTTTAGGAGATTATCAAACAACAATGACATTACAATTACACTAAGGTTTCCATGACCCATCCAATGTTTATTACCTTGTACTTCTTCTTTAAATTCTCCCGCTTCTTTGAGGCCTGCCCACCTGTGAGCTTTCCCTCCAGTGCCACCCTCTGAACAATTGTCCTGTAAATAATGACAAAGCATTTGCACATACAGTTGAAGTCATAAGTTTACATACACCTTAGCCAAATACATTTAAACTCAGTTTTTCAATTCCTGACATTTAATCCTAGTAAAAATTCCCTGTCTTAGGTCAGTTAGGATCACCACTATTTTAAGAATGTGAAATGTCAGAATAATAGTAGAGAGAATGATTTATTTCAGCTTTTATTTCTTTCATCACATTCCCAGTGGATCAGAAGTTTACATACACTCAATTAGTATTTGGTAGCATTGCCTTTAAATTGTTTAACTTGGGTCAAACGTTTCAGGCAGCCTTCCACAAGCTTCCCACAATAAGTTGGGTGAATTTTGGCCCATTCCTCCTGACAGAGCTTGTGTAACTGAGTCAGGTTTGTAGGCCTCCTTGCTCGCACACGCTTTTTCAGTTATGCCCACAAATTTTCTATAGGTTTGAGGTCAGGGCTTTGTGATGGCCACTCCAATACCTTGACTTTGTTGTCCTTAAGCCATTTTGACACAACTTTGGAAGTATGCTTGGGGTCATTGTCCATTTGGAAGACCCATTTGCGACCAAGCTTTAACTTCCTGACTGATGTCTTGAGATGTTGCTTCAATATATCCACATAATTTTGCTTCCTCATGATGCTATGGCGGTTTTGGAGCAGTGGCTTCTTCCTTGCTGAGCGGCCTTTCAGGTTATGTTGATATAGGACTCGTTTTACTGTGGATATAGATACTTTTGTACCAGTTTTCTCCAGCATCTTCACAAGGTCCTTTGCCGTTGTTCTGGGATTGATTTGCTCTTTTCGCACCAAAGTACGTTAATCTCTAGGAGACAGAACGCGTCTCCTTCCTGAGCGGTATGACGGCTGCATGGTCCCATGGTGTTTATACTTGCGTACTATTGTTTGTACAGATGAACGTGGTACCTTCAGGCGTTTGGAAATTGCTCCCAAGGATGAACCAGACTTGTGGAGGTCTACAATTATTTTTCTGAGGTCTTGGTTGATTTCTTTTAATTCTCCCATGATGTCAAGCAAAGAGGCACTGAGTTTGAAGGTAGCCCTTGAAATACATCCACAGGTGCACCTCCAATTGACTCAAATTATGTCAATTAGCCAATCAGAAGCTTCTAGTCATGACATCATTCACTGGAATTTTCCAAACTGTTTAAAAACACAGTCAACTTAGTGTATGTAAACTTTGTACCACTGGAATTGTGATACAGTGAGTTGGAAGGGAAATAATCTGTCTGTAAACAATTGTTGGAAAAATTACTTGTGTCATGCATAAGGTAGATGCCAAGCTAAAGTTTGTTAACAAGAAATTTGTGGAGTGGTTGAAAAACAAGTTTTAATGACTCCAACCTAAGTGTGTGTAAATCTCCGACTTCAAATGTCTTAAGTAATCATACATATTAACAAACAGACAGCAGAAATATAATACTTAAGGGAATTTCGAGGAAGGGAATCGAACCCAGGTCGAGTGGCATGAAAGGCAAACATCTCACCAATTGGTGAAAATGTTAACATGGCTCACGACTACCATCCCACTTCAGACACCAATGTAGCAAACGGCAGGGCAGGGCAGAGAAGCGAAACCGGGTCGCTGGTGTGAAAGGCACACACCCTTTTCCTTACACGCCATATTGTTATCAATATAATACATCTACTACAGTGCACTGCTAATCCATAATTGATTAGTTATTGTGTTAAAAGTTGAATTTGTTGTTATTAGTATTGACTCCCATCCCACTCCCCCACTAACTCCCAGCCCAGCTTTTCAGCGTTCCTTTTCCCTGTGAACAACTTCTCGCTTGCTGCTCGAAGGTTAATGCGGGTTTTGGTCTCCTCTCCTGACCATGTTGTACACAGAACACAATACAATTAACCTTGGGTGATAATTTGACAGTAAATCAAATAAAATGTATTTATAAAGCCCTTCTTACATCAGCTGATGTCACAGAGTGCTGTACAGAAACCCAGCCTAAAACCCCAAACAGCAAGCAATGCAGGTGTAAAAGCATTGTGGTTAGGAAAAACTCCCTAGAAAGGCCAGAACTTAGGAAGAAACCTAGAGAGGAACCAGGCTGTGAGGGGTGCAGATTATAATAGAACAAGGACAAGATTTTAAAATGTTCATAGAACAGGCAGTACAGTTGAAACTCGAGAAGCAGCACGGCCAGGTGGACTGGGGACATCAAGGAGTCATCAGGCCAGGTAGGCCTTGCGGAATGGTCCTAATGCTCAGGAGAAAGAAAGAAAGAAAGAGAGAAAAAGAGAGATAATTAGAGAGAGCATACTTAAATTCACACAGGACACCGGATAAGAGAAGAGAAATACTCCAGATATAACAGACGGGGCACCCCGGACAGGAAGATCACGTCAGTGACTCAACCCACTCAAGCGACCCCGGCCAGGCAGGGGGTGTAGTCGTTGCTCCAGTGGGGGTAGTTCGTTGCTCCAGTGCCTTTCTGTTCACCTTCACACTCCTGGGCCAGACTACACTCAATCATAGGACCTACTGAAGAGATGATTCTTCAATAAAGACTTAAAGGTTGAGACAGAGTCTGCGTCTCTCACATGGATAGGCAGACCCTTCCATAAAAATGGAGGTCTATAGGAGAAAGCCCTGCCTCCAGCTGTTTGCTTAGAAATTCTAGGGACAGTAAGGAGGCCTGCGTCTTGTGACCGTAGCGTACGTGTAGGTATGTACGGCAGGACCAAATCCGAAAGATAGGTAGGAGCAAGCCCATGTAATGCTTTGTAGGTTAGCAGTAAAACCTTGAAATCAGCCCATGCCTTAACAGGAAGCCAGTGTAGAGAGGCTAGCACTGGAGTAATATGACAGTTTTTTTTTTGGTTCTAGTCAAGATTCTAGCAGCCGTGTTTAGCACTAACTGAAGTTTATTTAGTGCTTTATCCAGGTAGCTGGAAAGTAGAGCATTGCAGTAGTCTAACCTAGAAGTGACAAAAGCATGGCAAAAAATTTCTGCATAATTTTTTGGACAGAAAGTTTCTGATTTTTACAATGTTATGTAGATGGAAAAAAGCTGTCCTTGAAACAGTCTTGATATGTTCGTCAAAAGAGAGATCAGGGTCCAGAGTAACGCTGAGGTCCTTCACAGTTTTATTTGAGACGACTGTACAACCATCAAGATTAATTGTCAGATTCAACAGATCTCTTTGTTTCTTGGGACCTAGAACAAGAATCTCTGTTTTGTCAGAGTTTAAAAGTAGAAACTTTGCCGCCATCCACAATTTTGTGGCTTGTTTTATCGAAATGTACAGCTGTGTATCATCCCAATAGCAGTGTAAGTTAACATTATGTTTCCCGAATGACATCACCAAGTGGTAAAATATATAGTGAAAACAACAGTGGTCCTAAAACAGAGCCTTGAGGAGCACTGCAATTTACAGTTGATTTGTCAGAGGAAAAACCATTCACAGAGACAAACTGATATCTTTCTGACAGATAAGATCTAAACCAGGCCAGAACTTGTCCGTGTAGACCAATTTGGGTTTCCAATCACTCCAAAAGAATGTGGTGATCGATGGTATCAAAAGCAGCACTATGGTCTAAGAGCACGAGGACAGTTGCAGAGCCTCGGTCTGACGCCATTAAAAGGTCATTTACCACCTTCACAAGTGCAGTCTCAGTGCTATGATGGGGTCTAAAACCAGACTGAAGCGTTTCGTATACATTGTTTGTCTTCAGGAAGGCAGTGAGTTGCTGCGCAAAAGCTATTTAATTTTTTTTTGAGAGGAATGGAAGATTCGAAATAGGCCGATAGGTTTTTATATTTTCTGGTTCAAGGTTTGGCTTTTTCAAGAGAGGCTTTTAGTGAGTTCGGTACACATCCGGTGGATAGAGAGCCGTTTATTATGTTCAACATAGGAGGGCCAAGCACAGGAAGCAGCTCTTTCAGTAGTTTAGTTGGAATAGGGTCCAGTATGCAGCTTGAAGGTTTAGAGGCCAAGAGATATGGTACTAAAAAACTTGACTGTCTGCCTTGATTCTATGTCCTGGCAAAGTTGTGCAGACTCAGGACAACTGAGCTTTGGAAGAATACGCAGATTTAAAGAGGAGTCCATAATTTTCTTTCTAATGATAATGATCTTTTCCTCAAAGAAGTTCATGAATTTATCACTGCTGAAGTGAAAGCCATCCTCTCTTGGGGAATGCTGCTTTTTAGTTAGCTTTGCAAGAGTATCAAAAATAAATGTTGGATTGTTCTTATTTTCCTCAATTAACTTGGAGAAATAGGATGATCGAGCAGCAGTGAGGGCTCTTCGATACTGCACGGTACTGTCTTTCCAAGCTAGTCGGAAGACTTCCAGTTTGGTGTAGCGCCATTTCTGTTCCAATTTTCTGGAAGCTTGCTTCAGAGCTCGGGTATTTTCTGTGTACCAGGGAGCTAGTTTTTTTATGGCAAGTATTTTTTTGTTTTTAGGGGGTGCGACTGCATCTAGGGTATTGCGCAAGGTTACATTGAGTTCCTCAGTTAGGTGGTTAACTGATTTTTGTACTCCGACGTCCTTGGGTAGGCGGAGGGATTCTGGAAGGGCATCTAGGCATCTTTGGGTTGTCAGAGAATTTGCGAGATGCGCGGGGGATATGGTCACTAGTGTAACCAGGAGGTGAGGCCTCATTTAACACAGTAAATTCATCAGGCTTAAGCCATGTTTCGCTCAGGCCAATCACATCAAGAATATGATCAGTGATTAGTTCATTGACTATAACTGCCTTGGAAGTGAGGGATCTAACATTAAGTAGCCCTATTTTGAGATGTGAGGTATCACAATCTCTTTCAATAATGGCAGGAATGGAGGAGATCTTTATTTTATTGAGATTGCTAAGGCGAACACCGCCATGTTTAGTTTTGCCCAACCTAGGTCAAGGCACAGACACGGTCTCAATGGGGATAGCTGAGCTGACTACACTGACTGTGCTAGTGGCAGACTCCACTAAGCTGGCAGGCTGGCTAACAGCCTGCTGCCTGGCCTCATTGTGGAGCTAGGGGAGTTAGAGCCCTGTCTATGTTCGTAGATAAGATGAGAGCACCCCTCCAGCTAGGATGGAGTCCGTCACTCCTCCACCAGGCTTGGTCCTGTTTGTGGGTGAGTCCCAGAAAGAGGGCCAGTTATCTGCAAATTCTATCTTTTGGGTGGGGTGCTCTCATGGGGTGCTTTTCAACCAGCGATTGAGTTGTGAGACTCTGCTGTAGAGCTCCTCACTCCCCCTAACTGGGAGGGGGCCAGAGACAATTACTCGATGCCGACACATCTTTCTAGCTGATTTACACGCTGAAGCTATGTTGCACTTGGGGACCTCTGACTGTTTCATCCTAACATTGTTGGTGCCGACGTGGATAACAATATCTCTACACTCGCCAGTTTTAGCTTTAGCCAGCACCATCTTCAGATTAGCCTTAACGTCGGTAGCCCTGCCCCCTGGTAAACAGTGTATGATCGCTGGATGATTCGTTTTAAGTCTAATACTGCGGGTCATAGAGTTGCCAATGACTAGAGTTTTCAATTTGTCAGAGCTAATGGTGGGAGGCCTCGGCGTCTCAGACCCCGTAACGGGAGGAGTAGAGACCCGAGAAGGCTCGACCTCTGACTCCGACCCGCTGCTTAATGGGGAGAACCGGTTGAAAGTTTCTGTCGGCTGAGTGAGCGACACCGGTTGAGCATTGCTACAGCATTTCCTTCCAGAAGCCATGAAAAAATGGTCCGGCTGCGGGGACTGTGCGAGGGGATTTATACTACTATCTGTACTTACTGGTGGCACAGACGCTGTTTCATCCTTTCCTACACTTACATTTCCCTTGCCTAACGATTGCGTCTGAAGCTGGGCTTGCAGCACAGCTATCCTAGGCGTAAGGCGATCGTTCTCCTGTATATTATGAGTACAGCAACTGCAATTAGAAGGCATCATGTTAATGTTACTACTTAGCTTCAGCTGGTGGAGGTCCTGACGAAACACGTCCAGATAAAATGTCCGGAGTGACAAAGTTGAATGAAAAAAAGTTGAGCAATGGAAAAACAAAAAATATAGACGGTAATTAAAAGTAAAAACCGTAAAGTTAGCAGGTAACAAAGTTAGGTTAGCAACAAAACGCACAGCAGCACGTAAACACGTGAACAAGACTGTTAGTCGTGACCGGAAATTACGAAAACCTCAGAAAAACCTATACCAGTACTAATCTATCTAATTATAATATGATTTATAATGTGATTTTATACTTAAATTAGCTATATAATTATTTGTAAATACGTCTGCTCTGTGATAGCTAGTAAATGAAATAGCTAGCTAGCTGACGTTAGCTTGCCCAACTGGATCATCTGAAGGAAAATGTGCTATTTCTACAATTTCCAAAAGCTAACCAAACAAAAACATCATGTTACTTTTACGAGATGTGTTTGTGCACTCATGCATTAGTACCACAATTTCCAACTTATTTACATTTGTTTTTACCCACACTTGTATGTTGACTTCTTGATGTTGGTATTAAGTTTTCTTTTCTTATAGGATGTAAAATCATTGCAAATTGAATTACTGGGCGTTTCAGCCCCCGGAATTAACAGAATTGTACACTCGCCCTCTCGATCAAAAACGAGGGCTGAGGGATTTACATTGCCAATCTCCCTTGTTTGGTTAATGGTTTGGACTAGCAGCAAAGATGGCCACGGGGTTTCCCCCAAGGGGATAAGGCAATGGTAAGTGGGTCGAGGGTGGGTCTTTAACATGTTTGGACCGCAGCCAAAGTGTGTGTGTAAACCTTCCCTCTCCCCTGGACCAGCGGGTTCACAGTGAAACAAAATGGATGACACAAGAAGCTATAAAGATGTACCCACAGAGGTAGAGGCATTTAGCCAATCTGGAAGGACAATACAAATCGTCTGACGTGGGGTCTATTTGAAGGACGTGGGAACTATTTGAAGTACAATGCATAGGACAGACACATTGTGTAGATGGATTGCGAGAGAGTATAGCCGAACATGTACAGTATGATAGGCTGTACAGCGTGTACTGGACAGAGTATAACGTTGAGGAGGAGGACAGGATAGATTCCAACAAGCTGAATGGACAGTAAGAAAGGCTGGGGCAGCAGTCCCTACTCACTGCACTGCTGCACTACAAAACCACATACATGTGTGGGGACAAATGAGCAAACATCTCTTGCCAGATTCCCTCTGCGAAGCCAAGACGAAGCTCCTATGACTAACCAGCTAGCATGGGCCGTGGGCCTGATGAGTTGACATAATGGCAGGGGAGCAGAGCAGCAGGGAGACCTGTGTGGACTAGACTGGTTTGGCCTGTTTGTTTGTGTACTCTGCTGTGGCACTGTGGTGGTCAGGGCTTTCTGTGTGTGGTCATGGTGGTGTCTGGCTCATAGAGAAGAGAGGAAGAGGTGCGGGGGCTGAGGTGACCTGATGCCCGGTCTGGAGGGCTCAGTGGAGGAAGAAAGGCGGAGGCAGGAGCCAGGACAGACACAAGGGCCCAGGGAGACACGTGCTGGGGCTGACTCCTGCACTCGCTTGATCCCGCTTTTTCCTGGCGACCGACCCTGGCCACCACAGCAACACATGTTATAGGATATAAGTGAGTTCTTTTAATAAATGTTGGGGTATTTCTTTCTTTTTTCTCAAGGTTGAAAACCACTGTTTCTCATTACAGAAAACACAAAAATTTTGCTGTTAGATGGATACTACCAGAATGCCAATGTCCTACCCTCATCTATATTTCAATTACTAGACCTTACAGTAGTTTTTCATCCACTCTGAAGATGACAGGTTAATTGTTATGATTTAAAAAGCGACATTTGGTTGACAGCTCATTCAGATATATTCCTAAGTATAACACCTGAGTTGACTGATTGGAGTAAAAATCCCCAACAGATCAATTTCAATCTAACTAAACAGTACAGCACATACAATTCACCCATCTTCTCATGGGTTTTCTACAGTTGTCCAATAGATGGCAGACATATACAACACAACACACTGTCTACATTTCAGTCCTTTAGCAGACGCTATTATCCAGAGCAACTTACAGCAGTGAGTGCATACGTTTGTCACACTTCTCAATCAAACCCATTACCCTGGCGTTGCAAGCGCCATGCTCTACTAACTGAGTCACACTGGACCCCAGTCTAGGGCTTTCACCAGGACTGAACTGTTTTACCATGGTGGTAAACCAACTCAATACAAATGGAGCTAATTCCTTTCTTTAGGCCTTTATGGAGCCCGGCCGTGGTACTCCCAATATCGCTTCTCGAATGATCAATGAAATGCTTTGTGGTTTTGAGTTATAGACAGTGAATCAATTAGACATTGGGATCCACCTTGACCCCAAAGAACAACATAAAATACCGAGTTGTGACCCTCCATAACTTAATGCTCCTGACTTAACCATCCTACAACCAGCCCTGAACTCACCCTGATGCCAGAGTACACACTGGATCAATCACATCGGGGAGTAGGGAGTTGTGCTGGACTCATGAAAATTCAGAGCAGTCTCTCTGTTGTTGTTGCTCCTGAAAAGAACAGAATAACGCTGCTCTTTATTTTGTGAGGAGAGACGCACAGTGACATCCGCTGGGCTTAACTAGATGCATGTCAAATGGAGGGATGGATGGATGGATGGGAGATGATCTGTGTGGTTCATAGTGTTGTGAGCAACCCTAACATAGATAGTGACATCAGGTTGTTAAGTGGCTATTTTAATATGGGATGATGGAGTGAGAGGATGGATGGCTTTAGCATGACTTTATTTATTACGGATGCATATTTATTCTGCTTTTATTGCTCGCGGTGACATTTAAAACAAATGTGTTCTTCATAAGAATAAAAGCACATTGTTTATTGAAGAAAATAACCATGTGCCAAATGACATACTGGCTGCGAGGTTTGTAAATAGCCAATAATGGGAAATGCCACTTCAAAGGGGCTGTCTGTTGAAAATTATAAAAATTCCTCCAAAGCCTTTTTTCTCTCCGTAGCCTGGGTTCTTAAAATGTGAAAGGCCGTTTCGTGTGTGTGCATATGTGCGTGTATGTGTATGTGTCTGTGTGTGTGTGTGTGTGTGTGTGTGTGTGTGGGGGGGTTGTATCAACAACATTCAGGAAAGCAGCATAGAGGCCCATTCCAAGGTTGACAGTCAAATAAAGGTCACATTGTAAACTTTTAAAACGATGAATTTAAATGAAATCGACTATACAGTATGTAAATATTCATCTTTGGTTCAATTGATCTGTGATACAGAAAACATTTACAGTTTCACAACTGCAGAGTTATCGTCAATGATACTGTGAGTTGCTGGATAACAAGGCGTCACCTTACAAGACTGCCGAGTTAAAGGTCAAGGTTCAATATATTGAATAGGTTTTGATCAACTGTAATCTTTGGACAGGAAAATAAAGCATTAGCCCCACTACAGCAGAGAGCAATGTAAGTATTTGCACTTTGTCCATTGAGGAATCCTATGAGAATAGTGCTTGTAAACCCTGACGCTATGGCGACACCCTGCCATGCCTCTACTAAGACTCGCCTGACATCACTGACCTCTTGACCCTAAAAGTTTAAGTTTTCTGTGTAGTGAAAACAACTGTAGAGTTTGCTATGTCTGTCAGTGTGTTGTTTTGTCTGAGGCTGCATACACACACCCTACTGTCCTCCCACTGCGGACCCACTGTGCTCTCTCACATGTCCTCATGCCTCAGAAGGTCCGCCACACAGGGATAGGGCTGGCGTCGTCAACCTTTAACCCTGGAACACTTGGGCTGCGTCTGAAATGATACCCTATCCCATATACTATATAGTTCACTAATTCTGGTCAGGACCTGTGGGGCTCGGATAAAAAATTGTGCCATTTCCATCACACTCTGGGAGTCACCATGCAGGTCCTATTTTGGCATCTGGTTACAAGGAAACCATTACACACAGTATGTTTTGATAACTGGTGTCAAGCGTGTCATTGTCTTGAACTACAATTTACAGCACCTGCCCACAGCGCCTGACACTGGCAATCAGCACTTTATACTGACGGACTGGAATCACACCCAGTAATTCTTTACCGAATCACTCACCAGACCTATGGCTACGGTAATAATAACCTGCACTTGAACTGACGAGGTAGTACGATAAGAGGGAAGACTTAATTTCAGCCACGCTTCAAACGTATCCACACACACTCTGTTTATACCCATGGAAGTTAACAGGGGTGTCATTTCAGCTAAAGCTAGGGGATGGCAGAATGAATTACCTGTTTTGTATGTAGAGAGAGGACGATGACGGGTGACGGTCGCCGGTGGACACACTGCACTTCATACCAAGGGACTGGTTGTGAGGAAAGACAGTGTCATGATTTGATTATTTTTATTACATATACATTTCTCACATCTATCAAGATTTTGTAATGTTGTGATTTACTGTTGTGAGTTCTCTCTAATAGAGGGGTTACAAAAAGCAAGCTTATCTTTATTATTGTCAACATAGGCCTAATGACACAGGATCCCACTGCATAGGAGAGGCCATCTATCTACAGTAGGGCTGTTACACACACATCATAAGCAGCAATTTTTAACAATCTAATATCTTATATCCAGCAAAGCAATATGAACAAATCCATTATATCGACTCTCTTAGAAAATCGAGAACCTAAAAGGGTCCTTCTGCTGTCCCCATAGTAGATCCCTTTGAAGAACCAGTTTTGGTTCCAGGTAGAACCCTTTTGGGTGTAGAACCCTTTCCGCAGAGGGTTCTACCTGGATCCAAAAAGGGTTATCCTATGGGGACAACTTAAGAACCCTTTTTTGAACCCTTTTTCTAAGGGTGTAGGGATGTATCCTAAGGCGAAGTCTCTGATCGTAACAACACATCTGTATGCTATTGTTCCAAACCACTGTCTCAGTATACACCCTAATAGACCCTCATTTTCTGAATCAAGACTCAAAGGGTTACTCAATACTTCACAGGCATCAACTGTAATATCCCTAGGGAAGGGTTTTGGGGCGTCAGAAACAAAACATTTAGCATTAATGACAGTCAGAGTTCCCATCGCTCCATCTTTTCTTTTGCAATTGTTAGATCATTGACTGCTTAACATTTAGTTTCACTCCGTGCATCAGAATGTCTTTATTAAGCTCTCCGGCAACCACACAGAGACAGAGGATGAGGTCGTCTCTGATATTAATGAATGCAGGGCCATTGAAGTTGGCAAATAGGCATGAGGAATTTCTGCACAAAAGCTGAAAACAAAAACATGACCCCACTATTGCTGCATAATTATTAATGCGCCACATTTGCTTTTGAAAAGCATGCCTGTCTGTTCTTTGTTCATAATGGGAGCAAGGGAAATCCATCAATATGTTTTTGTTTTGGTATCAGTTTGCACAAAGTGAGCGTGGTTAATGGTTAACCTTTACAGTCAAAAGGTGGCCGCCGGCCAGGGAACGGTGCAGTCCATGCCACTCCATCACCCAAACGTTGGCTGCCATCCGTCGGTCCATCTGGGGAGTCTAACCCCCCTGTTGATTTAGGGACTCTAATAGCTCAGCCTCACCCCGATCCCCCTACACACCACCTTTCAACAAAGGAACAAAGTTTCCTACCTCAAGTGTGCAGTGGCCTCCATTGCCGGTTCATGATGAAATATATGTCACAGTGTTCGGAGCTGAGCTGTTTGTTCGATGTGAGAACAAAGGGAAGGAAATGGCTCTTATAATCTTTAGTAGCATTGAAGTGGGGAGCATGAATGCTGCTGCCAGTGTGATTGAATGTACTGATCCTTTTTTACTCTATTCTTTTCAGGCCACATAAACAAAACACTTTATCTCTTTCAACAATGTAAGAGTATGTTTTAGAGAGACCACAATGAATTGTGTAGAATACCTGTTGATGTCAATCTGACCATCAAAATAGCTAACATTAGGGCCCAAGCTTGTAAACTTGGTGAAACCTGGGAAGTCCTCAGACACTATAACCACCAGACTCCTAGTATGTCAGAACACTACCCAGAGGCCAGGGCTTGGTTTGTAGCAGGCCGAGGGATGTCTAGTCTAAACTAAGATAGGACAGGGGTGAAGGGTTGGGGGTAGCAAGGGTTTAGTGGAGTCTGTGGTACCCAATGAACCATCCCCTTCTGAGATCCCCATCCATAGACGGTGAACTCTGGGCTCCGATCCACAGTCACACTGGGGGAAACTCTGGGCCCCCATCTACAGTCACACTGGGGGAAACTCTGGGCCCCCATCCACAGTCACACTGGGGGAAACTCTGGGCCCCCATCCACAGTCAAACTAGGGGGAACTCTGGGCCCCTATCCACAGTCACACTTTTGGGAACTCTGGGCCCCTATCCACAGTCACACTGGGGGGAACTCTGAGCCCCTATCCACAGTCACACTTGGGGGAACGCTGCGCCCCCATCCATAGTCACACTTGGGGGAACTCTGAGCCCCTATCCACAGTCACACTGGGGGGAACGCTGGGCCGGGCCCCCCACCCAACTTGTCTTTCCTTTGTTGTGGTCACTGGGACAAACGTTTACCAGCAGTGCTGGAGAATGGAAACCGCTCGCTCAGTTCCCCCGCTGCAGTAAACGATTAAACAGGAGATCCTATTACCACGACTTTACCACGGCGAGCCCGGAACTTCAAGGCAGACTTGGATCCTTTCTTGCACCCCTCTGGCTGAATTAAGCACAACAGTCCGAAACCAACTGACTTTATTTTCTTACTTATAGCCTATATCCATTACGCCCAGGGAAATTCCTCAAGCCTCTGTGGTTCTTTAAGCTACTAGGCCTAGATCATGATGAAGTTACTTCCTGAAGTTGTTTTCCTTGTTTATTCCTTTTCATAATGAATGCACTTTCCCATCTACTCCTGGTTTATTTGAAGTGATTTAGGATTACAGGTTGGGTTCTCCAGGGGCCTCACTTTCAAAGTCCCCAGAAACCACTCCTTGGGTGTCTACAACTCAGACAGCGGCAGACAAACACAACAACCATGATGAACTGGGTAAACAACATCCCCCCCAATACCCAAGTGATTTCTGTTTGAGTCTTGTGGGTTCCAACCCCAGACCCAGTCTGTGAGACGCAGCGACAGAGATGAAGGGTCGTGGTCGCTCCAGACACAGATTTGTTTTCCACAGCAGACCCACTCCCTGGCCTCCTGGCTGAGCCTGGCTGGGATGCCCCACCTAACGACCCACCGGGGACATCTGCCATCGCAAATTAAAAAGGCATGTTTGTGCTCTACATTTGTTTGTGCTCACAGATGTTTTTTTTTTTATAAAACTCAGACTTTTTGGTATTTCTCAAATGCCTGTGTGATGACATTGTGCATAGCTTTTTTCATCTCGTGTCTGGTTTCTCGTGGAAAATGCAGTCTGCACAAACTACTGTACCCGTTTTGTGTCTGTCTGTGGGGACAAAATTAAGAATAGAATGAGTCTCATTGATGTTCTCTACACCACAATTAAGAGCAGACTCGCTGTGCGTCGCAGGGTTGGAGAACGCACAAGATGAAACAGCCCGTACCTTGCCCTCTCCTCCTCTCCTCTGAGACAATGACTAGAGGCAGATCCCCTGCCAAACTCTCTTGGGTTTCAGACTAGAAAACAGCAAAACCATCCATAACATTGAGTGCTTTATTATTTCACATTTTTCATTGTAGCAATTCAACTAGTAATAAAAGTTAAGACATATTTAACATTGGTGAAAGACCGTAATTGAGTATCTATTTAAGGGTTATCGAACAAACTTGTCATATCCTAGCAATTGCTATGTCGTAAATAATGTGCATTGGTGTCATTACATACGACTACACTGTAGAGCACTAGCAACATTACCTTTCTAACAAGGACATGGAAACAGGTACAAACTTGAAATTAAAATGTTGATGTATTGTAGTGTGTGGTCAGATGCCTGTCTCTATATTCCTTAAAATATGATTTCTGAACTTGAGAAGGTGTTATTACATTTATGCGTACATTGTGTATTTGGCCACTGGTTTCCATTGGACAACTGCACTGTCCTGGGAGCACCAAAGGACCACACACACCACCTTGCCCCAGGCACATTCTGACCAGTGTGGGAAGACACTGGTCACACAGTCTTATATGACCATTGGTTTGCTTATACAGCTTTATATAGCCACTGGTTTGGTTATACAGCTTTATATGGCCACTGGTTTGGTTACACAGCTTTATATGGCCACAGGTTTGGTTATACAGCATTATATGGCAACTGGTTTGGTTACACAGCATTATTTTATATTTAACTATCCAAGTCAGTTAAGAACAAATTCTTATTTTACAATGACAGCCTTAGAACAGTTAACTGCATTGTTCAGGGGCAGAACAACAGATTTTTACCTTGTCAGCTCAGGGATTCGATCTAGCAACCTTTACAGGCCCAATGCTCTACCCACTAGGCTACCTGCCACCCATATGGCAACTGGTTTGGTTACACAGCTTTCTATAGCCAGTGGTCTGGTTATACAGCTATCTATAGCCAGTGGTCTGGTTATAGAGTTTTATATGGCCACTGGTCACTCTCTGGTTGTGTCTTCTCCGCTGTGTAATCCGGTTCCCGAGCTGATCACAGGTGCACCTCGGCCACGCTCAAGGTACTAAACGATATCATAACTGCCATCGATAAAAGACAGTACTGTGAAGCCGTCTTCATCAACTGGCCAAAGCTTTCGACTCTGTCAATCACCATTTTTATCGGCAGACTCAACAGCCTTGGTTTCTCAAATGACTGCCTCGCCTGGTTCACCAACTACTTCAACAAAACCTCCTTCACTCATGCTGCCAAACATACCCTCGTAAAACGGACTATCCTACCGATCCTCGACTTCGGCGATGTCATTTACAAAATAGCCTCAAAACCTACTCAGCAAACTAGACGCAGTATATCACAGTACCATCCGTTTTGTCACCAAAACCCCATATATACCACCCACCACTGCGACCTGTATGCTCCGCCTTATCTCAGCTCACTGGTCACCATAACAACACCTACTCGTAGCACGCGCTCCAGCAGGTATATCTCACTGGTCATCCCCAAAGCCAACACCTACTTTGGACACCTTTCCTTCCAGTTCTCTGCTGCCAATGACTGAATTTGGAGACTTATCTCCCTCACTAACTTTAAGCATCAGCTATCTGAGCAGCTTACCGATCGCTGCAGCTGTACATAGCCCATCTGTAAATAGCCCATCCAACTACATACCTCACCCCCATATTGTTTTTATTTACTTTTTTTTGCTCTTTTGCACACCAGTATTTCTACTTGTACATCATCGTCTGCTCATCTATCACTCCAGTGTTAATGCTAAATTGTAATGACTTCGCTACTATGGCCTATTTATTTCCTTACCTCCTTACTCCATTTGCACACACTATATATATAATTTCTATTGTGTTATTGACTGTACTTTTGGTTTATCCCATGTGTAACTCTGTGTTGTTTATTGTTGCACTGCTTTGCTTTATCTTGGCCAAGTCGCAGTTGTAAATGAGAACTTGTTCTCAACTGGCCTACCTGGTTAAATAAAGGTGAAATAATAAAAAATAAAAAAATACAGACAATTCAGCCAGTGGCTACATGTTCCATAATTACCTATGGAGGTCTTACAGTAAGGTGCTCTTACAGACATGTTTTACAAGACAGAAATCACAGCATCTGCAACCTTTCCACTGGTCAACCATAGATCTCAGCTGGGGGAACATTGGTAACTTTACAGCAGAAGTAGGTAGTAGATTTAACCAAACCCATCATTTGAAAAAGTGCATATTGGCAATCATGACTGGTTTACCAATAGATCTACCAGTGGATGATTTCAGCACTCTATGGATGTATTTTAAATTTAACTGTGTGTGGTACTAGTAATTGTAAGAGAGGGAGAGGAGAACTGGTCTAAGAACCCTTGTGGATTTTGAGAAAGCAATGCTTTTGGTTGGCCAGCTTTTAAGCGGCCATTGCGGTTTCTACAGCTTAGTCTCAAGGATGTGCCATTCGTCTGGAGGCCGGCAGATGAGGAAATAGCAGCACAACACCAAGGGCTATGTCACCCAGCCTTCACCCAGCCCACCCACCATCAGCACACACTCAGAACTACAATAATAGATTTCTCCTATAAGACCAGCTAGAAGCAGTGAAGGGTCTTCATTGTGTAATTGTAATGGCTTAAACATGATTCCAGCAACGTTGTGGCTTTTCGCTGGTTCCCCTCAACCCAGACGTGGATGTAAGATGTAAGAACTCTCGTCTTGCCCTTTGATAATTAGCTGTCTACTTTCCCGGATTTTGAATGAGCCGTGGCACCATAATGCTCGAGGGACAAGTACCATGACATTTTGTGGAATTTACTGAGCAATACCCTCCCCTATGACAAAAGAAAGAGGATTAAGTGTATTGTCTTTGAGACATCTTAATGTCAGAGCCTCACTCAACATTATGTGTCAATGAAATGTAGTTATCTTACATTGTCGTCAGAAGTACTAGACCGTGGTTCTTCTGTGGTGCTTAAACTGTGACCAAAACAAGACAATATCAACAATGGATACATGTATACAATCCAAATGCAGTAAGCTCAGCTCATAATCACATACTGCCCAACTACAGGGCCTGATACTGTACTGGAGGCTAACCGTCGGCTGAGAAGTTAATGGCCAATCTGTTACAGTGCAGCCTCAAGTTCTCACTGGATCAAACAAGTCCTAACCAGGAGGCATGCACCACTGGTGAGGTCTGTCCTCTGAAAATGGTCTGATCTGGGCATCGGTTTTCAATTTAGCATGCTGTCAGTTTTTCCTTTAGAGGATCTAAACTTCCAACATTTGTCCATAAACATGGTTGTCTTATATTGGGTTATAATTGTGTTTTTTCATACTGGATCATACAATCACCATATCCCGGGGCCGGGTGCTGTGCCTGCCACAACTGGTGAGGAGACTGGGAGAGGTAAGCATGCAGAGGGCTGCTGCTCTGGCAGGAATTTCACTCCCTGCGTCCCAAATGATACCCTGTTCATTTGATGGTGCACTACGTTAGACCAGTGACCAAAGGGCTCTGGTCAAAAGGAGCGCACTATGTAGGGAATAGGGTGCCATTTGGAATGTAGACACTGCTTCAGCAATGATACATGGTGTACTTGTACGGTGGTCCCCCACCAGGTCTAAGTAGAGTAGGACAGCAACGCGACAGGAGGAAACGCTCAGAGACAAAGGAAGAGACTACTGAGCCTTCATCACTGATTGTTTGGAGTATTTTTTTGTCCCATCCATGTCTTTCTCCTTTTATTTCTCTAGGTGAGTCTGCTTCCCTTTCTCTCTGTGTCTCTATGTATTTAGTCAAATAAAAGGGACGTCATCTCACGCACATTGAAGCACACAGTATGTACCCTTGTGGTGACAGTGTTGACACGTAACAGTTCCCTGACTGTTGTCAAGCAAAGTAGAAAGTTCGTCAGGATGCCATTGACATTTACAATAATCTGAATATTAACAGATGATCGGCGTTCTACTTTTTCATGAAGACGTGACTTGTGGTTTGATTGACTTGTTGTCTTGTGTGCCTCAGACAAAATACATTTACCTCAGCTTGGCTTAAGATAATGTGCTGCCTGACTATCGGCTAGCCCATCATTGCACAGGCCTCCGAGCCAGAAGTGACAGAGGTTGTGTGAGCTCCAACCCAGTGGGTTAGAACACAATACCTTTATGCCTTGGATTTAAGAAGGGGAGGGTTGTTATTGATTAGGTGACAAGTACAGTGCTTACCCCTGAGGCCGTCGGACCCGTGCTGCTCCCCCTAGAATCTCTCAACAACCCAGGGAAAACAAGTGGTGTCGTCAGGAATATGTGGTTTTCGCTCCGTCGTCCGCCAGCCCAAGTTTAGATCTCCCCCTCCTGCTAATGACACATTCAAATTAGCTGCGGTCAGGATTTCTTCAAATACACAGTTAGATTCATGCAAATTCTTCTCCCCACCTCACCTCTCTCTGGTCTGGCCTGAGGAAACCACACGCCGGGGTCACTGCGCTCTCCAAGAGCCAAGCCATACCCATAATTTAGCTTTTGTTTCAGATGTAGCCTCAATGCCTTAAATATAAAGACACAGCTAGGCCGGCCTGCGAAGGTCAAAGTAGAGAGAGAAAGGGAGAAAGAGACAGAGAGGGAGAGGGAGAGAAACCTCACATAGCAGTGAGGTGAATGGTGAGCTCTTTTCAGCACAGTAAGGAAGCCTTCACTATACAGAGTGTGTGTGGACAGGAAGAGCTGGGTAACGACGAGTAGACTCAGCCAAACCACCAGCTATAACTGACCATTACAGCCAATGTCCAGTCAGTATTCTAGACCAGTCCTCTGTCCTATTAGCTCACAACCAGCACATTTAGGGAATTCTGTTTATGGAGACGACCAAGTCAAAGCATTTTCTGACCGTTTCTGAATTATGTTCTACTGTTATTGCATTTTATGTTATTTTTATGAGCTCTGTGTTGCAAGCAACTGACTTAGAAAAACAAACCGGAATTTTCTCCTTTTATGGCCTCATGAATTGAGTCTTCTCTCTAACAATCCCTGCTTGTAGCTAAAGGGTTCATCCAACTTATTTTCCAAGATATCGTTTATGAAGGATGAAATTGGTTATTTTTCAGTGGTTGACAATTGCTGCACTGCTTTTGCTTGCCATAACTTGTAAAGAGAAGAACACTGACCCTTTTCTCAGAATCATAGTGTTCAATTGACACGGTAAATGCTCTATTTTCATTCATGAACGCTATGTCCTAGAGGAAAACATTTAAAACAGTGACTTTACCATACTGTAACCATGTGCGCTGAGAGTCGGGAAACAAGTTCAGGGAGTGAGTGTTTTAATAAATAAACACAACATAAAACAGAACAAGAAACAATAACAACGCACAGACTTAACACTGGAACAGAAACAATAACACCTGGGGAAGGAACCAAAGGGAGTGACATATATAGGGAAGGTAATCAGGGAAGTGATGGAGTCCAGGTGAGTCTGATGACGCGCAGATCAAGCAGCCTGGTGACCTAAAGGCCAGAGAGGGAGCACACATGACACATACGTTTGTCTCCCAAGTGGCACAGCGGTCTAAGGCACAGCATCTCAGTGCTAGAGGTGTCACTAAAGACCCTGGTTTGATTCCGGGCTGTATCACAACTGGCCGTGATTGGGAGTCCCATAGGGTGGTGCACAACTGGCCCAGCGTTGTCTGGGTTAGGGTTTGGCCGAGGTGGACTGTCATTGTAAATAATAATTTGTCTTAACTGACTTGCCTAGTGAAATAAAGGATAAATAAATACAAATAAGTTTGTCTAGATACTGTCAATGGGGAGATTCGCCCCCTAGTTCCATTATTTGGTCTAAAACATTGACCCTCTTTGGCAACAACACCAAAGCCATGGATGTGAGTCAGAAGAACTTCCATCTGACGGCTATAGTTTTAATTTTGTATTTTATTTAACCTTTTTTAACTAGGCTAGCTACCTAGCTGACATCTGTGTGGGCCAAACATAATCTCCAGCTCAGGGTGAAACAGGTTTTCTGTTGTTCACCAAGTGTTGTTGAATGCAAAACGACATCATGCACTGCGTACACACACCACAGCCGGACTTCCATTGTAATAAAAACGGGAGGAGTGGGTGGTGGGTTAGTGAGCTAAACAGAACCCAAAGCCACAGTTTCCTCAGGGAAAACAAACGTAGATCCTTTCTAGAGGACAAGGCCAGTCAGTGGGTCATAGTGCCTGACCCCAGGAAGTTTCCCTTTTCAGCTCCTAGGAGGCCAGGTTCTGGACACGCGGTTCCTTCTCTACCAGGGACCCAGGTGGAGAGATGTGTGACATGTCCATGGGCCAGACTGACTGCAGAGTGTCCCCAGTCACAGGGCCAGACTGCAGTTTATCCCCAGCCACCAGCCACAGCCCAGAAACCACTGGCTCCTGGAGTGTCATTCGACTCATTCCACTATGAGCAAACAGTCTAATCAATGCTTTCCTATAACATGATGACTGCTTATTGGCACGCTCTGGTCTTTTGGGTGTCTCACATGCATGGGCTTGGTTTAGCTGTTGATGACTACAATATAGGTCTAGCATAGGCTGCGTTTACGCAGGCAGCCCAATTCTGATATTCTTTCACTAATTGGTCTTTGGACCAATCAGATCAGCTCTGAAAAAGATCTGATTTGAAAAGATCTGATGTGATTAGTCAACTCCCAACAGTTTAATGGGTATTTACCAACGTTTCGGCATCACTGTGCCTTCCTCAGGGTGATAGTTTATAGTTTATTCGCCGTTAGTCAGCACCTCCACACAAACTTTTTTCTAGATGTGCGCCAGCTCATGTTTTTATATCTGTGATTAGTCAAAATACCAATTAGTGGAAAAAATATAAGAATTGGGCTGCCTGTGTAAACCCAGCCATAGTTACGTTTTGTACAATAGGCGGTTGTTTTGGTTGTTGTTGCTATAACTGAAGTACTGGATGGGGTACTCAATAAGTCCCCCATCCCCCATTGTGTGATTTATTTCCGCTGCTTCTTCAAACCCTGCACTGTGCGATCCTATTCACTGGAAACCTTCTTTGCTACAGATGACACCTGGAATCCTAGTTTTCCACATCTCCCCGTTGTAAGTGTTTATTTTTAAGACCACTTTCAAGTCTATTCTTGTCACGTTTTATTAAAACCTTTACTGAAGGATTCACTGAGAGGAGCCCAGCTGCACAGGACGACACTAGAAGGTTCTTCAACAGAGGTCTTCTATGAGACAGAAATACACCCTATACTTCTTAATGGACATACTTATTTTTATTGCATATTTATTTACTATTTAGGTTTTTCCCATGTCTTATACACACTGTGCTCCAGTTGTGTAGGTTTTCGTTAGTTATGTACCAGTTGGTCGAAGAGAGATGTAAGCATGCATGTACTGTCTCTTCTATAGAGCGATAAGAGGTTCTATATGATACTTCAAGGTCTTCCAAGGTCTTAAATCCTCAGAATCCCTAGGAAATGTTATTGTAACCTACACGTACCACATTCAGCATATCTAAGATAGCAATATTTTCTTTTGAAAGTTGATCAACTTGTAAACTCACTTTTGAGAAAATGGCCTTTGATTGTAATGGTATCTAGTGAAGAGCTCTTCTTCGTCTACAGCCATTCAGCATCGTTCACACCCTCTCAAGCTGTGGCCTATGATTTGTTTACCTATGGATAACATGAAAACAGCCTAACCAGCTCTGCTGGCAACAATTTCATTATGCTTTTTTGCAGACGTTTACTGACCACGGCCATATTCAATGGGTGTTGTACACACGAATAATAACGTCAGCTACGGAGCTAACAGTACACTTTAACTTAATACATGTAGCTAGCTAGCTAGGTAAACAATTAACCTAACTATGGGAAACAAAGTGTAAGATCACACATGTCACGTAACGTTAGCTAACGAGCCAGCCAGCTAATGCTAGCTAGCTAACAGTACACTTTAGCTTGAAATTATACCATACTTTCTGTCAAAATTTGAAACGTGTAATATCTGAAAATCTTACCTTTATACATCATCATGCATGATGGACGCGTCTCCCTGTCAGGAATGCCATACCACCGTTGCCCTTAGTTTGAAGATGTAATCCAGAGACAGGTGTTTTCTCCATCTCTTTAGCTATCATACTCTAATTCAAAACTTGATCCTCCAGAAAGTGGAGAGCAACACGTATGCAGCTCCACTACACAATACATTTTTAAAAAGGCCGCGTTCGACAGGATTACCAACACAGACTGACAAGCTCAAATAGACAGAAGCCTTCTATTTGGCAGACCAATCCGAACTCATCTCTTGGCTTGTCCAGCCCACTCATTATTTTCAGCCAATCATGGCTAGTGGGAAGGTTACTCGCTTTTTCTGTGGCTTAACCAACAAGGCTCATAATTTAACAATTTTATTTGTATTTACAGATGGCATACAAGTTTGTTTTTAAGGCACATAAACGTTCACATGTTTCGAGAAGGCATTTCTGCCCAAAAACACATTTTGATTAAAGAAAACGGCTCTCCTGTGAAGTTATGACTTGCAACATATGCCTAGTTTCCTGAATCGGGTCACATATGGCAAGAAACCATACCGGGTCATTATATGTCAAAAAACCACACCGGGTCATTACATGGCAAGAAACCACACCGGCTCATTATATGGTGAGAAACCTCACCAGGTCATTATATGGCAAGAAACCACACCGGGTTATTATATGGCCATAGATTGGAGTAAAATTGTACATTTGTCCAATTTATGATTTTCTTTGTATGCCTATGGTAAACAAAGCAAGACAGCCGATTCCTTCCTCTATGAAGCCAAGCATATCAGAGTGGATTCCGTACCTCTCATATTTCATTTCATATTTCATACGGGCCATTGTAACACTTCTGTTATTATGGCAGTGTAAACAGACCTTTGCACTGGGGCAGGGCTTCAGGAATGCGTGCTAAAGATGTGCAAGCTGATTCAGTGTTGGCTGCATGCAAGGAGCTAGACCAGGGGTATTCAACCCTACGAGGTCCGGAGCCTGCTGGTTCTCTCTTCTACCTGATAATTAACTGCACCCACCTGGTGTCGCAGGTCTAAATCAGTCCCTGATTAGAGGGGAACAATGAAAAAACAAGGTGGAACTGGCTTCAAGGTCCAGAGTTAAGTTTGAGGGTTTTAGTAGTTATTACAGGACAGTTTGGTGGCTATTGAGAAAGGTGGGGCCCTTCACGACTTGCATTTCAGGCCTCTTTGCACATCTTTATTTGTAGTTTTCAGCAATTGTTATCGCAATAACAATCCCCCTTCCCCCATAGAGGCCTCCTGTAACTGGATGCACAATTTATCTCTAAACCGGTTAAGTGACCACTTATCATCCATTAATACAGATGGATTTTCTTTGCTTTGAAAATGAATCAAAGACGTGGAGAGGTCTAGGGCGCCATTCTAACTTCAGAGAATACTCTCTCGCTAAACACTCTCTTAGTTTACAGCAGCATGTTTCTGCTGGCTCAAATGATTTCAGTCATAATGACGGAGAGAGAGAGTATAATTTACCTGGATCCCATGCCAGCTCTGGGGTTACCCCCTCCACAGCTCCTCTGTACCCTGGCCTTGGGCTGGCTTTGTGAAGCACCCCTTCTGACCCTAACCTCCACCCTCCACTTCAGCCCCCATGGAGCCCGGCCAAGAACATGTATAGAAATGGACCTTGGGCTAATCTACTCTGTTGCGGTTGTTAGCCTATGTCTCTCTGTGCCTCTGTGAAGGGAATGGAGATGCTCTCTTAAACCTCCAGGTAAGGCAGACTCAGACATTCCTTAGGCCGTACTACAGTGAACTGTATATTTGTGCAGTATGATATTATATGATGTGAAAACACTTATTTTCATAAAGCAACTTGCCTTTTAAATCCGTAATATTTGACTAAGGTAAGGATGGTGGAGAGTGGTGAGGAGAGCACAATGCAATGGGGAGACGGGGGTAAATACAGTACAGCACTAGTGCCCTCATACTTCACCTACCAGGACCACAGAGAGATTAAACCTACACTCCTAAGGTAGGAGATTCAGGATGTGGCTATGAAGGTCAATCTGAAGTGTGTGTGTGTGTACATACAGTGTGTGTTTGTGTGTGTGTTTGGGTGTGTGTGTGTGTGTGCATTCATGGGTGTGTGAGAGACAGACAGAGTGAGAGAGAGTGTGAGTGTGTGGTCGTGTTAGTGGAGTGGAAAATGATTTATATTTTAGGGTTTTAGCTCAATATTTGCTTTTCCTTTGGGTTGCCAATGACATTTTTAGTAAGAAAGGTTCAAACCTGTCATGACACTGGTGGGAATTATGTGAAATTAAAACCAAAAGTGGATAAACATGTGTAATATTATGCCACGAGACAAACCTATCCCACTTCAGGACCAGGTGAGGGAGTAGAGTTCCAGCATTAGCATTATACAACTGGTTGTTTGGATTCTGGATGCTGATTGGATGAACAGCGTCCCAAGCCATGCTGTATTGGCCATCACAGACATACCTACTGTGCGCCTGCTAACAGTTCCATCTCAAAATGATCACTGCATCTCCGTAAGAATATCATGTTCAAATCAAATCATCAAAATTTCAAATCAAATTTATTTATAAAGCCCCCCTTACATCAGCTGATGTCACAGAGTGCTGTACAGAAACCCAGCCTAAAACCCCAAACAGCAAGCAATGCAGGTGTAAAAGCACGGTGGCTAGGAAAAACTCCCTAGAAAGGCCAAAACCTAGGAAGAAACCTAGAGAGGAACCAGGCTGTGAGGGGTGGCCAGTCCTCTTCTGGCTGTGCAGGGTGCAGATTATAACAGAACATGGACAAGATTTTAAAATGTTCATAAAACAGGTTCATAAAACACCCCCGGACAGGGCCAAACAGGCAGGATATAACCCCACCCACTCTGCCGAAGCACAGCCCCCACACCACTAGAGGGATATCTTCAACCACCAACTTACCATCCTGAGACAAGGCCGAGTATAGCCCACAAGATCTCCGCCACGGCACCAGTAAGCCAGTGACTCAGCCCCTGTAATAGGGTTAGAGGCAGAGAATCCCAGTGGAGGGGAACCGGCCAGGCAGAGACAGCAAGGGTGTCACGTGCGCCGAATACAACAGGTGTAGACCTTACAGTGAAATGCTTACTTACAGGCTCTAACCAACAGTGCAAAAAATTAATAAAAAAGGTATTAGGTGAACAATAGGTAAGTAAAGAAATAAAACAGTATATACAGTAGCGAGGCTATATACAGTACTGGGGCTGTAAAAGTAGCGAGGCTATAAAAGTAGCGAGGCTACATACAGACACCGGTTAGTCAGGCTGATTGAGGTAGTATGTACATGTAGTTATGGTTAAAGTGACTATGCATATATGATGAACAGAGAGTAGCAGTAGCGAGGCTACATCCAGACACCGGTTAGTCAGGCTGATTGAGGTAGTATATGAACATGTAGTTATGGTTAAAGTGACTATGCATATATGATGAACAGAGAGTAGCAGTAGCGTAAAAAAGGGGTTGGCGGGTGGTGGGACACAATGCAGATAGATAGCCCAGTTAGCCAATGTGCGGGAGCACTGGTTGGTCGGTCCAATTGAGGTAGTATGTACATGAAAGTATAGTTAAAGTGACTATGCATATATGATAAACAGAAAGTAGCAGCAGCGGGAGGGGGGTGGCACAATGCAAAAAGTAAGAGTAGCCATTTGATTACCTGTTCAGGAGTCTTATGGCTTGGGGGTAAAAACTGTTTAGAAGCCTTTTTGTCCTAGACTTGGCACTCCGGTACCGCTTGCCATGCGGTAGTAGAGAGAACAGTCTATGACTGGGGTGGCTGGGGTCTTTGACAATTTTAGCCCCAGTGATGTACTGGGCCGTACGCACTACCCTCTGTAGTGCCTTGCGGTCAGAGGCGGAGTAATTGCCGTACCAGGCAGTGATGCAACCAGTCAGGATGCTCACGATGTTGCAGCTGTAGAACCTTTTGAGGATCTTAGGACCCATGCCAAATCTTTTAGTCTCCTGAGGTGGAATAGGCTTTGTCGTGCCCTCTTCACGACTGTCTTGGTGTGTTTGGACCATTCTAGCTTGTTGTTGATGTGGACACCAAGGAACTTGAAGCTCTCAACCTGCCCCACTACAGCCCCGTCGATGAGAATGTGGGCGTGCTCGGTCCTCCTTTTCCTGTAGTCCACAATCATCTCCTTAGTCTTGGTTACGTTGAGGGAGAGATTGTTGTCCTGGCACCACATGTTGCTGTCCCAATCATCTCTTCCAACCTAGCATTTTGTTTGGTACAGCAGGGGTTAATATAAAGCCTTGCTGTCTGCCTGTCTGACCTCGGAAACAATGTTTCACTTTTGAATTTCGATCTCTGCAGTACCATACATAGAGTGAACGGTGCCTAGAAAATAGTTGAAATCAGAAGTCAGTTGAAATCACACATCAACGGCATTATCATGGACATATCCAAGCAAAAGGCAATAGAAAAAAAAACTCTGACAAATTAAAATGCAGCTAGTGTACTGGCATTCCAGGTTCAGAAATGTATTTTTTGCCCAGACGCTACTACGGCTATATTGGTCCGCTAATACAGAACAGGTAAAGGCCAAGTGCACCCTCAGCACCCCTATGCAGTCACAGGTAAATGGGCTGACTGGCCATCCACTATCACGTCGGGCTGAACAATGCCATTTACCTGTGACTATATTCATGAAATAGCACTGCCTCTTGTGCCTTATTGCCTAAGTAAGGGTAGTCATTATATAATCTTATTTTAAAGAATTTGAATTAAAAAATATATATATTATTTTCACAAACAATACACAATCTCGCTTTGGCATAGCGGAAGCCTAAAACATGTTATTTGATTTTATTGTTTGTTTTATATTGACCTGTTCTTTTTCTTGCAGAAGCACTTAATTGAGCTCAAACCTAAAAGTCTATTTTTGAAAAATAAGAATTTAAATCCCCCCTCTCCAGAACTAGGTGAAATCACCCCTGACAAACACACAGGCACAGACGAAACAAATGAATCACATGGTGTCAGAGCCAAACCCAAACAAATCTCAGATCCGTTTAGTAAACCTGCATGCCCAACTCATTATTTGCTGCTCTTTGTTCTGTGTTCTGTGTTGCTGGGTTTCATACTCACACAAGGTTCTGCTGTCTCTGGTCTTCCACACTCATTAAGGAAGTGATGCACCACACAGCATGCAGGGTCGACCAATCAACAGAGGTCAATCCCACAATGCAGTATGGTTTTTGTCTGCTTCCCTGTTGTCCTGACCTGAAGCTTCCTGCCTCGTTTACATACAGAGGAAATTAAACAAATTGTGGTTTCTCCATGTGGCAACAGAAGTTAAAATGTATGCTTCCCTGACTGTAATGGCTTGAGACTAGTTGGTAAACAGAACACAGCGAGTTGCCCGCAACCAAGAGTTATTTCTGTTAGAGGTTGCAGAACCGGGCTTGGCGCCGTCACATGGTTAGGAATTTCTTCGGCACATAGCATGGCCGGAAGACAATGGCATGTTAAGGCCCAACGGAGGTCAATTCATAATTGATGGTTTAAGTTCCTTTATGAAACGGATAGTGTAATGGGAGAAAGAGGTGTGTATGGGAACTTTCATACACCGTATAGTAGACTACACAACTGAGTAGAGAGGCCCACATTTAGGAGCAGACCAGTGAAGGTGTCTCTATGGTGAAAGAAGCAGGAATGCTAAATGCAGGAATGTTAATCAGTAAATGCAGGAAATTCCAATCCTCTCCCTGAACAAACTACCGTGCATAATTAATCTTTGGCTTTTGTTTCAATTTTGTAAGACGATGTGACCACAATTATTTCACTGCCTAACATGAAAACAATATTTATTTCCATGTTTTTCACCTCTGATTCAGAGAAATTGAAGGCTTCATGCTTAGGTTAAGATAGACATCAGGAAGAACAGACAGGGGCAAGACCCACCAGCATGTGAGGTGAGCTGTAAATGTGAGATGTTTATGAAAACAAGAGAAAGAGAGACGTGTCATCCCCTTTCCAGCAGCTCTCGCTCTCTCTACTTCTCCATCTCTCCTCTCTCTCTCTCCTTCTCTCCTTCTTTCATTCTCTCCTTCTCTCCTTCTTTCTCCTTCCTTCCTCCTCTCTCTCTCTCCCATCCCCCTCCTACCTTCCCACCTGTGCATGCACTACTGCCACGGGCACCCAGCCACGCTCTTCTAAAACAACAGCAGGCTGAGTCGTCTCATACCACCATGTCTCTCAGCACCAACAATCTCATCCTGCTCCTCCTCAGACAGAGAAACACCTGAAGACAGGTATTTCTGCTGAAAGCTATAATAAATCATTGGGCTTTTGTGTCCCTGTTGCTAATGTGTTGTCTCTCCTCCGAGCTCGTTCTGGAGTTGACAGAAGTCTACTTTTAGAGGAGAAGGAGTGGACCGGGCCAGTTTCAGCACTGCTTAGTAATTCTCACACCCTGTCATCGCCCCAATGCCCCATTTCCCTCATCTGAATGGAAAGCAGAGTACTGGCGACACAGGGAGCAGGTACAGCCAGCTAACAGGGTTCTGCCCAGGGCTAAACAGAGGCTTTATGGATCCTTGGCTTTTCTCCTAGGAGGCAAGCAGTGTTTAGGTTGCTAGAACATGATGTAGAACACATTGAGAAGCAAATGTTAATTTTAAGTTAATGTCCACAACTTTTTTTGGCCATTGCATGTAAATCATATGCCAAAGATGATGACTTTGGTTGTGTTATATTCTGGGAAGAATAGTGTCATGTTTATTAAGGGGTAATTTCATATTTTTACCAAAATTGGCAGGGCATATAAATATCAAAAAAGTATTAATGAAACCATGAGGGATGACAGTGTCCAAGATCCATATTATCCATGGAGGGGTCGCAGTGGGAAGCTGGCCCTCTATCTGTCCACGCTGTGCCTGGTGGCCAGGAAGTCAGAAGTGACCATTGGAATGTTCTGGTTGGAGCTCTGTGTATGAGTGTGAACCTTGTTCCTCAGCGAGTCATCCCCCCTGAAACACACACGCGAGCACACACACACGCACACACACACGCACACACACACGCACGCACGCACGCACGCACGCACGCACGCACGCACGCACACACACACACACACACACACACACACACACACACACACACACACACACACACACACACACACACACACACACAGCCCTTCAACTCAGTCTCGCTCCAGCCCAGTGGCTTGGATCCCTCACAATCCTTCTCCTGCCTTTTGGGCCGATGGGAGCGGACAGAAAACAATGGAATGGACTAATCTGCCGATTTACCACTGGATTTGATAAAGGCCGGTGTTACTGGACAAAGTTTTTCTGACCTCTTGTTATAAAACTTTGCATCTCTCCCTAACGCCCCTCCCCCCTGTTCTCTTTATGGATGGGCAGAGAGTGGCTTACCGGACGTGCCTGTGTCTCTAATTAAACCCTTCTCTCTCATCTTTATCTCTCTCATCCCTGATCCCTCCATCATGCCCCAAAGGTGTGAACACACACACACAGACAGAGAGGCATGCCAGTCAGACCATTAGTAGCCTAGTCCTGAAAAGACTCATCACAGTGTCCCACAAAAGGGGGTAAAGCCCAACGGTGTCAGGCTAAAAGTCAAAGGCCAATCCCCAAAGGTCATGGAGAGGCTAATAAGGTATTGTGACAGTAAAAATGTGTAATCTCCCTGAGACTCGAAAGGATCCATCTCTCCCTTTGTTCACGTCACAAGGTTCCCCCCTCCTCAAGGAGTAGGCTTATGTCTCTTGGTTCTTTCCTCTCCTCCTACATTTGTCAAGAAGTCTACATTTTTCAAAGCTTTAGTTTGGAGAAGATTCATTTACAACAAACTTATCTGAATCCTCTCACTCCTCTATTCTCGCCTCATCTTTCATTGGAAAACTGTCTTTAGCCAGCCTATTTGAATGGCTAACTAGTTGATTCCCCAAAACAATTACAATTCTGGCGAGCACCCCGCAGGCTGTCTTGATGCAAGTAACTTGGCCTGGCACATAGAGGGCTGTGTGGGCATGAGCCCTCTTGATGAGGGTATTATTTTAACGGAAAATAGTTGCCTATTCAAGACTTGCAAAAGCCATCACTAAGACACAAAGCACGGATAATAAAGGGGACAAAAAGCTGGCAGGCGGAAAACTTTTACAAGCGGCGAAAGCCTCCCAACCCATAGAAATAGAGTGAATAGAACGTTCTGGTTGAGACTTTCTATTCATTATATTTCTCTGTCCCTAACATTAGGCTACCTCCTTCCACCAGACTAGGCAGCACATGACAATGGAGTGTGAAACTGTCCTGTACAGGCTGTGTGATTAACCTATCCTTTATCATCCTATTTACCACATTTTTTATTCTTCAAATTTTACACCAATGTTTTTGCTGCGATAGAGTTCTGGCTTGCTTCTCAGTCACTCATCTTACACTGATGTTTCTGCTGCGATAGATTTCTGGCTTGCTTCTCAGTCACTCATCTTACACTGATGTTTCTGCTGCGATAGAGTTCTGGCTTGCTTCTCAGTCACTCATCTTACACTGATGTTTCTGCTGCGATAGAGTTCTGGCTTGCTTCTCAGTCACTCATCTTACACTGATGTTTCTGCTGCGATAGAGTTCTGGCTTGCTTCTCAGTCACTCATCTTACACTGATGTTGCTGCTGCGATAGAGTTCTGGCTTGCTTCTCAGTCACTCATCTTACACTGATGTTTCTGCTGCGATAGAGTTCTGGCTTGCTTCTCAGTCACTCATCTTACACTGATGTTTCTGCTGCGATAGAGTTCTGGCTTGCTTCTCAGTCACTCATCTTACACGGATGTTTCTGCTGCAATAGAGTTCTGGCTTGCTTCTCAGTCATTCATCTTACACTGATGTTGCTGCTGCGATAGAGTTCTGGCTTGCTTCTCAGTCACTCATCTTACACTGATGTTTCTGCTGCGATAGAGTTCTGGCTTGCTTCTCAGTCACTCATCTTACACGGATGTTTCTGCTGCAATAGAGTTCTGGCTTGCTTCTCAGTCATTCATCTTACACTGATGTTGCTGCTGCGATAGAGTTCTGGCTTGCTTCTCAGTCACTCATCTTACACTGATGTTTCTGCTGCGATAGAGTTCTGGCTTGCTTCTCATTCTTTCCCAGAAATAGATGCCATTGCACAGAAGACAATTCCCCCAGATATACACCAGACTAGAGCTGAAATGGCAGAATGTATTTAGAGTTCTTACGCCCATGTTTCCTGTTTACTGTATCATTTTCTCATTTGGTGTATATTGCTATCCTCGTGGGTACAGGAAATCCCAAAAAGTTTCCACGAGGATAGTAAAACAAGGAAAATTCTCCCTCGTGGGGACATTTCCCAGGTCCCCACGAGGACAAAGGCTATTTTAGGCTAAGTGGTAAGGTTTAGGGTTAGGGTTACAATTAAGATTATAATTAGTGTTTAGTGTGTGTGTGTGTGTGTGTGTGTGTCACTGTAGCATGCTCCCAATGGTTGATGGTATAGGAAGTAATACTGATACACAATGGATTATTTGTTTTTATAGGAAATGATGATCTGAGACTTAGATACAGTAGTTTCTCCATGTAAACTGTGCATAGACATTCCTACTGGCAACACCACAGCAGCAGGTCAAGGACATGTGGTGTGTAGTGCCGCTAACGGTAAAGACGTGACATATTAATATTGTGGGAAAAAATGGCTTTTCCACAAACACATTCGGGATTTCCACTTGTTTGTGATGCAACCACACTGTTATTGTTTTCCTGTCAGTATAAATGACGGCAGTGTGAGAGAAAGCTTTTTGCCTTCTCTATAATTGCCCATCTTTTTATTCTGAAAAATGAATCCTTGGACATCCCTTGAGAGTTTGTGTATGCATGTTGAGGACAGACCTGGGTTCAAATAGTATTTGAAATCTTTAACATTTGGTTTGGTTCAGTCTGTCTGGTGTCATGTGGAGAGTGCTTTTCACTGTTGGCACTTTGCATTGGTTCCACTGCTCGAAACAAGCTCAATCCAGCATGGCTATAGAATATGCAGGAAAATAAACACTTTTGTAACCCATTTCTGGGTGATGGGGCATGAGCTTTTATTTGAATTTTGTATAACACAGCGTTATGTAGTGTAGCTTCATAAGGACAGATGTAGTACCACTAGTTGAGGATCAATGGGTGATATGTCTTAATGATTCATCTTCTACATTTGCACACGCTGTTCATAGATGTTTCTATTGTGTTATTGACTGTACGCTTGTTTATGTGTAACTCTGTGTTATTGTTTTTGTCGCACTGCTTTGCTTTATCTTGGCCAGGTCGCAGTTGTAAATGAGAACTTTTTCTCAACTGGCCTACCTGGTTAAATAAAGGTGAAATAAATATAAATAAAAAAAGGTGATATTAGCAGGACATTCATTCACTAAGCACAGTACTGCATAACTTTACAATTATTCATTTCTAGTCTCTGCATCAAAACAAGAAGCATACTTTTGGGAAAAAAGGGTATTCTCGGTTGGCAGACTTTGTCACATTAAGGGCATTTTGAATTGTCTCCGAGTCTTGTTCAGCTTGGAAAAAAGCTCAATATTTGGACCAGAAGGTCAAAGAGAGAAGCAAGTGACAATTCCAAGAGACCAGAGACCCATGTTAAACCTTGTGTTTTGAGCTCTAGGATATGATCATTTAAATAGATGGAGACTCAGGCATCCAAATTCAGTTTCCGATGGTTTTGGGATCAATACTGATTTGAATTTGGAGAGGTTGGGGCCTAAAATAGAATCCCCACTATGAGTCCTCAGGCTTTTCGCTTATCCCATCAAGTCTTCTATTACCTGCTACACGTGGCTTTTGTATATTGATAATATAGTTTACATTTTTTATTTTTGATGGAACGGATTCATACGTTTCACTCTGATTTTTATAGGTTAAAGCAATATTGTTGGTGGTATGGTTTTGATGATGAAATACTGTAAGTAAAAAAGCAAATATTTATTGGAATAACATAAAATCGGGCTTAAAAGTGAGAGAGTATGATTATTAACTGATCGCAAGTGGCAGTTTCTTCACATAGTTCAGTTGAGTTATTTCCAATAACAGCGTGGCAAACTGACGTTAAAAGAAATCTTTACACAATACTATGTGGGTTCCATTTCTTTTGAACACCCCATCTTATTTGGCAGAGTAACCATTAATAACGTGTTTTCCCCTCTCCCTGTGCGGGAATATGGGTATTTTAATACCAGTTAAGACCCTGTTGATATTGAAATATGGTCTGGATGTGGATCCATTGTGAAACTCTCAGCAGCAATGGAGCTCTGAGACTCTTTTATGTCTTGTATTTAAAGTGTGATGTATAGTCGTGTAGCTCCCTGCAGGCCGTGGGGAGACAGAGACGGTGTGTGCAGAGCTATTGCCTCGGTCTGCGTCCCAAATGGCACTGTATTCCCTACATAGTGCACTGCTTTTGACCAAAGCCTTATGGGTAAATAGGGTATACAGTACCTTCAGAAAATATTCATACCCCTTCATACCTGTCACGATTATCTTCCGGACGGACAGACCAAGACGCAGCGATGTAGCCAGAATACATATTTAATTATACACGGGACCACGACGGAACAAAACAATACACGGAGAGAACGTAACGATAGACATAACTGAACAAACAAACACAGCTATGAACATACAATAACCCACGAACCCAGAGTGAAACCTACTAGCCTAAATATGGTTTCCCAATTAGAGACAACGACACAGCTGCCTCTGGTAGGGAACCGATACTAACATAGAAATACGACACCTAGAATGAACAAACCCTACACAAAGACAAAACCAAAACGCTCCAGCCTGAAACTCGGGACTGGGCGTTACAGTACCCAAAGGCGCGGACTCCGGACGCGCCAGAAATCTGTGGGGGTCTTCCAGAATGAGTCGCTTTGTCCCAGGTGGAGGCTCCGGTGCTGGCCGTGCTGGTCTGACATCCAGAACCGGAGGCCCTGGGCCTTCTCCTGGAACTCTGGTGCGTGGAGTTGGAACTGTGGCCGTACTGGACTCGTGATGCTCACTGGAACGCTGGTGCGTGGAGCAGGAACTGGCAGTACTGGACTCGTGATGCTCACTGGGACTCTGGTGCGTGGAGCAGGAACTGGCAGTACTGGACTCGTGATGCTCACTGGGACTCTGGTGCGTGGAGCAGGAACTGGTCGTACTGGACTTGTGATGCTCACTGGGACTCTGGTGCGTGGAGCAGGAACTGGTCGTACTGGACTCGTGATGCTCACTGGAACTCTGGTGCGTGGAGCAGGAACTGGCAGTACTGGACTTGTGATGCTCACTGGAACTCTGGTGCGTGGAGCAGGAACTGGCAGTACTGGACTTGTGATGCTCACTGGAACTCTGGTGCGTGGAGCAGGAACTGGCAGTACCGGACTAGTGATGCTCACTGGTACTCTGGTGCGTGGGCAGGAACTGGCAGTACTGGACTTGTGATGCTCACTGGAACTCTGGTGCGTGGAGCAGGAACTGGTCGTACTGGACTTGTGATGCTCACTGGGACGCTGGGTGCGCGGAGCCGGAGCAGGACGTGCTGGACTCTCTGAGCGCCGCGGGGAGCTGGGTGCGCGGGCCGGGCAGGACGTGCTGGACTCTCGGAGCGCACGGGGCTGGGTGCGCGGAGCAGGGACTGGACGTGTAAGAAACCACTACACGGACTGGGGATCTTGGAACACGGAACTGGAATCTTGGAACGTGGAACGGGGATCTTGGAACGTGGAACAGGGATCTTGGAGACGTGGAACAGGGATCTTGGAACGTGGAACAGGGATCTTGGAGCGTGGAACAGGGATCTTGGAACGTGGAACAGGGATCTTGGAACGTGGAACAGGGATCTTGGAACGTGGAACAGGGATCTTGGAACGTGGAACAGGGATCTTGGAACGTGGAACCGGGACTGGACGTGTGAAACCTCCACCCGGACCTGGGACCTGATACGGAGAGCCGACATACCTCCAGCTAGCTCACTAACCCTGGCCTTACGGGTGAGTGGAGCCGGAATCTCTCGGACTGGGCTGTGGATGCGTACCGGAGATTCTGCCCGTAGGACCACAGGATAGCTTGGTCCCAAAAAGGCGCACTGGAGGCCTGGCTCGCAGAGCTGGCACCACTCTCCCAGGTAGCACACAGACCTCGGCCCGACCCATGAGTGGCGCTGGGATCTCTCGCACTGGGCTGCGGACACGTACCGGAGACACCGCACACGGAACTGGAGCAGGATATCCGGGTCCCAGGAGACGTACCGGGGACTTAGTGCGCAGCGATGGCACCACTCTTTCTGGCTGCACCCTTATTTTCCCCCGACTGATGAGTGGGCGGGAATCACTCGCACCGGCCTCTGAATCCCTATAGGAAACCGTGCGCAACACTGCATAGCACGGCCTCCCTTCGCTGCGACGCTCTCCCCTACGCTCTCTCCATAAAGCACGAGGAGTTGGCTCAGGAGTCCCTCCTGAACCGGCCAACCCCCTCGTGTGCCCCCAAAAAGTTTCTTGGGGCTGCCTTACGGGGCTTCCGTGCCAGGCGAGTTCCAATGAACTTTTCTCTCTCAGGGTCCATACGCCATATAAGTCCTCATAGCTCCCGCTCAGTCCTCGCACACCTGCGCTGCTCCTTTCCCAAGAGCTAAGCTCCGGGTCTCTCGCTGCTTGGTCTTTTGTGGGTGGGTTATTCTGTCACGATTCACTTCTGAGGGACAGACCAAGACGCATAGCGATGTAGCCAGAATACATATTTAATTATACACGGGACCACGACGGAACAAAACAATACACGGAGAACGTAACGATGAACATAACTGAACAAACAAACACAGCTATGAACATACAATAACCCACGAGACCCAGAGTGAAACCTACTAGCCTAAATATGGTTCCCAATTAGAACAACGACACACAGCTGCCTCTAATTGGGAACCATTCTATAGAAATACGACACCTAGAATGAACAAACCCTACACAAAGACAAAACCAAAACGCTCCAGCCTGAAACTCGGGACTGGGCGTTACAATACCCCTTGATTCATACCCTTGATATTTTGTTGTTTTATTCAAAATTCAAAAATATTTTTTTCTCACCCATCTACTATTACAAGCATACCCATAACATGATGCAGCCACCATAATGCTTGAAAATATGGAGAATGGTACTCAGTATTTGATTTGCCACAAACATAACACTGTATTTAGGACAAAAAGTGAATTGCTTTGCCATGTTGCTTTGTCACAACAAGATGCATTGTTTTGGAACATTTGTATTCTGCACAGGCTTCCTTCTTTTCACTCTGTCAATTAGGTTAGTATTGTGGAGTAACTATAACATTGTTGATCCATTCACAGCCATTAAACTCTGCAACTGTTTTAAAGTAACCATTTGCCTCATGATGAAATACCTGAGCGGTTTCTTTCCTTTCCAGCAACTGGGTTAGGAAGGACGCCTGTGTCTTTTTAGTGACTGGGTTTAATGATACACCATCCAATGTGTAATTAATAACTTCACCATGTTCAAAGGGATATTCAATGTCTGCATTTTTTAAATTATCCATCTACCAATAGGTGTACTTCTTTGCAAGGCATTGGAAAAGCTCCCTTGTCTTTGTGGTTGAATCTGTGGTTGAAATTCACTGCTCGACCGAGGGACCTTACATTTAATTGTACATGTGGGGTACAGAGATGAGGTAGTCAGTAAAACACCGTTGAACACTATTATTGCACACAGAGTCCATGCAACTTATTATGTGACTTGTTAAGCACATTTTTTACTTCTGGTCTTATTTAGGTTTGCCACTACAAAGGGGCTGAATACTTATTAACTCAAAACATTTCAGCTTTTCATTTTTTATTAATTTGTAAAATCAAAAAAAATCAAAAAAATACATAATTTCTCTTTGACATTATAAGGTATCGTGTGTAGGCCAGTGACAAAAAATCTAAATGTAATCAATTTTACATTCAGGCTGTAACACAACAAAATGTTGTAAAAGTCAATCGTTGTGAATACTTTCTGAAGGCACTCTAGGGTGCCATTTGGGACGCAAGCCTGTCTCTCAGTGTGGCCAGGGTTATTTCAAGCCTTTCCCTCAGTGTGACCAGGGTTATTTCAAGCCTTTCCCTCAGTGTGGCCAGGGTTATTTCAAGCCTGCCCTCAGTGTGGTCAGGGTTATTTGAAGCCTGCCCCTCAGTGTGGTCAGGGTTATTTGAAGCCTGTCCCATAGTGTGGTCAGGGTTATTTCAAGCCTGCCCCTCAGTGTGGTCAGGGTTATTTCAAGCCTGCCCCTCAGTGTGGTCAGGGTTATTTGAAGCCTGTCCCCCAGTGTGTTCAGGGTTATTTGAAGCCTGTCCTTCAGTGTGGTCAGGGTTATTTGAAGCCTGTCCCTCAGTTTGGTCAGGGTTATTTCAACGGCAGTTTATAGCTGCAACCTCCGTTCCGCCCTCCGTGGATCGCAGACTCCTTTAACTCCTGTGGTTTGGTGTCACCCAAAGGTGTCTGATGTGTTTGGCCGTCACGCCCGGGTGGCCTGCCCTGCCTGCGGTCCTCCACTGTTTGGGTTTCTGCTCTACACTCAGATTAGCAGCTATCTCCACTGGGCTCTGTTCGCTGAGGCTTTTCCTGGAAGCTGGCATCACATTCACTGAGTATTTACTTATGTTACAGTGTAAACTGGTGCTCTGCAGCTCTTTCCAGATAGGGTTAAATGCGGAAGACACATTTCAGTTGTACAACTGACTAGGTATCCTCCTTTCCTTTCCTTGTCTCCACTCCGTCCTCAGTGAATTGCTCTGGGCTCTGGCCTGTCTCAGTGTGCTGAGACTACTACAATGATATCTCTACCTACTGATTTATTGTTATTTTATCAAGATTTTAATCAACTCAACAGTGTCCAAATTAGGCCTTTAGCTACCAATCTGATTACTGTTACCAGGAGGTAAAAAAAAACCTTCAATTTCCTCTTATGAAAACAACATGATTTTCCATGAATTTTATGTTATGTAAAATGTAAAAAAATATATATTACACACTGGCATTTGCCATTTTAAAACTTTCTTGGAGCTTATCAATCAGGGCACTATAATCTAACGGATTTTGACATTTTATTTTGTCTGTGTGCCCCTTAATATGTCTGTGGATCTTGTGTTGTGTCTGTGTGCATCTAATTGTGTCTGTGGAACTCTCAATGTACCTCAATTAACTTTCAATGAACTCTCAATGTATTTGTGTTGTGTCTATGTGACTCTAATTGTGTCTGTGTAACTCAATGTATTTGTGTTGTGTCTGTGGAACTCTCAATGTATTTGTTTTGTGTCTGTGTGACTCTTGTATGTCTGCTGTTGTGTCTACAGTATGTCACTTCTCACTATGTCTGTGGTAGATGTGATACTGTACTCTGATGACAATAAGGCGAGCCCAGCTCGGAGTTCAAGTTGAGATGAAGCAATCTGTGTTTTGCTGCCATACTGCAGTCAGTGATACTCTTCTGGATGTTTCACCACACAACTCAAACATAATAAATACCAATAAACCTGTCACATGTAGGGTGTGCTAAACTGGTGTTCTGACTCTCTGTCACTAAGGATCCCATGGCACCAATCTGATCTTCATCATCATCCCCCTTCCCCTGCAACTATTACCCAGGTCGTTGCTGTAAACAAGAATGTCTTCTCAGTCAATCTACCTGGGGTGTATTCATTTTGTGGATTCCGTTACAAACCGTTTAGACTGTTTCAAAACATTTTGCAACGGAACCCGTTTTACTGTTAACTCTAGGAAGCAAACGGAAGCAAACAGAGAAAAAGGAACCAAATGGGGAGAGACCTACAGTATATTAATTTGTCCAATAGAAACTTGAGTTTTCATTGCAAAACATTTTACGTTTGGAGTGAACAGTTTCCATTGCTAAATGTTTTGCAACAGACAAAATGTTTCGCAACGGAATCCACATAATGAATATACCCCTGGTAAAATAAGGCAAAAAAAAAATAGTAAAAACATCTGGTTGCCCATACAGTGAGTGGCATTCATTGCTGTGTGTTTTACAACAACCTGTTCCATAACTACTGTAGTCCTGCTCCATAACTAGTCCTGTTCCATAACTACTGTAGTCCTGCTCCATAACTAGTCCTGTTCCATAACTACTGTAGTCCTGCTCCATAACCAGTCCTGTTCCATAACTACTGTAGTCCTGCTCCATAACTAGTCCTGTTCCATAACTTGTCCTGTTCCATAACTACTGTAGTCCTGCTCCATAACTAGTCCTGTTCCATAACTACTGTAGTCCTGCTCCATAACTAGTCCTGTTCCATAACTACTGTAGTCCTGCTCCATAACTACTGTAGTCCTGCTCCTTAATAAGTCCTGATCCATAACTACTGAAGTCCTGCTCTATAATTAGTTCAGCTCCATAACTACTGTAGTCCTGCTCCATAACTAGTTCTGTTCAATAACTACTGTAGTCCTGCTCCATAACTAGTCCTGTTCCATAACTACTGTAGTCCTGCTCCATAACTACTGTAGTCCTGCTCCATAACTACTGTAGTCCTGCTCTATAATTAGTTCAGCTCCATAACTACTGTAGTCCTGCTCCATAACTAGTTCTGTTCAATAACTACTGTAGTCCTGCTCCATAACTAGTCCTGTTCCATAACTACTGTAGTCCTGCTCCATAACTACTGTAGTCCTGCTCCATAACTACTGTAGTCCTGCTCCATAACTACTGTAGTCCTGCTCCATAACTAGTCCTGTTCCATAACTACTGTAGTCCTGCTCCATAATTAGTCCTGCTCCATAACTACTGTAGTCCTGCTCCATAATTAGTCCTGCTCCATAACTACTGTAGTCCTGCTCCATAACTAGTCCTGTTCCATAACTACTGTAGTCCTGCTCCATATCTAGTCCTGTTCCATAACTACTGTAGTCCTGCTCCATAACTAGTCCTGTTCCATAACTACTGTAGTCCTGCTCCATAACTAGTCCTGTTCCATAACTACTGTAGTCCTGCTCCATAACCAGTCCTGTTCCATAACTACTGTAGTCCTGCTCCATAACTAGTCCTGTTCCATAACTTGTCCTGGTCCATAACTACTGTAGTCCTGCTCCATAACTAGTCCTGTTCCATAACTACTGTAGTCCTGCTCCATAACTAGTCCTGTTCCATAACTACTGTAGTCCTGCTCCATAACTACTGTAGTCCTGCTCCTTAATAAGTCCTGATCCATAACTACTGAAGTCCTGCTCTATAATTAGTTCAGCTCCATAACTACTGTAGTCCTGCTCCATAATTAGTCCTGTTCCATAACTACTGTAGTCCTGCTCCATAATTTGTCCTGCTCCATAACTACTGTAGTCCTGCTCCATAACTAGTCCTGCTCAATAATTACTGTAGTCCTGCTCCATAATTAGTCCTGCTCCCTAACTACTGTAGTCCTGCTCCATATCTGGTCCTGCTTCACTGCATGACTCTCACTCCTTTGTTCCACTTCCCTAATCAATGCAGTCTAGTTGTCTTGATTGGCTATGGGTGCATATCAAATGGCACCCTATATAGTGGGCCCTGATCAAGAGTAGTGCACTATATAATAGGGTGCCATTGTGGTGTTACTGTAGTTATAGTCCCTCTTTGATTTCCTCTGTTTGGATCTGTCACGACTTCCACCGAAGTCGGTCCCTCTCCTTGCTCGGGCGGCTTTCGGCGGTCGACGTCACCGGCCTTCTAGCCATCGCCGATCCACTTTTCATTTTCCATTTCTTTTATCTTTGGTTTCTACACACCTGGTTTTAATTCCCCAATTACATGTTCATTATTTAACCCTCTGTTTCCCCCATGTTTTTGTGCGTTATTGTTCCTGTTAGTGTCAGTCCATATTTGGTGGGCATGGTATTGTTGGTACTTTGTTATTTCCTTGTGTAAACTACGTTGTGTTGCTCATCTCTGCTGTCCTGTGCCTGACTCATTTGCACCAGCTACACCCGGCACCTGACAGGATCAGGTAACAGAGATGCAGGAGGAGGAACTGTTATTCATAAGGTGTTTCTCTGGACTGAGAAAAGAGAAAACGGTTCAAATCAAATCAAAATCTAATTGTATTTGTCACATACACATGGTTAGCAGATGTTAATGCGAGTGTAGCGAAATGCTTGTGCTTCTAGTTCCGACCATGCAGTAGTATCTAACAAGTAATCTAACAATTTCACAACAACTACCTTATACACACAAGTGTAAAGGAATGAATACGAGTATGAATATATAAATATATGGATGAGCGATGGCTGACCGGCATAGGCAAGATGCAGTAGATGGTATAGAGTACAGTATATACATTTGATATAATGTTGGATATGTAAACATTATATACAATATTGTTTAGAGTGGCTAGTTATACATTTGTTACATCCAATTGTCTATTATTTAAAGGTGCTAGAGATTTAAGTCAGTATGTTGGCAGCAGCCACTCAATGTTAGTGGTGGCTGTTTAACAGTCTGATGGCCCTGAGATAGAAGCTGTTTTTCAGTCTCTCGGTCCCAGCTTTGATGCACCTGTACTGACCTCGCCTTCTGGATGATAGCAGGGTGAACAGGCAGTGGCTCGGGTGGTTGTTGTCCTTGATTATCTTTTTGGCCTTCCTGTGACATTGGGTGGTGTAGGTGTCCTGGAGGGCAGGTAGTTTACCCCCGGTGATGCATTGTGCAGTCCTCATTACCCTCTGGAGAGCCTTACGGTTGTGGGCGGAGCAGTTGCCGTACCAGGCGGTGATACAGCCCGACAGGATGCTCTCAATTGTGCATCTGTAGAAGTTTGTGAGTGTTTTTGGTGACAAGCCAAATTTCTTCAGACTCCTGAGGTTGAATAGGCGCTGTTGCGCCTTCTTCACCACGCTGTCTGTGTGGGTGGACCATTTCAGTTTTTCCGTGATGTGTACGCCGAGGAACTTAAAACGTTCCACCTTCTCCACTACTGTCCCGTCGATGTGGATAGAGGGGTGCTCCCTCTCCTGTATCCTCCACACCTGGGGCCGGCCCGTCAGGAAGTCCAGGACCCAGTTTCACAGGGCTGGGTCGAGACCTAGGGTCTCGAGCTTAATGACGAGTTTGGAGGGTACTATGGTGTTAAATGCTGAGCTGTAGTCGATGAACAGCATTCTTACATAGGTATTCCTCTTGTCCAGATGGGTTAGGGCAGTGTGCAGTGTGATTGTGATTGCGTCGTCTGTGGACCTATTGGGACAGTAAGCAAATTGGAGTGGGTCTAGGGTGTCTGGTAGGATGGAGGTGATATGATCCTTGACTAGTCTCTCAAAGCACTTCATGATGACAGAAGTGAGTGCTACGGGGCGATAGTCATTTAGCTCAGTTACCTTATCTGCCTGGCAGATGAAGATGAGAGTCTAACTAACACAGCGGCAGTGGCCGGGGTAAGCGGCCTGAGCACTCCTATTCTCACGAGAGAGAAAGAGATCGCTAATTGTTGGTTTAGATTACGGATCACTAGTCAAGGATCATATCACCTGTCTTTTCACCGGGATGAGACACTAATCTGACTTTATGTCCCTCTAATGGGGCTTCCTGACCAGTTGAGGATGTTCTCATCATTGATTCATGTTGAACGGTTTGCCAAGCTGCCTCTGCAGGGGTGAGGGTGTGGAGTGGAGTGGGAGGGTGGGGGGTTCGAGGAGGTGGCAGTGATGAGGGTGGGGGGAAAGCAAGATTGCTCTCAGTCTTTTACATCCTCTTTAATCCATTCCCCTAAAGTTTCTGTTTCAAAACATTCTTTGAAAAAGTTGCTGGAAAGGTTATCTGAAGTTATTTGATGCCTACATTAAACTCTAACATCTACGCTACCACTAAAGGTTGTCATTTTGCAAACAATTGTATGTAGTTTGAGTGTTGCAGGGCAGCTACAGTCTCCTCCCTAATAGATTCTGGGCCACCCACACCATTTGGGTAAACCTCCTCTCTAGTGAGTGTGTACTGTAGGATGGGTATATTTACTCTTAGGGGATCCAGCCTGCATGGCAGCCCGTTGTGAGAGGATCCAGCCCCATACCACAGGAAAGGTGTCACGCGTCATTGAGGTGCGGGCACAGCACATTCCTGGCACGGCACATTCCTGGCACAGCACATTCGTGTGCCAACCCTAACCCAGCCACGGGAAGGGAAGGGAAGAGGTGGGAAGCCACCCCACTCCCAGCCCGCACCAACTCATCCCCAGCCACCCCGCTCTATGCCCCAGCCTACTCCCACCCTGCTCTCAACCACCCTGCTCTCAGACCTCTTCCAACCATCCAGCTCCCAGCCCCTGGTTGTGAAGCTGCCAGAGCGGAGGGAGGAGCCTCCAACCTCCAGCCTCAGGGAAGGGGCTGTGTCAGGGTAAACAGAAAGTGTGACTCATGGCTGTGGGTCCAGACTAATGCCACTCCAGACCACAGACAGATAAGTCTGGTGGTCCAGCCAGACAGTCAGTGTCTGTTGGTGTGGGCCACAGGCAGGCAGGCAGTCAGGATAGTATGATGTAACAGGAATCAGATCCTCTTCCCTGCTACCCTGTTACTCCAATCTGCTCCGTTCCGCACAGCGGTTTAGTGAGTCCACCAGATCAGAGGCAGTAGGGATTACCAGGGAAGTTCTCTTGATAGGTGTGTGAATTTGACAATTTTCCTGTCCTGCTAAGCATTCAAAATGTATCGAGTACTTTTGGGTGTCGGGGAAAATCTATGGAGTAAAAAGTACATTATTTACATTAGGAATATAGTGAAGTAAAAGTAAAAGTTGTAAAAAATATGAATATGGATGTACAGATAACCCCCCCCCAAAACTGCTTAAGTAGTGCTTTAAAGTATTTAAACTGAATTACTTTACACCTCTGGGAATAATCTTTCCCAAAAGGTGTGCTGCTCCTTATGCCTATGGGTCCATCAGGAGTCAACATAAACCTACAGTACATGCGTTGCATTCATCATTAGGGTAGACAAAGGAATGTGGCCACCGTACAGGGCAGTCTTGACTCATTACCCTCCAGATCTCAAACCACCATAGGGACCAGACCAAACACCATAGACATAGAAACCGGACCAAGCACCATAGTTGTAGGTACCAGACCAAACACCATAGTCATAGGTACCAGACCAAACACCATAGTTATAGGTACCAGACCAAACACCATAGTTATAGGTACTAAACCAAACACCATAGTTATAGGTACCAGACCAAACACCATAGTTATAGGCACAAGACCAAAAACCATAGTTATAGGTACCAGACTAAACACCATAGTTATAGGTACCAGACCAAACACCATAGTTGTAATAACAGACCAAACACCATAGTTGTAATAACAGACCAAACACCATAGTTGTAGGTGCCAGACCAAACAACATAGTTGTAATAACAGACCAACCAGCATAGTTATAGATAACAGACCAAACACCAAAGTAGAGGTACCAGACCAAACACCATAGTTATAATAAGAGACCAAACACCATAGATACAGGTAAAAGACCGAACCCCATAGTTGTAGGTACCAGACCAAACATCGTAGTTATACGTACCAGACCAAACCCCATAGTTATAGGTACTAGACCAAACACCATAGTTATAGGTACAAGACCAAACACCATAGTTATAGGTACCAGACCAAACACCATAAATATAGGTAGAATTCCAAACACCATAGTTATAGGCACCAGACCAAACACAATAAATATAGGTAAAATACCAAACACCTTAGTTATATGTACAAGACCAAACACCATAGTTACAGGTACCAGACCAAATACCAAAGTCTGAGATAAAAAAACAAATACCATAGATATAGGAACCAAACCAAACATCATAGTTATAGATACCAGACCGAACACCAAAGTTTTAATAACAGACCTAACACCATAGTTATAGATAACAGACCAAACACCATAGTTATAGGTACCAGACCAAACACCATAGTTATAGGTAAAATACCAAACACCATAGTTGTAGGTACCAGACCAAACATCGTAGTTAAAGGCACCAGACCAAAAACCACATTTATGGGTGCCAGACCAAACACCATAGTTATAGGTACCAGACCAAATTCCAAAGTAATAGGTAAAAGACCAAACACCATAGTTATAGATAACAGACCAAACACCATAGTTATAGGTACCAGACCAAACACCATAGTTATAGGTAAAATACCAAACTCCATAGTTATAGGTAAAATACCAAACTCCATAGTTGTAGGTACCAGACCAAACATCGTAGTTATAGGTACCAGACCAAACACCATAGTTATAATAACATACCAAACACCATAGTTATAGGCACCAGACCAAACACCACAGTTATAGGTACCAGACCAAACACCATAGTTATAGATAATAGACCAACCACCATAGTTATAGATAACAGACCAAACACCATAGTTATAGGTACCAAACCAAACACCACAGTTACAGGTACCAAACCAAACACCATAGTTGTAGGTACCAGACCAAACCCCACAGTTATAGATAACAGACCAAACACCCCAGTTATAGGTACTAGACCAAACACCATGGTTATAGGTACCAGAACAAACACCATAATTAAAGGTACTAGACCAAACACATGCACAGACAGGACGGCAAGCAGTACAACAGGCAGGCAGCACTAGACACAGGCAGAACAACGCCTCCCAGTAAATTAGGTGAAGTGAATTCCCAGTGGAGAGTGCGACTAGAACCAAGATTCAATCAAAGACTTGATTTCGATAAGCGCTTTGCACTTGACTTTTAACGGTAACATTTACCATGACTTGATTAAATGCAGGTGTAGGCCTACTTAAGTGGTAGCACTGCAATGGACCCTTTGACCCTGTGGGCTTAATCATCTTCTCCTATGCAATCAGATTTTTCTGTTATTTTTTTAAATATGGGTTTAGCTGCATACCTGTGATATGCCCAGGCACGATGGAGCATGGTGTGCCAGAGGTGAAGAGACAGTTCTAGGGGAGGGCGGGGGTGGGGGTTATTGAGGATATGTCTCAAAATCTCACCCTGTTCCCCCTCCCTCAGGCAACGCAGTTAAAGAGTAATCTCTCTCTCTCTCTCTCTCTCTCTCTCTCTCTCTCTCTCTCTCTCTCTCTCTCTTTATCTGTCTTCTCCCACTCTCACTCTCTCCTCTTCTCTCCCTCTGTCTCTCCCCCGCTCCCCCGCTCTCTCTCTCTCTCTCTCTCTCTCTCTCTCTCTCTCTCTCTCTCTCTCTCTCCCCCTTCTCTCTACCCCTTCTCTCTCTCACTCTCATACCGCTCAACACCAGCCTGTCGAGCTGCTGAGCGGATTGCTGGAATTTACACGCATAATTATCACTGTGTTTTTTGCCCTAAAGAGGCTCTGGGATGAGAGCCTGAGTGCTGTGTGTGGTTTGGGGAGTGGTGGCAGCTCACATGACTTTAACACAGTCTCTCTTACCTCCACACCACCTGAACATGATGTTTGGGCATCTGTGTTGTTTGCTTTGATTATTCTAGTGGTGGAATTATTGTCAGTGACAGAAGATGTAATCATACATGGGATATCCAATGACTGGAACTGATACAGCAGCCTAACTACTGATCCTTCATAGATCTTTCTTTTTGGTAATGAAGGTTGCTATTGTAAATCTGGGCATTTATCTTGGCTTTCTTCACCCACTTCAGTTCCTAATGATAAGACTTGATAAGCTGACTTTGAAGTTGTGCAATGAAACACTAGATGTCAGTGTCGTGTCTGGCTCACATGTTGCCACAGCCAGTCAATCCATCTTCACCTTGTTACAAACTTTATACTGGATGGGGTCTTACAAATGCCATTATATTTCCATATGCATGTTCTGCAGTCCTATACAAAGTACTGTAGCTTGTGTTAACATATTGCTTAGTCTAAGTAACTCGTGAAATTCTAGAGCGCGCAATCAAATTAACATTGTCCTAGATACTTTTGAAGTTTTGTGTTACCATATTAATTGACCAATTAAGTCTTTCTGGCACCCTTTCTGGCTTTGATTTTATAGAACACTCAATAATAGAGCTTATCCTCCATCTTACTATTACATCTAACGTATAGATTGATGTAAACAGTGGACCCACATCTTCCCTCTAAGAGTCCATAGCATAGCAATACCATTTGGTATTATGCTGTACACTTTGGACAACAGATTAGATTAGTACAACCTGTCTTAACACATTACCTACTAAAAATAATAAATGGCCCACTACTAGTATTATCCAGGGTACTTCCTAATGCATGCTCCTAGTGGTCCTCTGTAGCTTAGTGGGTAGAGCATGGCCAGGGTTGTGGGTTAGATTCCCAGGGCCACACAATATGTAAAATGTATGCACGCATGATTGTCAGTTGTTATGGATAAAAGCATCTGCTAAATGGCACATATTATTATTATCATTATATTATGTGCTGTCATACACTACATAGACCTGATACACAAGCTGCTAAAGGTCAGAAATGTTAACACGCTGCTATCTCCTCAGCAGGCTCTGGGCTAGACCACTTAGCTGGACCCAGTTATAGTGATAGGAGCGGATGATGATTATTGCAGAGTGTGAGGAACACTCCGTCATGTCTTCATCACAGGGAGGAGAGATCTGCAGAACGTGGCATGCAGAATGACAGGAATCTAATCTCTAACACAATGTTTTCTTTCATTTTTATTCCTTCTTTCTTCCTCTTCACACAGACTGGGAGGGGAGAATATACACTACATGACCAAAAGTACTTGGACACCTGCTTGTTGAACATCTCATTCCAAAATCATGGGCATTAACATGGAGTTGGTGCCCCCTTTGCTGCTATAACAGCCTCCACTTCTGGGAAGGCTTTCCACTTGGACCATTGCTGCGGGGACTTGCTTCCATTCAGCCACAAGAGCATTAATGAGGTCAGGCACTGATGTTCAGAGATTAGGCATGGCTCGCAGTCGGCGTTCCCAATTTATCCCAAAGGTGTTCGATGGGGTTGAGGTCAGGGCTCTGTGCAGGCCAGTCAAGTTCTTCCGCACCAATCTCGACAAACCATTTCTGTATGGACCTCGCTTTGTGCACTGGGGCATTGTCATACTGAAACAGGAAAGGGCCTTCCCCAAACTGTTGCCACAAAGTTGAAACTACAGAATCGTCTAGAATGTCATCGTAGGCTGTAGCATTAAGATTTCCCTTCACTGGAACGGGGGGCCTAGCCCGAACCATGAAAAACAGCCCCAGACCATTATTCCTCCTCCACCAAACTTTATAGTTGGCACTATGCATTGGGGCAGGTAGCGTTCTCCTGGCATCCACCAAACACAGATTAGTCCGTCACACTGCCAGATGGTGAAGCGTAATTCATCACTCCAGAGAACGCATTTCCAGAGTCCACATGCTGCGAGCTTTACACTAATCCATTCAACGCTTGGCATTGTGCATGGTGATCTTAGGCTTGTGTGTGGCTGCTCGGCCATGGAAACCCATTTCATGAAGCTCCCGACGAACAGTTCTTGTGCTGACGTTGCTTCCAGAGGTAGTTTGGAACTCGGTAGTGAACTCGGTAGTGAGTGTTGCAACCAAGGACAGACAATTTTTACACGCTATGCGCTTCAGCACTCGGCGGTCCCGTTCTGTGAGCTTGTGTGGCCTACCACTTCGCGGCTGAGACATTGTTGCTCCTAGACTTTTCCACTTCACAATAACAGCACTTACAGTTGACAGCAGCTCTAGCAGGGCAGACATTTGACAAACTGACTTGTTGGAAAGGTGGCATCCTATGACGATGCCACATTGAAAGTCACTGAGCTCTTCAGTAAGACCATTGTATTGCCAATGTTTGTCTATGGTGATTAGATTGCTGTGTGCTCAATTTCTAAACACCTGTCAGCAACAGTGTGACTGAAATAGCCGAATCCACTAATTTGAAGGAGTGTCCACATACTTTTGTATATATAGTGTACATCTGACCTCCCACGTCTGTCCAGAGTGGCCCGCTCTCCATCCTTTATCTCGTCCTCCCCTCGGCCTGCCTTTCTGGCTGTACTGACACTGAGAGGTTTGGACTGGGAAGTGGAACTCGCTTCGCTCACTCACTCAAACAGACCTGGCTGGCTAGTTCATTCTGGCCAGGGCCAGATTGCATGTTTTGGAAGGTATTTTTTCTGTTGGAGGAGGAAGGGGTTTATTTGTGAGTTTTCCTGACACAACATTCCTCAGGGCATCTCAGGGCATCTACCGTTATCTAGCTGCAATTATGTGCTGCATTTAATTTGCATATGTAAAGCAGCAATCAAGAATTTAAATAATAACAAAGCGTCCTCTCCATCCATGTTCCTGTAAAAAAGCTGGGGCTGGAGAAATGTAACCACTCTCAAATTCATAGACAGAGTTACGGATGCAAAGACTGCCCCATCCATGATATCAAAATTATAGTGTTGTGTTTTTATCATGTACACTACCAGTCAAAAGTTGTGACACACCTACTCATTCCAGGGTTATTCTTAATTTTTACTATTTTCTACATTGTATAATAATAGTGAAGACATCAAAACTATGAAATAACACATATGGAATCATGAGGTAACCAAAAAAGTGTTTAACAAATCAAAAGTAGCCACCCTTTGCCTTGATGACAGCTTTGCACACTTTTGGCATTCTCTCAACCATCTTCATGAGGTAATTACCTGGAATACATTTCAATTAACAAGTGTGCTTTGTTAAAAGTTCATTTGTGGAATTTCTTTCCTTCTTAATGCAGTTGTGTTTTTAAAAGGTAGGGGTGGTATACAGAGATAGCCCTACTTGGTAAAATACCATGTCCATAATATGGCAAGAACAGCTCAATAAGCAAAGACAAACGACAGTCCATCATTACATTAAGACATGAAGGTCAGTCAATGAGGAACATTTCAAGAACTTTGAAAGTTTCTTCAAGTGCAGTCACAAAAACCATCAAGCGCTACGATGAAACTGGCTCTTATGAGTACCGCCACAGGAACAGAAGACCCAGAGTTAACTCTGCTGCAGAGGATAAGTTAATTAGAGTTACCAGAATCAGAAATCTGCAATTAACTACACCTCAGATTGCAGCCCAAATAAATTATTCTCAGAGTTCAAGTAACAGACACATGTCAACATCAACTGTTCAGAGGAGACTGGGTGAATCAGGCCTTCATGGTCAAATTACTGAAAAGAAACCACTACTAAAGGACACCAACAATAAGAAGAGACTTGCTTGGGCCAAGAAACACAAGCAATGGACATTAGACAGGTGGAAATCAGTCCTTTGGTCTGATGAGTCCAAATTTGAGATTTTTGGTAGTTTTTGGGGGTGCTTTGCTGGTGACACTGTCTGTGATTTATTTAGAATTGAGGCATGGCTACCACAGCATTCGGCAGCGATATGCCATCCCATCTGGTTTACACTTAATGGGACTATCATTTGTTTTTCAACAGGACAATGACCCAAAACAGACCTCCAGGCTGTCTAAGGGCTATTTGACCAAGAAGGAGATGGAGTGCGGCGTCAGATGACCTGGCCTCCACAATCACCCGACCTCAACCCAATTGAGATGGTTTGAGATGAGTAGGACTGCAGAGTGAAGGAAAAGCAGCCAACAAGTGCTCAGCACATGTGGCAACTCCCTCAAGACTGCTGGAAAAGCATTCCAGGTGACTACCTCATGAAGCTGGCTGAGAGCAAAGCTGTCATCAAAAATATATTTGGATTTGTTTAACACTTTTTTGGTTACTACATGATTCTATATGTATTATTTCATAGTTTTGATGGCTTCACTATTATTCTACAATGTATAAAATAGTAAAAATAAAGAAAAACCCTTGAATGAGTAGGTGTGTCCAAACGTTTGACTGGTCCTGTAGAAACATGTTTTGGTCCCTTTCCTCCTAACTTAGCCTACTGTTCTGACTGAATTTTTTTTTATGCTTGCCAGCAAAGCCCAACACTAAACAATACATTAATTGCACTCTAACAGTGACAAAAGGTGCCCACAAACTGTTAGGGCCTACACAAAGCTGTCCCAACAGCAGAGCTTTCTTTTCAGCACCATGGAGTGAATCCTTACCACCAATACACCTGGCTATCAAATCAAATCAAATTTTATTTGTCACATACACATGGTTAGCAGATGTTAATGCGAGTGTAGCGAAATGCTTGTGCTTCTAGTTCCGACCATGCAGTAGTATCTAACAAGTAATCTAACAAATTCACAACAACTACCTTATACACACAAGAGTAAAGGAATGAATACAAGTATGTACATATAAATATATGGATGAGCGATGGCTGACCGGCATAGGCAAGATGCAGTAGATGGTATGGAGTACAGTATATACACACATACATATATATATATATATATATACACACATACATACATACATACATACACATATATATATATACATACACACACACATATATGAGATGAGTAATGTAGGATATGTAAACATTATATAAATGGCATTGTTTAAAGTGGCTAGTGATACATTATTTCATCCAATTATAATTATTAAAGTGGCTAGAGATTTGGGTCGATGACCGAACGGCATAGGCAAGATACAGTAGATGGTTTAGAGTACAGTGTATACATTTGATATGAGTATGTCGGATACGTAAACATTATATACAAAATTGTTTAAAGTGGCTAGTGATACATTTGTTACATCCAATTCCTATGTATAAAGTGGCTAGAGATTTAAGTCAGTATGTTGGCAGCAGCCACTTAATGTTAGTGATGGCTGTTTAACAGTCTGATGGCCTTGAGGTAGAAGCTGTTTTTCAGTCTCTCGGTCCCAGCTTTGATGCACCTGTACTGACCTCGCCTTCTGGATGATAGCGGGGTGAACAGGCAGTGGCTCGGGTGGTTGTTGTCCTTGATGATCTTTTTGGCCTTTCTGTGACATCGGGTGGTGTAGGTGTCCTGGAGGGCAGGTAATTTAACCCCGGTGATGCGTTGTGCAGTCCTCACTACCCTCTGGAGAGCCTTACGGTTGTGGGCGGAGCAGTTGCCGTACCAGGCGGTGATACAGCCCGACAGGATGCTCTCGATTGTGCATCTGTAAAAGTTTGTGAGTGATTTTGGTGACAAGCCAAATTTCTTCAGCCTCCTGAGGTTGAAGAGGCGCTGTGCGCCTTCTTCACCACGCTGTCTGTGTGGGTGGACCAATTCAGTTTGTCCGTGATGTGTACGCCGAGGAACTTAAAACTTTCCACCTTCTCCACTACTGTCCCCTCGATATGGATAGGGTGCTCCCTCTCCTGTTTCCTGAAGTCCACGATCATCTCCTTTGTTTTGTTGACATTGAGTGAGAGGTTATTTTCCTGACACCACACTCCGAGGGCCCTCACCTCCTCTCTGTAGGCCGTCTCGCCGTTGTTGGTAATCAAGCCTACCACTGTAGTGTCGTCAGCAAACTTGATAATTGAGTTGGATGCGTGCTTGGCCACGCAGTCATGGGTAAACAGGAGTACAGGAGAGGGCTGAGAACGCACCCTTGTGGGGCCCCAGTGTTGAGGATCAGCGGGGTGGAGATGTTGTTTCCTACCCTCACCACCTGGGACCGGCCCGTCAGGAAGTCCAGGACCCAGTTGCACAGGGCTGGGTCGAGACCCAGGGTCTCGAGCTTAATGACGAGCTTGGAGGGAACTATGGTGTTAAATGCTGAGCTGTAGTCGATGAACAGCATTCTTACATAAGTATTCCTCTTGTCCAGATGGGTTAGGGCAGTATGCAGTGTGATTGCGAGCCTTGTCTGGCAGTGGAGCCTTGTCTGGCAGCGAAACAATTAATTCAGCCTCATTAACTACCTTTTTAAAAACTTAGCTGATATGGCTGACTTGCTTAAACAAATGTAGTTTATACAGACAATTGAGATGTACAAACTGGAATAAGGGGACGGTGGGCGGATAAGAGGCAATCCGTAATTTCGATTAAGACATTAATGAGCGAGCTAAGATGGATTTGTGGGGAGGCATATGGGCTACTAACAGCTTACTACACAACATTCACTTTATTACTTTCTTAGCTACAGTCAGTGGTGTAAAGTACTTCAGTAAAAATACTTTAAACTACTACTTAAATCGTTTTTTGGGGTATCAGTACTTTACGTTATTATTTATATTTTTGACAACTTTTACTTTTACTTCACTACATTCCTAAGATTTTTTTTTATGGTGCTTTCAAGACAACTGGGAACTCTGAAAAAAACATGGCTGAATCATAATGTCAGTGATCTTCAGGTTGGAGCTCTAGAAAGAGGCCTGAGTTCCCGACTTGGAATTCCGAGTTGGATGACCATTTAAAATGTATTTTCTCAGTCGAAGCTCGTTTTTTTCCGTGTTCCCAGTTGTCTTGAACTAAGTGAAGTCTGAGATTTCCCAGTTCCGAGTTTCCAGTTGTTTTGAACAACAGAAGTCATGCTGGATTGACAGCATGGCCAATGTATTCAACCTTTTCTGGTCCATGCCATGGTGTTGCATGTGAATGTTTAGCCTTTTAAGCTTGGAAAAGAGACCCTTAAACCAAGACTTAGACCACACACCCTCTCCACTGAATAACAAGCTAGTGATTGCTTGCAGTTAACCACTGATTCCTTCCAAACCACTCACTGTTGAATTAGCGATTTACAACTTGTGTAATGTTTATGTCCAATGGCCGATGAGCAGCGATATGTTTTATCTATAATTTCTCTTCATTTGGGGCTCCTGAGTGGTGCAGCGGTCTAAGGCACTGCATCTCAGTGCTAGAAGCATCACTACAGACCCTGGTTTGATCTCGGGCTGTATCACAGTGTTCCCATGAGTGACAGAACACTGAGCCAATCACGGCACAACTAGAGAACATTACCAACCCCTATTCTCTGTATTTTCTACTGGCTGCCCCACCTCTACAGAAAGCACTGAGCTAGGATGAAACACCTGAATTTTGGAGCTGCCTTACTCAAGAAAGAAAAAAATAGTTTGTATGCGGCTTTATTAACTCAATATTTTTTTTTTTACTTTGTTTGCAAACTGATATGTGACACGTATTAACGGCAAAATAAAATGCGAAACAAGCAACAAATAATAAACAGGTGGGGCTCAAAACAATTGGGTCTCTGTCTGAATGACGGGTCACCACTGCAAACATTGGAGTAAAACAAACTTATATTTTGGGTTCTGATGGGGTACGACAGTTGAACTAAGAACCCGAGGCAATTCTAAGTTATATTCTTCAAGAATCATATAGGTACACATCATGAATTCCAAAAATGCATGTAGCAACTGCAGATTGCCCCTTTAAGAGGCCTTAATGCTTTCGCACAGTTTTTGTGACCTCCAAAAGGGCTTATTGTTATGGTTTTTCTTAGTGCTGTGGTGCAAGTGTAAGTATGTGTGTGTGTTGAGGAAGATAAAAAAAGGAAAAAAGTGAAGGAAAGAGTGAGAAAAAGAAAAAAGAAAGGTTTGTCAAAATCAACTTTGAGCTTATGAATATCAACTGGATTTGTCTAGCCCTTGTGTGAATTAGGCACTCTCAAAGTATGCTATGTTGGGCATGGAGTATCATTCCTCATGTTTCCTGAGCCACTGACTGCATGGCGTATCTTTCAGTGTGAGGTCAGCTGGTTCAGCCTGTGTTCTGTTGTGTTCCTGGCTTGGTGCTGTGTTACCACGGCAACAGGATACGAACACACATAAACACTGTTTATTCTGCCGGCAGCACACAAGGTAATGGGTAATCTCTTATCTTAAAAATCACAAGTACGTGTTCAACTTTAAGAAAGGTATATATAAAGATGTTTAACAAAAAAAGGGGAGGGGACACCTGAATTCCACACAAAACCCAATGCTTTTGGAATGGTAACGTGTCATAGAGGAAATTACTTGGTTTTGCCCTGGTTTTGGGCAGTTGTCATTACCAGAGAAGTGGCCTGTAATCTGTGGTCGTTCCATGATGTTTGTGAGTATTACTGTGATTGTGTGGAAGCCAGGGGAGGGGCATTGTTGCACATATATCTCTGTTGTCTCCATTAGAATGAAGCCAAAGTGATTCACACTCTTCATAATAACTGAGGATACATACATGATTCACAGTCACATCATTTTGTCTGCCTACTCGTTTCAGAAAGACTGGGACATTGAGCAATTTCATCTGACACCACTGTCCCGTACCCAGTGATGTCCTTTGAAGGTCTTCAGAGGCACAGTAGCCTTGGGGTTAAAAATCCCCCTGCTGTAAATAACGTTCCACCTTTGATCTGAGATCAATAGCTGAGCTTTACTTAATCAAAGTTGTTTTCTCTCTCTCCTTCTGTCTTTCTCTCTTTCTTTCGTCGCCTTGCCCCTTGGCTCTCCTCACACATCGGGATTGACGTTTCAATTAAATCATTCATTAAACTGAAGTTGTTCATCAACCAGCCCATGACGATCTCTGTGTCATTAATTCAACGGCTGATAAAAGCCATGGTTGTGGTTTCTGGAAAGAGCACCTGTTGTACCTGCCATCAGCTCCTCATGTGTTGGGTGCAGCTGGCGCCCCAGCTGGGTGTGCTGGGTCTGCTCCATGCCCCGCGGACCTCTACCATCACCACTCACTGGGAGCCACAGTAGCAGACTGGTGACAAACAGCCCTCCAGGCCACGGCTCCTCATTCCAGCCAGACCTTTGCTGTACTCCAAACGAGCCCTCAGACCCAGCTCCAGCCCTAACCCTAACCATAACCATAACCCTAGCTTAATGTCCACACCCCTGTTCAACCCTATCCCTAGCCATATCCTAACCCTTACCCTAACCCCAAACCTAGCCATAACCCTTACCCTATCCCCAGCCCCAGCCCCAGCAGCAGTCCTAACCCTAGCCCCAGCCCCAACATCACCCCCTGGCCGTAGTAGAACCTCAGCACTCCAGTCCAGACAGGAGCCCAGTGGTAGGATGGGTCAGCCCCTGGCTGTGGGGCCAGCCAGAACAGGGGTACAAGAAAGCCCCCTCTCTTCGCGTGTCTCTCTCAGCACTGCAGGCTGCTCCTCTCCACGATCTGCGGGCCTGGCCATGTTTGATTGCTGTTTGTTCTGCAGGGAGAGAATTGCTGTAGTGTTTGCCCTGTGGAGTGGAGAGAAGAAGAGGAGCGTTATGTTTGAAGAGCCATCACGCTCTCAGGGCCCTCTCTCTCTCTCTCTCTCTCTCTCTCTCTCTCTCTCTCTCTCTCAGGTTTGCTTTCCTGTTTCCCTCTCCACTCAGATTTACGGGCCCTCCGTTGTTAAGTTACGGATGCGCCCAGCAGGTCCTCGTCAAAGCCAGTGACCAGGATGTACTCTCAGAATCTGGCTTGGACCACAAGCCAGCCACAAGCTCACCCAGGCACTATAAAAGACGCCTGCATTTCACTGTCTACTTTTAAAACAAACAAGAGTAATACAATCTAACAGTGGCCAAAACTGTATCCGTAACAGCTACAGTAAGAACATACAAGGAAGTTAAGTAAGTGTTGACATTAAATGTTATCAAATAACACACAACTTGTTAACGGGTGAGACCCATGCAGTAGCAATCTGTGACCTGAGTGTGCTGAAGTACTACTTTCCTCCTCTACCTATCCACTATATAGCACACAGGCTAATTACTGCATAATGACTTTATGAGAGTTGTGGGTTTGACTCAGCAGGAAGCAATTGGTCTGTTTTACATCCAGCTGTAGCAGCATGTCCCTTTCTGCCTTGCCCTGCTCTGACCTGCTCTGCCCCTCTCTGCCCTGCCCTGCTCTTCCCCTCTCTGCCCTGCTCTGCTCTTCCCCTCTCTGCCCTGCTCTCCTCTCTGCCCTGCAATGCTCTAACCCTCTCTGCTCTGCTCTGCCTGGCCCTGCTCTGCCCCTCTCTGCCCTGCCCCTCTCTGCCCTGCCCCTCTCTGCCTTGCCCCTCTCTGCCCCTCTATGCCCTGCCCTGCTCTGCCCCTTTATGCCCTGCCCTGCTCTTCCCCTCTCTGCCCTGCTCTTCATCTCTCTGCCCTTCTCTACCCCTCTCTGCTCTGCCCCTTTCTCCCTTGCCCTGCCCCTCTCTGCCCTGCTTTGCCCCTCTCTGCCCTGCCCTGCTCTGCCCCTCTCTGCCCTGCCCTGCTCTGCCCCTCTCTGCCCTGCCCTGCTCTTCCCGTCTCTTCCCCTCTCTTCCCGTCTCTTCCCCTCTCTGCCCTGCTCTTCCCCTCTTTGCCCTGCTCCTCCCATCTCTGCTCTGCTATGGGTGAAACCAGGACTCACTGCACAACTCAAATCTTGGCTCCAGGCTTACTGTGAGATGAACGGTGCACATGCAGGCCAGCCTGCCTGCCTGACACACAGCGAGAGACAGAGGGACTGTGTGGTTAGGAGAGGAGGAGGAATCAGGGGGTGAGGTAAGGTGCAATATTATTGGCTGCTTCCGAAATGGCACCCTATTCCGTACAAAGTGCACTTCAGGGGGGCGTTACGCAACCTTTGGTTATAGGGAGTGCTGTGGAGTAAAGAGATTTGGACTGTTGGGGAGTATATTGAAACAGTACGTAACCCCAGGAGATAACTGTGTTGAGTTGGGCCATGCTTCACCTCTAAATTCTATAATCCGTTTTGGCATTGGCCTGTTATATTGCTTCAGCGCTCCCACTCTGAGTCTCAGTTAATGTGACAAGATGTATGCATAAAACCATGGAAAAGGGCTACCAGCTAAGGCACCCAAAGTGATCAGGAGTGTCTTTCATAATACTTTTCTAATGAAGTCCAATGGAAACTAGATATTTGTTGTTCTAATGAGAGAATGGCGTGAATGCGCAGCTCAATACTGCATTATCCCACTGAGGTAAAGCCTATGGATTATAATCTGGGAGTTAACAGGAGTCTTCAGGTCTCAGATACTGTTAGTAATCTCAACCAACCACTTCCCCTTTACATGAGCACTAAACTGTATGTATCCATCCTCGTGACGTACAGTATCTGTGAATGGGTGTGGTGCCCCTGTGAGTTACTGGTCTGGTATAACCATTGGCAAGGAAGCATGTTGACTCTCCCTGACTGGGAGGTTCACCTGCAGTCCTGCTAGCTTTCTCTCTCATCACGTCCCCTGAGCACCTCCTCCCCACAAACCTCCCCCACCTCCCCCATTTCCCTCAGCCTGTCAGGTCGGACAGCAGACTCAGGGAGGGAAAGTCCCTCAATAACCCTGAGGAATCTCTGTCTACTACTGTCTCCTTCTGTTGTCTGATCATCTATGATCACTCCAGTGTTTCATTGCTAAATTGTAATTATTTCACCACTATGGCCTATTTATTGCCTCACCTCCCTAATCATACTACATTTGCACACACTGTATATGCATGTTTCTATTGTTATTGACTGTATGTTTGTTTGTCCCATGCGTAACTCTGTGTTGTTTCTGTAACACTGCTTTGCTTTATCTTGGCCAGGTCACAGTTGTAAATGAGAACTTGTTCTCAACTGGCCTACCTGGTTAAATAAAGGTATAAAAAAATATTTTGTGCTTCCTTGTCAATGTGGCACAACCTGGCTGGCAGGGGAACTGTTTGAGCTCTCTCTCTCTCTGAGGGGTGGCTGTTTTGGAGGGGCTCTGGGGCCCTAGGGAGGGAGGGAGGCAGGGTGCTGCTTGGTCGGACCGACTGGCTGTGTGTGAGTGTTCGCTTGTGTGTGTGTGAACAAAAGCTCAATTTGAGGTGTCAGGCGTCAGAGCGATGGGGTGGGGGCACCAGCAGGGCCGGACAAGACTGCTTCCTATGTCTACCTGCACAGATGAATTATTGGCCATCTGACTGGGAGACTGTGAGACTGTGACAAATGGACATATCTAAAAGGTTTTGGACAGTTAAGTGTATACTAAGTGGAATGGTTAATGAGATACACATGGTTTGTGGTGTGTATGTGTGTGTGTGTGTGTGTGTGTGTGTGTGTGTGTGTGTGTGTGTGTGTGTGTGTGTGTGTGTGTGTGTGTGTGAGTGTGTGTATATTTGTATTTGTGTGTGTGTGTGTGTATTTGTGTGTGTGTGTGTGTGTGTGTATGTGAGTTTGTGTGTGTATTTGTGTGTGTGTGTGTGTGTGTGTGTGTGTGTGTGTGTGTGTGTGTGTGTGTGTGTGTGTGTGTGTGTGTGTGTGTGTGTGTGTGTGTGTGTGTGTGTGTGTGTGAGAGAGAGTGTGTGTGTGTGTGTGTGTGTGTGTGAGTGAGCTCGACTACTTTGTTATCATGCAGAGGAAAGGGAATATTCAACCAGGGCTACAAACAGGTAGATCAAAAGTAAAAGCACAGGTGTCTGCAGCCAAAGGACCCAGAGAATGAGAGTGTGTTGATCTGTAGGTCTGGGTTGGTCCAGCCAGACAGATGTGAGAGTGAGGTGTCCCCTGGTGTTTCCCTTGGCAGGCTCTCAGGATGTTTTTCTGTTTGGTTCATTCTGCCTCACTAGCTTCCATCAGCATGGGAAAGAAACGACTGGCACAACACTTTATTTGTGTTTGCCGTTGCTCATTTTTACGATGTTTGGGGAAATAAGGTTTGTGTCATGCTTGTGGTCAATTCCATGAGCTTAACATGTTCTTTGTATTTTGTTTTGGATGAATGATTAGCAAATAAGTGAATGCGTTGCTCTTGGCAAACAGTTGAAGTGTTAGTGGTTTCCTCAAAAAAGATCCATCATGCTCTTTCTGTGACTGCCAGTTTATTTCAGGAACAAAATGGTTGAGTTGAATAAATAGAGAAAGTCAATAGACAACAAAAGACAGTGAAAGAAGTGATGGACCTGCATGTCTAACAGCTATTCTCATCTGGATAAGAACTGACTAATTACAGCTTTTCTCACATTCACATCCTGACAAACTCTGAAAAAAACTGAGTTTTATCAAAGTTCTATCAAACTTTCTAATATTTAGACAAACAGACTAATAACTTGATTAGCACTACTCTCTCTTTAAAAAAAAGATGTAATCAATGGCTGCTTATACATCCTTAATAGGCCTGTTAATATCTTATGTAAATTACTACTGCTAAACCTGTTGACTAGAATAATACAAGACTTCCAGTAGAAATAGTGACTGAAGAATCTGGTGAGCCACAGCCTAGTTCAGTCGTGACCTGTGAACTCTGCATGGCATGCCCTTCGTAACACATCGTCCTGGGCTCGGTCCTCCCTCTCCTTCCTCTCTCTCCGCTGTGAGATGTGTGTGGGTTAATTCATCTCTCTGTGGTTTCCGTGGGGATATTGGAGGCTGTTATGTAGACATGCATGGGAAGGCTTTGTCGCAGCCTGACGGTATGTGTTTGCTCATGGCAGGGGAGGGAGAGAAGAGGGCTGCTCTGTAATTTTTATTTTGGTAGTTCATTCTCGGGGCGGACAGGGTGGATGAGAGTTGGAGGACGGGGAGGTCAGTTCAGTGAGGATTTCACCTTCAGCCAACAATTAAATAAAAAAACAGCTTTGTTTTGCGAATACTTTTCTCAGTTGTCACTGGGAGCGCATAGAAAAACAGGAAAGATGTATGCAAAATACCCAATTTGAGGTCAAAGCATACAGTATTTGCAACCGCTATAAAAGTACTAACAGCTGTAAAGTAAGCAATAAATATATCCGCAATGCATAAACAACTGAGTTAGTAAGTGAATAAAAGTTGGCAGAGCTAAAATGGAATCAGATTTGAAACTTGATCAACAATGAATTAATACTTAAAGACGCTCGGAACCAGTTAACCCACCTCTCAACATTTGCTTGATTGTGTTTGTGTCAGTGTCGATTGATGCAGGATTAATTCATTACTGTTGTTGGTATTGAGAAACACTGGCTATGTTGTTCCGTAGTGCCAGGTGGTTCAAGCTCCTTCAGCGCTCTCTTGTAATGTTTAACTAGCCATTGTGACTGTTTTGGATGTAAGGCTGGTCAAAAGGGAAGGGGGGTTATGTTGAACTGGCAAAACACACACACACTCACTCACACACACTTTCCTTCCTACTCTGTGAGCCTAGAGGGATTAGTGATCATTTCTTGGCAGTGAGCCTGGTTTCTACGGCACTCATCTGATCTCATATCTTAGGAGCTTCTATTGTGCTAATTCACGTTACGCACAAATTCAGAGTTTGAAGTGGATGGATAATGTAGTAAAACACAACACACAAAAGCTTGGCTTAGCCCTTTAGAATACATTTGTAGTTGCAGAAGTTACAAAAATATATCTGATTTTTGAAGGTCTCTCGCCCAATTATTTGAAACCCTCTTTTGTTGATTTACAACCAATACACCAGTGGTATGCTATGGCAACATTGGACGCCACTGTGAATATGAGTGAATCTACAATCTAAAAGTGTTTCTAGGGTTAGGGACTCTGGGCCATGTTTCATTTCGACTCTGGGCTGCAAAACAACAGAGTGATGGGAGTATTGGCAGTACTCCCACTGCAGCTAATCTCCGTGTAGCACTTCAGCCCACAGCGACCGACCAACTGGCCGGCCCAACGGCTGGCTGGGAAGGTGGGTGGCTGGGTGGATGGCAGTGGCAGTGGCATTTGGTGCCGTTCAAGATTAGGGTGGACAATTGATTTATTTATTAGCATGGCCTTCTATTACAGCATACTGGATAACTGTCATTCATATTCTATTCACCCAGCTTGGTCCCTTCCTGTTTTGTTCCGTTTAATTACATTTAAGAAATGTTTTGTAAAAGAATGAATACACCCCTTATCACTAGCACACACAGTTCACATATAGCATCGCTCCTTGCATAATTCCTTCTCTCATCTATGTGCTCTCCTCCTCTCATCTTTTCCCTTCACTTTAGTGCACAACAGCTGTCGGTGACCAGGCGTAAAACCCTTTCCAAGACAAACCTTCATACCATAATCGCTAACCGCTACACAGCCTATATCGTTGTCACCATATTAACGCTATAGTCAAAAAGCTACAACTACAACTAACTACAACTTAGTAAAACTACAATCCAATCCATGTGTACAAACACTCAGTTTAGCAGTTACACCGGTGGGCCCCGGTGGCAATACATTTATGAAACCGAAAGTTTACCTTGACTTGGAAAGGTTGTTGTGTTTGATAGCCTTAGCCAGCTAGCTCACATAAATAGCATTCCTCTCTGTTTGAGTCACGTTGTTAAGTAAGCTAAATTAGCTGCATTAGCTAAGTATGTGAGGTAAACTAAGAGAAAAAATACAACGAAATATAGCTAGCTCTCTCTCTCTATATAAATGAATCTGTTCAAAACTGTTTAACTATTGTCTTTCTCTCTCTTTGAGTCAACTACTCACCACATTGTATGCACTGCAGTTCTATCTGTAGCTGTAGCTTATGCTTTCAGTACTAGATTCATTATCTGATTCTTTGATTGGATAGACAACATGTCAGTTCATATAGCAAGAGCTCTGATAGGATGGAGGAAGTCACAATTACAGATGTAGGATCTTAATTTGATCACCCTGTTATAGGAGAACTTTCCCGCAATGCAGGAAATGTAAAACGTGTAGTGTATTTGAGGTTTAAAAAGGTTTTTGAAGTTTGTAATTTCCACTTAGAAATAGGTTGTTTAATTATAATCCGCATAATACTTCACATTTCCAGTTGGTGCAGGATTATTATCCTGCTGTAGCAAACTGTCTCAAATTAATATCAATCAAATCAATCAATCAAATGTATTTATAAAGCCCTTCTTACATCAGCTGATGTCACAGAGTGCTGTACAGAAACCCAGCCTAAAACCTCAAACAGCAAGCAATGCAGGTGTAAAAGCACGGTGGTTAGGAAAAACTCCCTAGAAAGGCCAGAACCTAGGAAGAAACCTAGAGAGGAACCAGGCTATGAGGGGTGGCCAGTCCTCTTCTGGCTGGGCCGGGTGCAGATTATAACAGAACATGGCCAAGATTTTAAAATGTTCATAGATGACCAGCAGGGTCAAATAATAATAATCACAGTGGTTGTCGAGGGTGCAACAGGTCAGCACCTCAGGAGTAAATGTCAGTTGGCTTTTCATAGCCGATCATTCAGAGTATCTCTACCGCTCCTGCTGTCTCTAGAGAGTTGAAAACAGCAGGTCTGGGACAGGTAGCACGTCTGGTGAACAGATAAGGGTTCCATAGCCGCAGGCAGAACAGTTGAAACTGGAGCCGCAGCATATCAGCATATGTAACATCATACAGCTGTACTGTGTAAGTCTATGGAAGGAGTTGAGAACTGTGAGCCTCTTAGGTGGCCTATTTAGCCTGACGATGCATGCGAACAAGAACACTACTCATAGAATATTCATCACCTTCTCCATCATGAGCACGCTAACCACCACCGCTGATATTTCCCCAGTGGCCTACTCACTCCTCCATAGTCTCCTAAAACCGTTCTCTTAAGGTCTATGGTACCATTGTGTACTTTCCTGTGGTTTCTTCTTCAGCCAGTGTATCGTTGCCTTAATTGTTTTCTTTCATCTTTGCTTTCAGCCACATGAGAATGATGTACTACCCTGCAAGTTGTCAACACTGTCTGTGTGCGTCTGAAACACATGGTCCTTCTTCACCCTTATTATCACATTAACATGTCAACGTCCAGTTTGATGATAACCCAGTAAATGGGTTAAGATTGCCTCTTAGTGCTAATGGAATGCCCTGCTCCGTAAGTGGAGCCCTGCAGTGGACCAAGAATCTTATCCTGCGGGAGGGGACCTGGGATCCATGTGAACTGTGTTAAAAGCTCAAGTGGATGGCAGCGATGGCACAGGTCTCCTCAGGTCTGGTCTGGCAGTTAATCCCCCTAGGAAAGAGTTATGTAGTCCGGCCGTCACTTTAACCAGTGGCCAGTATTTACAACAGAACAGCCCCAGTAGACAGAGCAGAACAGACAGAGTATGTGTCCCAAATTGCACCATATTCCCTATAGAGTGCACTACTTTAGACCAGTAGTGCACTATATAGGGGATAGGGTGCAATTTGGGAGGTAGCTAGAGTGGTAACCTGGGAAAGGGAGAAGAGGAGTGCACCACGTCCTCCACACACTCTGGACCTTTTAATGGTTTCTATGGAAAGATGCCAAACTCACCTCATACCCTTTCCCCTCTCTTACTTTCCTTCGTTCTCTCTCTCATTGGGGAAGCTATTTTCTTATCAGACTAAAAGTTAGCATTCCTCTTTCCTCCTTTCCTTAAAAGGTTACACAATTCACTGAGGGAAGAGAGACAGGAGATGCCCTTAGAGTACTGAAGTAAAGTTACTCATCTGTCATGACACCGTGTGCCACACACAGCAATAGCTTTGGGATATCCTCCTCCTCCTCCTTGTTCGGAACACTTGTACAGGACCACCTTTTTGTTATTCTGCATTTTTTCATCTCTGATTTAAGCTAAAGGGTCACCACTGAGGTTATTGCAACATGTTCACAGAAGAAGAAGACAGTGAGGGGGGTTAGTCAGGAATGCGTGGGAGCTTTTAGAAAATGATAAAAGTTTTTCTTTACTTAGACTATCCCGTCTTGCTGTTGGATGGTTATGAACTGTATTCTACTGCACTGTCAGTCTCTTCTCTCCTTTATGGATGTTTGAAATTGCAGCCAAGTGTTTTTCCTTCTGGTAGCCATCTTGTTCTTGTTCAGGGCTCTCCTACCCGGTTCCTGGAGAGGTATCATCCTGTAGGTTTTCACTCCAACCCTAATCTAGTGCACCTGATTCTAATAATTAGCTGGTTGATAAGATGAATGATGTCAGTTACAGCTGGAGTTGGAGCGAAAACCTACAGGGGGGTAGCTCTCCAGGAACAGGGTTGGAGAGCCCTGTTCTAGTCAACTAACTTTTAAACAGACTTTGTCTGCTGACTCTGTCCATCTGTCTGATCCATAGCCTTAGCCTACAGTATATTATGATATTCTCTCTAAAAGGCTCTGGTCTGACCTATGGAGTGAGATCCCACAGAAGAGGTCTGGAGTCTGGACTGAGGATCTCTGACCTCTGACCATTGACCAACTTCTCCTTTCAGTGGTCAGTTTGCCCAGCATCTCTGCCCTTCTGTGAACCTGGTCTCTGCCTGCTTTGCATCACCGCCCTCCTCCTCCTCCTCCTCCTCTCTAGCAATGTCTTAAACCCCATGACTCATCTGAGCCGTATTGTTCACAACACCACCTAATAGGCTGGCTGTAGAGTAAGAAAACATTCCACTTTCCCTCTGCGTTGGTTGGCTCTGGTCTGTTAATGGTTTGTTAGTCCACAAGCGACAGCTCATAGAGCAAAGGGTTGAGCTAACAGCAGGTCAATGCTACACTTACTGTTACAGATGTCAGGTCTGTTGACATTCATTCGGTTACGAAATACCATACCATTTTCCTGATGTTTGACATGTCGTTTTTTTGATTGGTTAAGGAGTGTCAGAAAGTCGAAGGAAGGAGTTTGTGATTAGCCTAAAGCTAAGTCTCAGTCAGACACAGTGCTTGTTTTGTTACAGAGATCAATGAGACTGTGGTTGATAATGTACTGTAAATGAAGGCAGATGGACCATCGTGGTTTAAGTCAAAAAGTTGAAGCATAGGGAAATTGAATACTTCCTCTCCTGATCCCCAGTACAAAGGACTCAGCTTTCATGATACCAGACCAGGATTTCTTCTGAACCTAATGAAAAGATTAGGAAAAGATTGACAACATAATTACAGCTTTGATATCATTAATAAGATAAATGGCATCCATTTCTCTTCTCTTCCATTCCCCTTCTCTTCTGTTCCTCTTCTCTTCTGTTCCTCTTCTCTTCCATTCCTCTTCTCTTCCGTTTCTCTTCTCTTCCATTCTCTTCCATTCCTCTTCTGTTCCATTCATCTTTGCTTCCGTTTCTCTTCTCTTCTGTTCCTCTTCTCTTCTCTTCCATTCTCTTCTCTTCCTCTTCTCTTCCATTCTCTTCTCTTCCATTCCTCTTCTCTTCCATTCCTCTTCTCTTCCATTCTCTTCTCTTCCGTTCATCTTCTTTTCCATTCCTCTTCTCTTCCATTCCTCTCCTCTTCCATCCTCTTCTCTTCCATTCTCTTCTCTTCCATTCTCTTCTCTTCCATTCTCTTCTCTTCCGTTCCTCTTCTCTTACATTCCTCTCCTCTTACATTCCTCTTCTCTTACATTCCTCTTCTCTTCCATTGCTCTTCTCTTCCATTCTCTTCCATTCCTCTTCTCTTCCATTCCTCTTCTCTTCCATTCCTCTCCTCTTCCATTCCTCTTCTCTTCCATTGATTTTCTCTTCCATTGCTCTTCTCTTCCATTCTCTTCTCTTCCATTCCCCTTCTCTTCTGTTCCTCTTCTCTTTTGTTCCTCTTCTCTTCCATTCCTCTTCTCTTCCGTTTCTCTTCTCTTCCATTCTCTTCCATTCCTCTTCTGTTCCATTCATCTTTGCTTCCGTTTCTCTTCTCTTCTGTTCCTCTTCTCTTCCGTTCCTCTTCTCTTCCATTCCTCTTCTTTTCCATTCTCTTCTCTTCCATTCCTCTTCTCTTCCATTCTCTTCTCTTCCGTTCCTCTTCTCTTCCATTTCTCTTCTCTTCCATTCCTTTTCTCTTACATTCCTCTTCTCTTCCATTCCTCTTCTCTTCCATTCTCTTCTCTTCCATTCCTCTTCTCTTCCATTTCTCTTCTCTTCCATTCCTCTTCTCTTACATTCCTCTTCTCTTCCATTGCTCTTCTCTTCCATTCTCTTCTCTTCCATTCCTCTTCTCTTCCATTCCTCTTCTCTTACATTCCTCTTCTCTTCCATTGCTCTTCTCTTCCATTCTCTTCTCTTCCATTCCTCTTCTCTTCCATTCTCTCCTCTTCCATTGATCTTCTCTTCCATTGCTCTTCTCTTCCATTCTCTTCTCTTCCGTTCCTCTTCTCTTCCGTTCCTCTTCTCTTCTGTTCCTCCACTCTTCTATTCCTCTTTTCTTCCATTCCTCTTCTCTTCCATTCCTCCTCTCTTCCCAGGTGGTTCTTGTTTTCAGTAAACATTTCTACCATAAAAAATAACTTTTTGTTCTCAAGTATTTGTTCTTTAAAATATGCAGCTCTGTATTCTGCTATTAATTTTCCAATTAGTATTGTTGCTATCTTATTATTAACATGATAAAAAAATCTAACCAAATCTGAATTGTCTTGTATGGCTTCGGGAAGTTTCCCTATTCCTTTCATTAATGATAGTTAAGTTGACCGGAAGAAAATACTTCAAATTAAAACGCTCAGTGAACATTTTCAGGGCTTGGATTGGATACCTAACATCTGATGACCAATATCCACCACTTGCATGTTGTGGATCCATGCAGTGAGAAGGTCTGGTTGAACTGATTCTAGACAGTGAAGGGTTAACTCCGGGAGGGCAGCTGGAGATGAGAATTCCTCAGTCGCCATGGATGAGAGAAGAGGAGAGGCCTGGCTCAGCCTGGGGAACATGGCAGTGGGGTTCCCCTTCACTCCCGTTCACTCACTCACCCATCTGGAGTGGTACACTTCTTCACCTCCCCACCGGCCTGCCAAGCAGTGGGGTCCACAAAACACATATAATACAACAGGAATGGATTTTGTGGAGAGCAGAAAGGGGGTAATGCTCTGTGTTTTCTAAATGGGGGACCGGGAGGGCTTTTCAGACAGAAAACATGCTGATTACTGTATTGTACAAGGCCTTTTGATTCCTCCGCCGGCTCTAATCCCCAGGACACAACAGTCCCCCTGTCTCCCACCAATGGCAATTGAGCCTCTAAAGAGACTTCTATTACCAGCCAGGGGGGATTAATTCTCAACCCGATCAGTCATTAAAGAAGCCAGAACCGGCTGAATTGGAAACCGGTGGGCCAGTCCTCCACATGCTTTTGACTGTTGTGTCTTTCTTCATAGAAAACTGGGTTCACAGTTTGTTGTTTCAAAACAATGTGTAGGCTTGAATGAATAAAGCCTCCCCACTATAGATTTTTCTTTTTTTTTCTTTTTTTTCTTTGCATTTTTCCTCTTCTTCATCTTCTCCTCCTGGCTTCCATGGAATGCAATTAAAGAGGGGAATTTGATGGAAAAATGGGGCTGCTGAGGGAGTGGGCCAGTGGGCTATTATCCCTCAGATAGGTCTGAATGGGTCACCCCCCTCAGAGCACACAAAAGGAGTGGCCAGGACCGAGCTGTGCTGGAGAATGGCCCCATCTGAAGAATGCTAGCCATCAGTATAACCAACTCCCAGCTTGCTGCATGGCTTACTCTGGAATCTTAAGCACAATAAAATTAGTAACATATAACATGAAATGGATGACGTAGTACACAATTGGATGAAGTAGTACACAAAAAACGGGGACCTGTTTTGGCTCGTGAGCATCACTTTCAAAACGAATGGCTGAAATTATACAAAAGTTTGAGAGTGTATCTTTAATACATGCAATCATTTTAATTTCATTTTATAGCCTATAACTTACTAAACTCAGATATTCTGTTTGATGCAGGGTGAGAAAAACATGTGTCTCTATAATCAATAGGAAAGAGAGGGAGGAGAGTTACAGTGATGATGATAGCATGGGGACTGACCTCTGAAGTTCATTGCTAATAGCAAGCTAACGTTTAGGGTCATAACCGTTCAGTCAGACACAAACACTGCATACCATTAAATTTATCTTTGGGCACATGCAGAAGTTGCACTGTAGTACTTTTTTGCCAGGGATTTAATAATGTGCCTTCCCCAAGCTCTTCTCCAATATCACAGGCTGAGCTTGAGATTCATAAACAACTGCAAAACCTCAGTTTTACCTCAGCATTCTGAACATACACCTCCCAGTCTCTGGACAATGGTCGATTGAGGACACCCCTGGCAAATCTCTGTAGGGCTAGGGCCTTCACTGTGCTGCACTGCTGTGTTGTGAGCTGAGCTGTGTGCCAGTCTGGGTAAATGGAGGCCCTTTAATATCCGGCAGGGGGCTGAGGGGTGGGAGAGGGGTCAGCGTAAGAAGCTCACTGAACTGGCAGCCATGCAGGCCATTGTTGCTGTTTGTTAGCAGGTGTTTAAATGGAGGTCTTTCAGTGAGGCTACCCAATGCAACACAAGCCTCTGGCCTGCTGGACCCTGGGTGCCACAGTCTCACCCCCTCACAGCGGTTTCATCAAGGACAGCTTTTCACCAGCTTGAGGAACAGGAGGAGGAGGATAAATGGAGGAAGATTAGGGTATAAGAGAAGAGCGGTACATACTGGACTGGACTCAGTGTCCCAAGAGAATGTACATTACATGCCAATTGTTAGTCAGATCTCAAGGTGTCGTGTAAGTGAATTCCCTTATTACTTTCTAATTACATTCAGAAAACCTGTTGACACTTTAAAAAACTGTTTCTCAGTTTGCTGCCGATAACATTTTCCTTCCTCCCATGTCACCCCTGCCTGTGACACACAAGGGATCAAATAAAAAGCTCAGGTCTTATTCATTTTTACCACGTGCATATCAGGAAAAATCGTTAGCCTGTCGCGTGGAGGTTAAAAAAAGAGGGCAAAGCCAAAGTGAAGTGAGTCTCCCCTCTATATAGGGCTGTGGTGGGGTTTACTTTAGTGGTCTCTGAGAGAGAGAGAGAGAGAGAGAGAGAGAGAGAGAGAGAGAGAGAGAGAGAGAGAGAGAGAGAGGGTCAGTAGGAGGCTGGAGAGCTGCCTGAACGATAACTTCCCCACACAGCACCATGGAACCCTGCCCTGCTAATAGTTTCCATGCCAGGAGGGAGAGGAAAGGAGAGCAGAGCAGAGCAGAAGAGGAGGAAAAGAGTGAGGGAGCGGTGGGAGACACTTCCTGTAGCTGGCTGGGTGCTGGCCACACCACAGAGGGAGACGGAGATGGAACAGCGGGTGCTGGGCTGCAGTTGGTACTGCGGAGGAAGCTCAGTCAGCGAGCCCCTGCTGGGCATGGGATGGGGCCTGGGACTGAGGCAAGGCAGCCTCTCTCTCTCTGCCCAGCCACCAGCCACCAGCCACCAGCCTGGGCCATGCTGGTTTTCCTTCCCCTGCCAGGCTGCTCCCTTTCCCACATGTCATCAGGGCCGGGTGCAGGACAGAGGTTACAGGGTACACTCTTAGAAAAAAGGGTTTCAAAAGGGTTTCCTGCTGACCCCAAATGAGAACCCATTTCGCTTCCAGGTAGAACCCTTGTGGGTTCCATCTAGAACCCTCTGTGGAAAGGGTTCTACATGGAACAAAAAGGGTTCTACCTGGAACCAGAAATAGTTATTCAAAGGGTTCTCCTATGGTGACAGCCGAATAACTTGTTAGGGATCGGCTCATGAGGTGACCGTTTTGGAGAGCCTGGCGTGCCCAAAGTAAAATGCCTCCCATTCAGGCCCAGAAATCCAGGCCCATAGGATATGCACATATTTAGTACCATTGGATAGGAAACACTCTGAATTTTCCAAAGGTGTTAACCATTTGTCTGTGAGTGAAACAGAACGCATATGGCAGGCGAAACCCCGAGGAATTTCTGTCCTGGAAAAAGTGATTTTGACACATTGCTCATTTGGAACCCCTCCCTCATGAAAATGACCATATAAGGGCATATGAATGCAGTACCCATCGCTTCCTTTAGATGTCAACAGTCTCGAGACAGTGTAAATTTTCATTTTGGATGCTTTAGACCAGAGAATAAGAGCAAACCAGGAAGTGACATTTTTATGTAAACAGTACCCAGTGCGCGCTCCCGACAAGGCGCGCAGTGTCTTTTTTACCGTCTTTATCGATCAGTTTATATTCCGGTTGATTTATAATAGTAAATATACGTAAAAGTGTTCCTAAGGATACATTTAAAACTATGTTTGATTGTTCTTGGACAAGTTTATAGGTATAAGATGAACGAGTTTGCGTCACGTTTCAATGGAGGAGTGGAGGCTGTCTTTTCTGATTATAATGCGCCAACCAAATGGAGATATATGGATAAAATACATTACTTTTTCTAACAAAAGAACCATGGATTGTCTTCGTTGGACACTTAGGATGACCTCAGCAGAAGTTCTTCAACAGGTAATTGATTTGTTTTCGCTGTGAAATGTGTTATGTGTGTGCCGTGATGGCTAATCGATTCATGGCTATGGGAAAAATATGTGAGGTGCTACCCTCAAACAATCAAATGTGCTGCTTTCGCCGTAAAGCCTTTTTGAAATCTGACAACGCTGTGATATTGCCAAGAAACAGAGCTTTTGATGAGTATGGAACACTTGTATATTGGTGGATGTTTAATAATTCAACTTTGGGATTTTGAATTTGGCGCCTTACATTTCACCTGGTAGTGTCGGGATTGGGGCGCTAGCGCCCCGGAAATCCCTGAGAGGATAACCTTTTTAGGACAGAGGGTAAAGGGTGCAGGGCAAGTGCCTCTTAGCCTCAGGACTACAGACATGGGTCCATAGATTTCCTATAGGTTAAAGAGCACATTAGGTCTTTGATTTAATCAAATGTAGAGACAGGATTATTTAACAGTAAGTAGACTTATGTCAGATAAATGCCATTTGATAAAATTACTAACTTCTCATTTCAAGTCAGTCCACCATGCTTGACTGGAAAAGCCACAAGGGTCTTTAACTTCTTTATTGTGTAAGAAGGAGAGAAGATCTTATTCCAGAACATTCAACAGAGAAAACATTGCCACTAGTACACCACATTGAAAGTAAGTAATATTGACGTTAAAAAGTCTGGGGATGTGATAGAAATTGCCTAGAACCATAGCAATCAATCATGCCATTATCAGTTTAGCAACTTGGCTATTGATCGCTGTTGATGCTGCTGCAGTGTAGCATCCCACTGGGCACTCACTGGTTGAATCAATGTTGTTTCCATGTAATATCAATGAAATTGCATTGAACCAACATGGAATAGAGGTTGAATTGATGTTCGTGCCGAGTGGGATTGGATTCCATATTGGACAGCCATGTTCATTCAGAGTTCAATAACTATTTGGACAACCGTCACGTATCATCACTTCCCATCATGCACATCATCCATCAGAGAACACATCATCTGAACACAATAATTGTAGAGAAACAGACTGGTTGTGCTGTTGTCCTGAAAACCAGTGTGTATGTAATAGGGGCAATTGAGACCTGACTGTAACCTCTTGGTTGGACCCTGCCTGTGCTTTCCCCCCAGGCAGTTGGATAAGCGTTCAAAAGTATTTATAATGTACAAAAACATGTTGTCGAACTTCCTCAACTCTGAAGTGCAGCATGCTGAGGAAAGGAGAACGAGTCCATAGTGCGTTTGAAGATCAGGGGGACGCAGATTGACAGTTTGGTTTGGTGTGTGTGTTTTTCTATTGCATCTGTCTTCCGCTGCGAGGTGAGCTCAGAGGCAGAGAGAGAGAGAGACACGGGCGGGAGGAAACGCTTTGCGCCACGCCGCGGCCTTGAGACAGGGAGGGAAATCGGCTGCACATTGCATGAGACTCAATCATTGTTCGGTGGTGTCTGTGACAGTGGTCGTCAACACAGCATTAATTAAAAAGAAGACAAGCATAAAATATAAACACAAGGCCACAAAAGCCACAACTACCTCCCATATCAATTCTGGGCCCAGCCAAATAAGTAAATATAATAATAATTTCAAGATTTGTTTCCCCAGCTAGAGAGCCCAGCTATCTAAGGGCTTAAGTGAAATAGATTTTTCAACAGATAGAAGCGTGAGGATGTCATTCATTGGAAACCAAGCATGCCGGCATTAGATCCTGTTTCACATGGCAGGGCCTGGCAGTCTCGCTCTGCAGATGTGCAACTTGGCATAATATTGAGTAATTTCTGAAAGAACACATTTTTTTTGTAGTGTGTGTATGTGTGTGTGAGTAAGTGAGTGCGTGCAGGAGGTTTTGGGGGGACAGCTGTAACGGAATCACTTCATAAGTGATACAGCACTCCAGGTACCATAGCCCACTACAAACCAGAGCTGTGGTACAAATGTTTTTCTAGCATGGCATAGATTTATCCAAGCCTATTGGGAGTAAAAAAATAAATAAATTCACTTCCTTAATACAAGAAACGAAAGAGGTTGTGACTCTTGTGCTTGAGTTTGGTTCCCAAGACTCATTTTATTCAAACACACTCGAGTAATGTTGGCAATGTTTAAACAATTTCAAAACTCTGACATTGATTTTCATGTAAAAGGGAGCACAATGAATACTTCTCCTTTGGGAAGTTTATCAGCCCATGCAGTTGTCTGTTTCACTGTTTTGTTTCTGACAAGACGTTTACTAAGATGTGGTCTCGGATCACTCTGGTTTAAGTGAGAAGACAGTCTATTCAACGCCAGATAATGCAGGCGCTGAAATGCATTCGTTCTACATAGTTTCACATGGCAAGGGGTATTTTGCATCCCCTAAAGAGAAGGAGAAACAATGGCCTCTCACTCTGAATTCTCTAGAATGGCTTATTGAGGAGGGTGAAGGGATGAACTACATTCCACAGGCCTGGTGGAAGAAAACAAGATGGCCGCCCGTCAGTGGGTGACATGTGGCTTTGTTGGCCCAGTAAGGGATGCCTCTCATGGCCATCAGTGTGTCAGAGCGGGTTACCTCTAATCACAGTTGATGGATAGGGACCAGGGGACGGATGGCTGAGGTAGGGAGGGAGGGAAGGAGAGAACCCCGGCAAGCACGGCTTCATGATTCAAATCACAGCCGGTTAAAAAAGGACCATTGACAGCTTAAAATTTCACGTGTTTAACTCATATCGCAGGCAGTTAGGAGAGAGCCTTGAACCACCTCCACCCCACCCAGGAGGAGATCACATTGTTCAACCGCTGTCCCCATTCCTCACTTCCCCTCCCTCCTGGCCTTAACCTGACTGAATGTTACCATTGGAATGCCCATTAGAATGCCCAGGATGGAATTCCATTGAATGGCCACTGACCTAACTCACTGCTTAGTGTCGGCACAAGGCACATACTCAATGATTAGCAACTGGACCGTGGTGACCGTAGTGCTGCAGATCGGACGTCTTGACCTGCCTGGGCCTTATGACTGGCACAGCTACTTATGGAAACGGGCGGGTGGTCAGGGAATCCCATTCAGAGCTGCCTGACCGTTAGAAAGGACCTCTCATTGTTTAGCCGTGGTGGGACCAAGGAAGAATAGCAATGTGAGGGTTTACCTAGATAACTTTTCTCTTATTGAGTATCAAAAAGTTACCAAAAGGACGAGAATATAAAAAACTATCTGTGGTATGGAGTTGTTGTTGTTTTGATACAAAATTGCTCTAGTTTATAACTCAATTCAGGTTAGAACCCATATTTACTTGAGCAGATTATATGGTTGCATCTCCTGGTGCCCAAATTCCTCAAATAACCTCCTCTGGTATGTTGTCCTCTTTTGACTCCACACCAATCAATGCATGATCACTCTTTAGGAATATAAACATGAGTTCGGTGCCAACCTAGCAACTGTGATGTGAGACGTCTAAATATCCCTCATCCACACTTTTCATGTCACAGTCAGTGATTGATCCCTTTTTGTCCCCAATGTCATGTCTAATTTCTTGTGGCAATGTGGCACATCCCAGCGTCAGACAGAAACATGCACACAGAGCATCACATCAGACATACAGGAGTTGTAATTGCATGATGTAGAGTCTCTCAAATCTCACAAACAAAGCAGAGCTGGCAACAAAATCAACAACAACTGACTTAGGCCAAACGTGACAACGGTCTTAGAAAAGGCTGCTTTGATCATGTAATTCACCCCTGTACACAATTACATGTGTTTATTAACTGTCTAATTGCCTTGACCAATGACTGAAATCATTCCACAGGCAGCAAGCTGAGTGTCCAAGTGTCACTGGTTGGACTGGATAACCTTCAGTTAAATACCCTGGCAGGGAACAATTACTGTAACTTCATCATGTTCATCTGTAGGCCACAGATGATCATCTCAATGCACCTGAAACGTAGGACTGAGACATACAGTTTCCATGTGTGAATAGTAATGTTGACAAAGGGAAATCTAGTCTGATGATGATGTAGAACTTGGTGTAAACCGGGCGCAAACTATATGTGCGGAAATGCAAAGCCATGGCCATATCTTTTGAGATGTATACCAGGTAGACAATGACGTTTGTGTGAAGTAAAATCAAACGAGTTGGAATAGAATCCCCCTGATTACTGCACATGTGCAGTCAGGATGCGGAACCTCTCTGCCAACATTCTGAGTGTTTCCCAGCTCACCACCACCACACATGGGAATCCTATAGCATTTATCTTCTGGCACAGGCCAACTAACAGTATGCTATATTCGTTTTCATAGCAATTTAATTACCACTATCCTTCTGCACAATAGACAAGATCTTTATGTGGATGCTGAGTGATATGGAGTTCGTTAGAGACATACGACTGTTTCCAATCCATCAGGGTGGTGGTGGTGCACCTGTTTAGACCAAAACACTGTGGCTGATGATGACATGTCTTCTTCGTAGAGATTGAGGGTGTCAGTGGGTTCATGTAGCCTATCACATTGCTGTCCTAGATTGAACATAATTAGTCACTGAGCTCATACTTGCGCTTAGAAACCAGCCAAAAAGATGATGTCGAATTGTGTCTGACCACAAATGGTGTTTTGTTTGCCAATAATTTTGTTACAGATGTGAAATGACATCCTCATGGCTTGGTTCATTGTCCTGAAAACATTGCTGGAATGTTCATGTAATGTTTCTGAAAAGATTGACTGTAGTGGCATTCCTTCCATTTGAACAACGATATAATGACTATGTTTCTTCATTAGCCCTATACTGTAAAAGTAACCAAATAAAGACAAGACGCCACAGCCATGTAACAGCTGGTGGACTAGGGAGAGAATGATGGGAAAGGAAAATAGGCTGACTTGTCACTGGGACGCTGCCCTTCCCGGTGTGGCAATCACTCCCTTTCAGGGGCCAGTCAGGGGCGAGGGGGGGGACCTGTGAATGGGCCTGTAACTGGGAGAAAGGAGCCTCTCAGGGCCCATTGTGTGTGAATGCTGCAGCTCTTAGACCTGTCTGTCTCTCTATCTCCTCTCCAAGACACAGGCTTTCAGCCTCTTCCTAACCCTCTCTCTCTCATTACCCCAGCCGCACGCCTGCGCGCTCTCTCTCTCTGTCTCTCATTACCCCAGCCCCACGCCTGCACTCTCTCTATCTTTCTCTCTCTCTCTCTCTCTCATTACCCCAGCCCCACACCTGCACTCTCCCTCTCTCTCTCATTACCCCAGCCCCACGTCTGTTCTCTCTTTCTCTTTCATTACAACCCACCCCCCCCACACACAGCTGTCTTGTATGTGTTATTGTTGACAAGTGAAATGGATGGTATGCAGTTGTGCCTCTTCGATGAATAATGTCATCAGGAAGCTGGCTGACTCGTTTAGAGTCAGCCAGCTTCCTGGATTTAACCTCTTTCGCTGTCCGTTGACCTTATTTGTCCATACACATCTCTAAACTTTAAGTTTACTTTCTAAGCTTCAATTCAAGACATGTTGTCACGATCTTCTAAAGGATTGGACCAAGGCGCAGCGAGCTTAGAGTTCCACATTATTTAATTCAATAATGGAACATACAAAATAATCTAACAACGGTCTGACAACTGGAGTAGCACATAGGCACTAAACTACAGTACAGAAACATTCAATATCCCACAACACAGGTTGGGGGAATGAACAAACTAAATAGGATTCCCAGTTAGAGGCAACGACTAACAGCTGCCTCTAATTGGGAACGAAACCAAAACCAACATAAAGAAGCTAAACACCCCTGGTCACGTCCTGGCCCAAAGCCAGGACGTGACACATGTAGAGTTTTTATTTTTTCATAGCTGTGATCATTAACACCCTGTAGATGGTGTTTGCAGTCTAGCTAAATCTGTGTTCAGTGGTGAATTGACGGGTTAAGTTCTCTATTCCAAACATGATATTGAGGCTAGATCCCTCCGCCATCGCTTGGTCTGAGTGTAAGTAGTGTCTGGGCTCACGGTTTGTTTTGCTTCAGCATCCAGCCTATAATCGGAGAGATTTATATCCTATTCTACCTCTGTAATTAACAGGCTTCCTAATACTTCACCCTAATACATATACATAGAACATTTAACTGCCCCACATATCAGGACAACAACAGCTATTGGGATGTCAGCATCAAACTGGAAACACAAGGAGGTTACCATAGTGACAGTCACCACTCACACACTACTCTAACCATCTCTAACCATCTCCATTTTGGGCCAGTGTTTTTGTCCTCTGTCCAAATCAGGGCACATTTCTTGAAGGAAGTTCAAAGGGAAGTCTTACATTTATCATTCACAGTAAAGTTAAGAGTAGAAAGATGTTTTAAAAATGAACGGCTTAAACCGAGGGATGAAAATATATTGACATTTCAATCTGTCACAGAACAAAGACGTGTCAATTGATAGGAAGACTGTATATCTACAGCACACACTCAACACTGTAGTTGAGACAGAGTCCCCACTACCTTAGCCTTCTCTGGTAAAGGCAGCACACTAGGAAACATGGCCACAGACAAACCTCCGTCTGTCCAGGCTGAGGAGTTATATCCATGCTGTCATCCATCTGGAGATGAGAACCTCACCGCTGGCTCACCCACCGCCCAGTAGACAGATGCTTCCTAGGTCACGTCTCAGCTAGCACGCGTTGTATGGTCGACCGGTCGGCCCACTGGTCAAGCACCACTCCCTGCCTACAACCACTGTCTGACAGCTCCACTCTCAAACCAGCCAGACAGAAGCTGGCCAGGGGACAGAGGGTCTGGGCTGCCTGGCTGGTGATGTCTGACTGGGCCTGCCCTTGAGCCCCATCACCCTGTTCAAATGGTCATCTACATGGCCCAGGAAGCAGGCTATTATGGCCGGTGTGATGAGAGGTGTAGCTGTGGGTCGCAGAGCAGAGCAGACCAGCCAGGCAGGGAGCAGTGAATTAATTGTCTGGGAGATAAAAATCGATTTTACTGCTGCTCCAGAGACCTAATGGCACTTCCCAATGAGGTCTAATGCATTTATGTATTTGTGAATGTATTGCAATTCAGCTCAATAAAACAGAGAAACATAAGGGCAGAAGTTTTCTTTGGAAAGATGATACATACTGTACATGTAGAAACCAGAAGACATGAAAATTAGAAACACATTAAGTTTTCCTTGCTTTCAGCCTTAAGACGCTAATTGATCAAACATAATTCCGGAAACTGACCACACATTGAAAGACGACGCAACTGCAGTGAAAAGTATCAGTATGAACTTGAAGTCAATTAGTCTGTCAACTCAGAGAGTTCGTGAGTTTTATTTTCACAAATAGCTTGAAGCATTAATTTGACTTGCTGTGTTGTGTCGTGAGGACTCATAACAAAGAAGTCCCCACACCCCTAAATGATGCATCCACTTGTTTCTCCTTGTTTGACATTTACAACACAATTGTATTGATGTGTTTCAATCTCTCACCCACAGAACTTAATAGACTAAACAAATAAGTCATTTGAGATTCCAGTAAAACTTGACTAATTTGCAGGCTTTCCCTGACTCAACCTTTGGTGTACCTCTTTGATCGAACAGAGTCTATTGTTAAGCTGTCAGAGCACCACAAGTTAATTGAACTTCAAATAGAGACCGAGGCGCATGATTACTCGATGTTTTGTGGTACAAGATTTAAGGAAATAATTATTGTGGAGGACGTGAAATAGTTGATTGTGAGTTCACTCATCACTGGGTGGTCCTCTTTGTGGCCCTTCGAGCCAGATGGCCTTAATAACTACTTAGGGAGTGGTGGGGCGCTAACGCTCCCAACACTACCCGGTGAAATGTAAGGCGCCAAATTCTAAATCCAAAAGTTGAATTATTAAACATTTATCAATATACAAGTGTTGCATAGTCATCAAAAGCTCTGATTCTTGGCAATATCACAGCGTTGTCAGATTTCAAAAAGGCTTTATGGCGAAAGCACAACATTTGATTGTTTGAGGATAGCACCTACAAATTTACCCATTAGCATAAATTCATAAACCATCGCGGTTCACACAAAACACATTTCACAGCGAAAACAAATCCCTTACCTGTTGAAGAACTTCTGCTGAGGGCTTCCCAAGTGTCCAACGAAGACATCCAATGGTTCTTTTGTTAGAAAAAGTCATTTATTATATCCATAAATCTCCGTTTGGTTGGCGCGTTATGTTCATAAAATACAGCGTCCACTCGCCCATTGAACCGTGAAGAGAACACGTTCAACCTATACCTATACACTTGTCCAAGAACAATCAAACATCATTGATAATGTATCCTTAGGAACACTTTATGTATATTTACTATAATATTTCAACCGGATTATAAACTGGACGATAGGAAAGGACAAAACCACAGCCCGCACGGGCCCGTGAACGCGCATCCTCTTCTGTTTACATCTGGTGACTAGTTTGAAATTCTTCTTCTATTACCATCCAGAGCAACCTAACATCACCAAACACTGTCTAGAGACTGTTGACATCCAGTGGAAGCAATAGGTACTGCAATCTTACTCCCACATATAGCTGTTTTCAATAGGGAGGGGTTCAAAATGAGGCAATGTGTCAAAAACACTTTTTCCAGGACAGAAATTCCTGGGGGTTTTGCCTGCTATATCAGTTCTGTTATACTCATAGACAATATTTTAACACTCTTAGAAACTTCAGAGGGTTTTTCCTATCCAATAGTACTAATTATGTGCATATCCTAGTGTCCGGGCCTGAGTGGCAGGCCTTTTACTTTGGGCACGCCAGACTCTCCAAAACCGACACCTCAGCTGCCGCTCCCTAAGAAGTTAACCTGCCAGAGCAATACACAGAAACATGGAGTGGCTCACTCCCCTATTGAGTGACTCTTGAGTGGGCGAGGGTTCACGTACTGTATCATATAGGCTACTGCTCAGTTCATGGTATCTGTGCACTTGAGTTTCATTCAAATGATCTGTTTCGTTAAGTTTCATTGACCCCCAAGTGAAGCTTGGCAGAGCAGTGTCTACTGTGCCAGAGAAAGAGAGAGCTGTGGGGGTTAAACCCTGAGATCAAAGGCCCAGTGATGGACCAATGGGCTCTGCTAGATCGTCAGTGGGACCTCTGTGCATCCATCAGGCATTAGGGTTCCGGATTGTGGCTAGAAGTGGACCGGTTGGTGAGGTTGGGCTGGGGGGACTAGGACCTGCATAAACAAGAAGGGAAAACTAGGAGGAGGAGGAAGAGGAGGAGGCAGAGGAGTGTTGGATTAAAACCCAACCATCCTTTCACTTCTACAAAACCACATGACGCTCATGTCCAAAGCTCTACATATTCAAAGGCATGTACTCCAGCCAGCTCCAACCCTGTGACACAGATAAAGACCGAAATATACAAGCGCAGGCCGACCGGTTTCTCTGATGTTGCCATCGGTGTGGTGTGCTCTGCTGACAGAAGGAGTTAGCCATCAATCCTCTGAAGATAGAGATAGACAAGTCCACTCATATTTACTTTCATACAGTACACAGCCAACGGGCTGAAACAGACAACGGATGTGAATCAGAACGATGTCTCTGTTATCCTAAAAGTATTGATGGCAGGGGAATCATGTAGAATAGTGGATCAGTTGTCCTGTCACCCAGGATAATAATTAAATGGTGACCTCCTCTATATTAAACCCCCTCCTCTCTGAGTTAAAAAGTAAGAACAATTTGCAAATAAAAAAAGGGAATAGAAACACAACAAAATAACAATAACTAGGCTATATACAAGGAGGACTGGTAGTCAGTGTGCAGGAGTATGAGGCATGTATATATATACACTACCGTTCAAAAGTTTGGGGTCACTTAGAAATGTCCTTGTTTTTGAAAGAAAAGCACATTTTTTGTCCCATAAAATATCCTCAAATTGATCAGAAATACAGTGTAGACATTGTTCATGTTGTAAATGACTAGCTGGAAACTGCAGATTTCTTCTGGAATATCTACATAGGCGCACAGAGGGACATTATCAGCAACCAACACTCCTGTGTTCCAATGGCACGTTGTGTTAGATAATCCAACTTCATAATTTTAAAAGGCTAATATGATCATTAGAAAACCCTTTCGCAATTATGTTTGCACAGCTGAAAACTGTTGTTCTGATTAAAGAAGCAATAAAACTGGCCTTCTTTAGACTAGTTGAGTATCTGGAGCATTAGCATATGTTGGTTCGATTACAGACTCAAAATGGCCAGACACAAAGAACTTTCTTCTGAAACTCGTCAGTCTATTCTTTTTCTGAGAAATGAAGGCTATTCCATGCGAGAAATTGCCAAGAAACTGAAGCTGGCTCTAACCAGGTTTGTGCAATGGGGGAGATCTTCGTGGGCTATGCTTGGCCTTGTCTCAGGTTAGTAAGACAAGATATCCCTCTAGTTGTGTGGGGTGCTGTGCTTTGGCAAAGTGGGTGGGGTTATATCCTGCCTGGTTGGCCCTGTCTGGGGGTATCGTCGGACTGGGCTAGTGTCTCCCGACCCCTCCTGTCTCTGCCTCCAGTATTTATGCTGCAATAATCTCTCTCTCTCTCTCTCTCTCTCTCTCTCTCTCTCTCTCTCTCTCTCTCTCTCTCTCTCTCTCTCTCTTCTCTTGGAGAACCCTGAGCCCTAAGACCATGCCTCAGCGCTACCTGGCCTTGCTGTCCCCAGTCCACCTGGTCGTGCCGCTGCTCCAGTTTCAACTGTTCTGCCTGCGGTTATGGAACCGTGACCTGTTCACCGGACCTGCTACATTGTCCCGGACCTGCTGTTTTCGACTCTCTCTCTCTACCGCACCAGCTGTCTCTAACTCTGAATGATCAGCTATGAAAAGCCAACTGACATTTACTCCTGAGGTGCTGACCTGTTGCACCCTCTACAACTACTGTGATTATAATTTGACCCTGCTGGTCATCTGTGAACGTTTGAACATCTTGGCCATGTACTATTATAATCTCCACCCAGCACAACCAGAAGAGAACTGGCCACCCCTCAGAGCCTGGATCCTCTCTAGGGTTCTTCCTAGGTTCCTGCCTTTCTAGGGAGTTGTTCCAAGCAACCATGCTTCTACATCTGCATTGCTTGCTGTTTGTGGTTTTAGGCTGGGCTTCTGTATAGCACTTTGTGACATCGGCTGATGTAAAAAGGGCTTTATAAATACATTTGATTGGTTGATTGATTGAGCGGGAGGCCCCGGTGCATAACTGAGCATTTTTTTTTAAGAACATTAGTGTCTAGTTGGACAGATGCCTCACAAGTCAAGCGGCAGCTTCATTAAATAGTACCCTCAAAGTCTCAACATCAACAGTGAAGAGGTGACTCCAGGATGCTGGCCTTCTAGGCAGAGTTGCAAAGAAAAAGTCATCTCAGATTGGCCAATAAAAAGAAAAGATTAAGATGGGCAAAAAAACACAGACACTGGACAGAGGAAGATTGGAAAAAAGTGTTATGGACAGACTAATCTAAGTTTGAGGTGTTCGGATCACAGAGAAGAACATTTGTGAAACGCAGAAAAAATGCTGGAGGAATGCTTGATGCCATCTATCAAGCATGGTGGAGGCAATGTGATGGTCTGGGGGTGCTTTGGTGGTGGTAAAGTGGGAGATTTGTACAGGGTAAAAGGAACGCTATCACTCCATTTTGCAACACCATGCCATACCCTGTGGATGGCGCTTAATTTGAGCTAATTTCCTACAACAACAGGACAATGACCCAAAGCACAGCTCCAAACTATGCAAGAACTATTTAGGGAAGAAGCAGTCAGCTGGTATTCTGTCTATAATGGAGAGGCCAGCACAGTCACCGGATCTCAACCCTATTGAGCTGTTGTGGGAGCAGGTTCATCCTTGGGAGAAATGTCCAAATGCCTGAAGGTACCACATTCATCTATACAAACAATAGTATGCAAGTATAAACAGCATGGGATCATGCAGCCATCATACCACTCAGGAAGGAGAAGCGCTCTGTCTACTTGAGATGAACGTACTTTGGTGTGAAAATCAATCCCAGAACTACAGCAAAGGACCTTGTGAAGATGCTGGAGGGAACAGGTACAAAAGTATCTATATCCACAGTAAAACGAGTTCTATATCGACATAACCCGAAAAGCCGCTCAGCAAGGAAGAAGCCACTGCTCCAAAACCGCCATAAAAAAGCCAGACTACGGTTTGCAACTGCACATGGGGACAAAGATCGTACTTTTTGGAGAAATGTCCTCTGGTCTGATGAAACAAAAATAGAACTGTTTGGCCATAATGACCATCGTTATGTTTGGAGGAAAAAGGGGGAGGCTTGCAAGCCAAAGAACACCATCCCAACCGTGAAGCACGGGGGTGGCAGCATCAAGTTGTGGTGGTGCTTTGCTGCAGGAAGGACTGGTGCACTTCACAAAATAGATGGCATCATGAGGAGGAAAATTATGTGGATATGTTGAAGCAACATCTTAAGACATCAGTCAGGAAGTTCAAGCTTGGTCGCAAATGGGTCTTCAAAATGGACAATGACCCCAAGCATACTTCCAAAGTTGTGGCAAAATGGCTTAAGGACAACAAAGTCAAGGTATTGGAGTGGCCATCACAAAGCCCTGACCTCAATCCTATAGAAAATGTATTTCACATTTATACTGAAAAAGCACATGCGAGCAAGGAGGCCTACAAACCTGACTTAGTTACACCAGCTCTGTCAGGAGGAATGTGCCAAAATTCATCCAACTTATTGTGGGAAGCTTGTGGAAGGCTACCCGAAACGTTTGACCCAGGTTAAACAATTTCAAGGCAATGCTACCAAAGACTAATTGAGTGTATGTAAACTTCTGACACATTGGGAATGTGATGAAATAAATAAAAGCTGAAATAAATAATTATCTCCGCTATTATTCTGACATTTCACATTCTTAAAAGGAAGTGGTGATCATAACTGACCTAAAACAGGGAATTTGTACTAGGATTAAATGTCAGGAATTGTGAAAAACTGAGTTTAAATGTTTTTGGCTAAGATGTATGTAAACTTCCTGACTTCAACTGTATATATATATATATATATATATATATATATATATATATATATATATATATATATATACATATATATATAAATCCTCATAAATCTACACACAATATCCCATAATGACAAAGCGAAAACAGGTTTTTAGAAATGTTTGCACATTTTCACAAAAAAAACTAAACAGATATACCTTATTTACAGTACATACTGTATGTTTTCAGACTCTCTGCTATGAGGCTAGAAATTGAGTTCAAGTGCATTATGTATCCACTGATGATCCTTGAGATGTTTCTACAACTTGATTGGAGTCAACCTGTGGTAAATGCAATTGATTGGACATGATTTGGAAAGGCACACACCTGTCTATATAAGGTCCCACAGTTGAGAGCAAAAAACCAAGCCATGTCCGTAGAGCTCCGAGACAGGATAGTGTCGAGGCACAGATCTGGGGAAGGGTACCAAAATATTTATGCAGCATTAAGGTCCCCAAGAACATAATGGCCTCTATCATTCTTAAATGGAAAAAGTTTGTAACCACCAAGACTATTCCAAGAGATGGCCGCCCGGCCAAACTGAGCAATCGGGAGAGAAGGGCCTTGTTCAGGGAGGTGACCAAGAACCCGATGGTGTCACTTTGGCAGAACTCCATAGTTCCTCAGTGGAGATGGGAGAACCTTCCAGAAGGACAACCATCTCTGCAGCACTCCACCCATCTTGGCCTTTATGGTAGAGTGGCCAGACGGAAGCCACTCCTCAGTAAAAGGCAAATGACAGCCCGCTTGGAGTTTGCCAAAAGGCACCTAAAGGACTCATAGACCATGAGAAAGAAGATTCTCTGGTCTGATGAAACCAAGATGGAACTCTTTGGCCTGAATGCCAAGAGTCACGTTTGGAGGAAACCTTGCACCATCCCTAAGGTAAAGCGTGGTGGTAACATCATGCTGTGGGGATGTTTTTCAGTTGCAGGGACTGGGAGACTAGTCAGGGTTGAGGGAATGATGAACAGAGCAAAGTACAGAGATCCTTGATGAAAACCTGTTCCAGAGTGCTCAGGCCCTCAGACTGGGGTTGATGGTTGACCTTCCAACAGGACAACAACCCTAAGCACACAGCCAAGACAACGCAGGAGTGGCTTTGGGACAAGTATTTGAATGTCCTTGAGTGGCCCAGCCAGAGCCCGGACTTGAACCCGATCAAACATCTCTGGACAGACCTAAAATAGCTGTGCAGCAATGCTCCTCATCTAACCTGACAGATCTTGAGAGAATCTGTAGAGAATAATGCGAGAAACTCCGCAAATACAGGTGTGCCAAGCTTGTAGTGTCGTACCAAAGAATACTTATGTAAATGTGCTATTCCAGTTTGCAAACATTTCTACAAACCTGTTTTTGCATTGGCATTATGGGGTATTGTGTGTTGATTGATGAGAAAAAAATTATATATAATCAATTTTAGAGTAAGGGTGTAACATAACAAAACGTGGGTAAAGTTAAGGGCTCTGAATACTTTCCGAAGTGTTGCAATCAATTGAAAGTCACAACGATTTGTGGTGACTGTTAGGACAAAGGATAACAGCTACATGAGATCCAACTGTTTCGTGAAGATGCACAACATACTGTAAGCACGAGTGAGGTCACAATTAATGTGTCCAATAACTGACAATAATAGAGTATTTTTGACCGCTGTCATATCGACCATGTTGTCATGTTGTGTTGCTACCATTCTGTGTTTTCATGTGTTGCTGCCATGCTATGTTTTGTCTTAGGTATCTCTTTATGTAGTGTTGTGGTGTCACTCTTGTCATGATGTGTGTTTAGTCCAATATATTTTTTTTATCCCAACCCCCTTCCACACAGGAGGCCTTTTGCCTTCTGGTAGGCCATCACTGTAAATAAGAATTTGTTCTTAACTGACTTGCCTAGTTAAATAAAGGTAAAATAAAATACCAAAATATTCATAAGGACATTATTGCCTTTGTGCTGATTTTCACTATTCACAAGCATGCTTGGCGCCTGTACTGATATTTAGACTACTGATATTTTTCAACTATTTTCTTCATTTACCGCGTCTAACACTTTGGGTATTTTCATTTGTTTTGCACTTATAAAAATATACTTTTACTGTTTCAATGCACATGCTTTTTGTTTCATAAAATATATTTTTACATTTAGCCTACAGTAACATACACTAATGGAAATGTTACTATGTTCTCTCAAATATTTAATTAATATTTATATAATTACATTTCGTATTCCAATATTTACATCTGTTGCCTAAGACCTTCATAAACACAACCATATAGCAAGGCAGTTAACACACTGTTCCTAGGCCATCATTGAAAATAAGAATTTGTTCTTAACTGACTTGCCTAGTTAAATATAGGTAAAAAAAAAGGAAAATTTGCCACGATGCAGTCTGGGTAGCCATTTAATTAGATGTTCAGGAGTCTTATGGTTTGGGGGTAGAAGCTGTTTAGAAGCCTCTTGTACAGTGGGGCAAAAAAGTATTTAGTCAGCCACCAATTGTGCAAGTTCTCCAACTTAAAAAGATGAGAGAGGCCTGTAATTTTCATCATAGGTACACTTCAACTATGACAGACGAAATGAGAAAAAGAAATCCAGAAAATCACATTGTAGGATTTTTAATTTATTGATTTGCAAATTATGGTGGAAAATAAGTATTTGGTCAATAACAAAAGTTTATCTCAATACTTTGTTATATACCCTTTGTTGGCAATGACAGAGGTCAAACGTTTTCTGTAAGTCTTCACAAGGTTTTCACACACTGTTGCTGGTATTTTGGCCCATTCCTCCATGCAGATCTCCTCTAGAGCAGTGATGTTTTGGGGCTGTCGCTGGGCAACACGGACTTTCAACTCCCTCCAAAGATTTTCTATGGGGTTGAGATCTGGAGACTGGCTAGGCCCCTCCAGGACCTTGAAATGCTTCTTCTGAAGCCACTCCTTCGTTGCCCGGGCGGTGTGTTTGGGATCATTGTCATGCTGAAAGACCCAGCCATGTTTCATCTTCAATGCCCTTGCTGATGGAAGGAGGTTTTCACTCAAAATCTCACGATACATGGCCCCATTCATTCTTTCCTTTACACGGATCAGTCGTCCTGGTCCCTTTGCAGAAAAAACAGCCCCAAAGCATGATGTTTCCACCCCCATGCTTCACAGTAGGTATGGTGTTCTTTGGATGCAACTCAGCATTCTTTGTCCTCCAAACACGACGAGTTGAGTTTTTACCAAAAAGTTATATTTTGGTTTCATCTGACCATATGACATTCTCCCAATCCTCATCTGGATCATCCAAATGCTCTCTAGCAAACTTCAGACGGGCCTGAACATGTACTGGCTTAAGCAGGGGGACACGTCTGGCACTGCAGGATTTGAGTCCCTGGCGGCGTAGTGTGTTACTGATGGTAGGCTTTGTTACTTTGGTCCCAGCTCTCTGCAGGTCATTCACTAGGTCCCCTCGTGTGGTTCTGGGATTTTTGCTCACCGTTCTTGTGATCATTTTGACCCCACGGGGTGAGATCTTGCGTGGAGCCCCAGATCGAGGAAGATTATCAGTGGTCTTGTATGTCTTCCATTTCCTAATAATTGCTCCCACAGTTGATTTCTTCAAACCAAGCTGCTTACCTATTGCAGATTCAGTCTTCCCAACCTGGTGCAGGTCTACAATTTTGTTTCTGGTGTCCTTTGACAGCTCTTTGGTCTTGGCCATAGTGGAGTTTGGAGTGTGACTGTTTGAGGTTGTGGACAGGTGTCTTTTATACTGATAACAAGTTCAAACAGGTGCCATTAATACAGGTAACGAGTGGAGGACAGAGGAGCCTCTTAAAGAAGAAGTTACAGGTCTGTGAGAGCCAGAAATCTTGCTTGTTTGTATGTGACCAAATACTCATTTTCCACCATAATTTGCAAATAAATTCATTAAAAATCCTACAATGTGATTTTCTATAGTTGAAGTGTACCTATGATGAAAATTACAGGCCTCTCTCATCTTTTTAAGTGAGAGAACTTGCACAACTGGTGGCTGACTAAATACTTTTTTGCCCCACTGTACCTAGACTTGGCTCTCAGGTACCGTAAAACATGCGGTAGAAGAGAGAACAATCTATGACTAGGGTGACTCTTTGATACTTCTCACTTAAAACATTGTTTTCTGTTTTTAATTTCCATGGTTTTTACACCGGACGGTGATTATGCAACATTATTATACAACATTTTAATACAGCATAACACAGCAATAAAAGTACACAATAATGACAAATGGCAACAGAAATAATGTAGTTATTAGTCTTCATTTAATTTTCCACACAACATACATAGGTGCTACTGATAGTGTGCGATGTACTGTGTGCATATGGATGAGCGTGTCATTTTTTCAGTTCCACTTGGGCCAATTTGTCAAATTTCTTAGCTTCTCACATGACAGAAAGTGACGCCTGAGTAGGAGAAACGTTTACAACCTGTGCAACTTATGGCATGCATTTGTACCGTAGGGATGGCTAGCATCTGACGGATGAGGGCAAAGACATCTTCCTTGAGAGTTTGAGAGCTATCTGTGACTGATCACTCCACTGCTCTCTCTTCCTTAGTAGCAAGACGCACACACTAGTACTAGTACACATCACACTCCCTGCCCCTAGCTAGCTAGCACGCTTCCTTTTCCATCTCATCCAACTGGTGGAAGCTGGACAGACAAAGACAGGGAAAGATGATGGTTTACCCATCTATGTACACAAGCCACTGTCTAACACAGCACCAGCACAAGGCAATGGCATGTGGCGCTGTCGTATACAATACTTTCTCAATAAATGTCTCTTTTTTTTTACTGTATCTGAGTGCGAGTTGAACTGTTGCGAAAAGCACCTCATTGAAATGATTGTAAAGTCTGATCTCTTTTCACAGTTGGCAGATCATTTCTTAGCTTGTTGACAACATCTTGAGTGCTCTGAAAGCTAACCAAAACGATCAAAATGCTAAATATTTTCCAAATGTCCAGGGAATTGGGCTGTGGGGTATCGAGTTCTGTGGTCTCAGCTGTGTAGCACATTGATGTTTTATCAATTGAGAACAGATCACTCAGAGCATGTCATTCTGGGCCATTTTCATGTTTCTTTCTTCAATTCTCTCTTTATTATTCCCGTTTAATTCTAGCATGCAAGAGCAAGAGGATTATTACCATTGACAAAATGGCGTTTGTTTTCTTGTGTTTTACATGCCTGCTACTGGTCAAACAGTCACTGGTGAGTTTCCAAAGCATTTTGTCCTCTGTGTTTCTTTTGAGGAGGGTGGGGTTGGGGTTTAGAGAAAGGGGCCAGTTTCACATTGAAACTTTCAATGGATGTGCTAAGAAAAGCTGTGAAGGGTCTCTCTGAGTTTTCCCTAGGTGGAGTCTGCTTTTAGAACCCCAACCTCACTTAATGAAAAAAAAATGCTAGGAAGAAAATATCCTCAAGGAAATGCCGTGGCCTAGCCAACCACCGGGACGCTCTGCACAAAGCGCGTGTGGGCTGTCCTCGAACTCTCCCCACCAATGTCTCCATGTCAAAACCCACTTCCCCATGGGATCTGTCTGTCTCCAAAAGACACACACTAATTCATACATAGCACCACTCATACATTGAACCTTTATTTAACTAGGCAAGTCAGTTTAGAACACATTTTTATTTACAACGACAGCCTACCCCGGCCAAAACTGGATGACGCAGGGTCAATTGTGCGCCACCCTATGGGACTCCCAAACATGGCTAGATGCGATGCAGCCTGGATCAAACCAGAGACTGTAGTAACACCTCTTGTACTGAGATGCAGTGCCTTAGACAGCTGCGCCACTTAGGAGCCCATACAGACACGCATACATACACACTGTCATACATACAGACACTCAAACATACAGTACATACACTAAAAGATAACCAACAGTGAAGTTTTAAGAAAATTACCTAAAAAAAGTAGTTTCTGGGATAATGGTGAGCCATGACCAGCCTTTCAAAGCACTTCATGGCTACAGACGTGAGCTCTATGGGTTGGTAGTCATTTAGGCAGGTTACCTTAGTGTTCTTGGGCACAGGGACTATGGTAGTCTGCTTGAAACATGCTGGTATTACAGACTCAGACAGGGAGAGGTTGAAAATGTCAGTGAAGACAATTGACAGTTGGTCAGCTCGTGCTCGGAGTACACGTCCCGGTAATCTGTCTGAATGCTGACCTGTTTAAAGTTCTTACTCACATCGGCTGCGGAGAGCATGATCACACAGTCGTCCTGAACAGCTGATGCGCTCGTGAGTGTTTCAGTGTTACTTGCCTCAAAGCGATCATTGAAGTAATTTAGCTCGTCTGGTAGGCTTGTTTCACTGGGCAGCTCTCGGCTGTGCTTCCCTTTGTAGTCTGTAATAGTTTGCAAGCCCTTCCACATCCGACAAGCGTTGAAGCCGGTGTAGTACGATTCGATATTAGTCCTGTATTGACGCTTTTCCTGTTTGATGCTTCGTCGGAGTGCAGAGCAGGGCTTTTTTATAAGCTTCTGGGTCCCGCTCCTTGAAAGCGGCAGCTCTACCCTTTAGCTCAGTGCAGATGTTGCCTGTAATCTATGGCTTCTGGTTGGGGTATGTACGTACAGTCACTGTGGGGATGACGTCATTGATGCACTTATTGATGAAGCCAGTGACTGATGTGGTGTACTCCTCAATGCCTTCGGAAGAATCCTGGAACATATTCCAGTCTGTGCTAGCAAAACAGTCCTGTAGCTTAGCATCTGTTTCATCTGACCAATTTTTTTATTGACCGAGTGACTGGTGCATCCTGCTTTCATTTTAGCTTGTAAGCAGGAATCAGGAGGATAGAATTATGGTCAGATTTGCCTAATGGAGGGCAAGGGAGAGCTTTGTATGCGTCTGTGTGTGGAGTAAAGGTGGTATAGAGTTTTTTTCGCCTCTGGATGCAAATTTAACATGCTGATAGAAATTAGGTAAAACGGATTTAAGTTTCCCTTCATTAAAGTCCTCTGACATTTGGAGCACCTGTTTGCTAATGGCGGTATACAGCTCTTTGAGGGCGGTCTTAGTGCCAGCATCGATCTGTGGTGGTAATTAGACAGCTACAAAAAAATGCAGATGAAAACTATCTAGGTAGATAGTGTGATCTACAGCTTATCATGAGATACTCTATCTCAGGTGAGCAAAACCTTGAGACTTCCTTAGATATCGTGCACCAGCTGATGTTTACAAATATACAGTACATAGACCGCCACCCCTTGTCTTACCAGAGGCTGCTGTTCTATCCTGCCGATACTATGTATAACCCACCAGCTGTATGTTATTCATGTCGTCGTTTAGCCAATACTCGTGAACCATAAGATATTACAGTTTTTAATGTGTCGTTAGTAGGATATACAAGCTTTTAGATTGTCCAATTTATTATCCATGGATTGTACATTGGCCAATAGTATGGATGGAAAAGGCAGATTAGCCACTCGTCGCCTGGTCCTCACAAGGCACCCCGATCTCCTTCCGCAAAATCTCTGTCTCTTTCTCCTGCAAATGACGGGGATGAGGGCCTGTTCCGGTGTCTGGAGTAAATCCCTCACGTCCGACTCATTAAAGAAAAATTCTGCGTCCAATTCAAGGTGAGTAATGCCATTTCTGATGTCCAGAAGCTCTTTTCGGTCATAAGAGATGGTAGCAGCAACATTATGTACAAAATAAGTTACAAATAAATGCGAGAAAAATAACAAATAGCACGGTTGGTTAAAAGCCAATAAAACGGCAGCCATCCTCTCTGGCGCCATTACAACAAAACTCCTCGCCATTCCTCACTTCTCTGAATTTTTGTTGATTTACTGTTTACTAACTTCTGGTACGCACAAGTATCGTAAAACGTGTACACACACACACACACACACACACACACACACACACACACACACACACACACACACACACACACACACACACACACACACACACACACACTGCTCAGCCTGGGGTTAGACCCATCCCATCATGTAAGAGTACTGATGCTGTCCTAACTGTAGCTGTGGGGCCTGACTGAAAGAATCACCACATAAGTATTAACCTTGCTTGTATTTTACGAGCACCGCTTACTGCCCCTGTCCAACATAAACAGGTGTGCTGGCAAAATGACTCCCTAGGCTAATGTCTCGTCTCCACATACAACTTTCACTCATCTGAAATGATTTAAAGTTTCACTTACGTATAGTTAGTAAATATCAATTGTCTAACACATTTACCCTGAAGAATATGAGTAAATAATCTCTAACTATATATTAATGCTGAAAATTCAATGAATAGCAAATTTTTTATATTCTAAGACGTGTGCTCAAATTTGTCGCAAACAAAAACATCAATATTTGCTTGTAGATCATGACCCCTATCCTTGTCTTTGTTAGTCTCAATAAGGCAATGATTATTTAGAATGAATATGCAATTAATAGATATTGGTTAACCATTTCCTGCAATTATGCCAATGTTATGTAACCTCCTGAACCAGCCTCTAACAAGTAATCTGTGTTAAAGTTAAAGTTTGAAGCCAAGAAGACTACTTATAGTAAGTTGTACTGTTGAATAAATGAAGGTAATTGGAATCATTCTAAATATACTCCTCAATTTCATCAGCTGTCCAGGTTGCTGGTCTCAGACGATCCCGCAGTTGTTGTTTTTTTCTTTTTACATTTAACCATTATTTAACTAGGCAAGTCAGTTAAGAACAAATTCTTATTTACAATGACGGCTTACACCGGCCAAACCCAGACGACACTGGGCCAATTGTGCGCCACCCTATGGGACTCCCAATCACAGCCGGTTGGACGTACTGACAAATTATCTAAAACGACGTTGAAGGCGGCTCATGGTAGAGAAATGAACATTCAATTCTTTGGCAACAGCTCTGGTAGACATTCCTGCAGTCAACATGCCAACTGCATGCTCCCTCAAAATGAGACATCTGTGGCATTATGTTGTGTGACAAAACTGCACATTTTTTAGTGGCCTTTTATTGTCCCCAGCACAAGCAGCACCTGTGTAATGATCATTCTGTTTAATCAGCTTATTGATATGCCACACCTGTCAGGTGGATGGATTGTCTTGGCAAAGGGGAAATGTACACTAACAGGGATGTAAACAAATTTGTGCACACAATCTGAGAGAAATAACCTTTTTGTGAGTATGGGACATTTTTGACATCTTTTATTTCAACTAATGAAACATGGGACCAACACTTTACATGTTGAGTTAATAGTTTTGTTCAGTATATATTTAAGAAGTCTCTGACTGGGGTCTGACATTACGATCCCGGCTTCGCCATGCGGTCTATGATGTCACTCAGGCCTCTGCCTTTGAATAGCCATGTGTTCCTTGCCACTAATATCAAACAGATGATGCGAAACCTCAAAATGACGGTCTTTCAATAAGACAAGCAGTATAAACAATGTAAAAGAACTGATGAGAAACCCCATTCTAACCTAACAGCAGATAAAAGACCATGGTGATTTTGGAACTGGGTACAGTACTGTGTTGCAACCTTTGTTGCACTCGAGGAATAGGTCCTGTTGACTTGGCAAAAATAGTTTGCACCTATTTTGTATTGGTTCCATTTACTGGAAGAACACTTCATGAGTTTTGTTGTGTTGTTCTTAGATCACAGATAAGGATAACATGCATTTTAGATTTGAAATACATTTTAGAGCTAATAGAGATCCTTGGACATCAGCTGATTTACCTCTCTTACAAGAACACTGAAGTCAGACTAAGCGACATATTCAATCTGTACGGCGTTACAGCGTGGTTGAAATGTAAAGACAATGTTCACGCGTTATCAGAGACAGCATTCCCAGTAAATGCTGTATATGTCAGCTCAATCGTAAAATTACCGTAAAATATATAATACGCAGCCCGTAACGCTTCATAGTCTAAGATTCTTACATCACGTTACAGAGTGCTACCATACCAGGACAGACGGTTTCAGCAGCACAGTAGTGCCTCAGGACTTTCTGATTAGCTCATCAAAAGCCATCATCCCACTGGGCACAGACGTCAATTCAATGTCTATTCCCACGTTGGTTCAACTTAATTTCATTGAAATGACGTGGAAACAATGTTGATTCAATCAGTGTGTGCCCAGTGGGATGTTGCTCCAACAACAAACAAGACATGGTATAATGGTTTAGAATGATGCATCACTCTGCAGACTTTTACATATGTTCTCTACGTGTCTCCTAGGCACACTGTAATTGATGTTCAGTATCTGGAAGACAACAGTCCTTCCTTTCTTCTCTCCTGATCCCTGGAAAATCTCAAACGTCAACTCCAACGACTCCTGACTCCTTGAATGGAACCCCCTCCCGCCCCTGGTTTTGAGGTAATTTCTTTTTCGCCACCCTCGCCTCTCTCCCCCACGCAGCTGTGTCTTATCTGTGAGGTCCAGCCTCTGATCCTAAGGTTTTCGTTTGTTTCACAGAAGTTATAAATTACTGGGTGGAGCCAGATCCCCTGAGCCAAGCTGGAGGAATCTATAGTGCTTTTGTCAATTCATAAATGTTAAGGGAAAAGACAGAGGAAACCCTGGCACCTACACTGGTGTTTTCCCGGGAGTTCTGTGCAAGGCAACGTCTTTGTTACCTCTTTAGTGACCACCCCATATCTACTCTACATAGAGCTGGTCTGAGCTGGTCTGATACTTGAAGCTGACAGTTAGTTCTTGTGCCTCTGGGCTGGCTCAGGCCCATTAGACCATGGGCGGTAACTAACACTGCCCCATTTCCAGAAGCAGTGAATGAGGATGTTTGTCAGCTGAAGGAGGACAACACTGCATGGTCAATCTGTGCAGGCACTTCAATGGGTCTGAGCAGCAAAGACTTGCAGAAAAAAAGGAGAGAAAACATTCACTAGTTTTGATCAGGAACTCACGAGGGAGGGCATCCAGCTTCCTGTCCTCTCTTCATCCTCTCTTTGCTCTGTGCTGTGGGCAACCAACTGGTCTCAAATGAGACTTGGCAGCCTTTTGGGCCTCTCTTATGTTCTTTAGACTCCGATTGTGTCTCAAATGGCACCCTATTCCCTATATAGTGCATTATTTTTTACCAGAGCCCTAATAAGGTGCCATTTTGGACGCACCCTCAGTCGTCTTTAAGTTAACGGATCTCGTTCTCTTGCCAAAGTCATGTACATTGGATCAGACCGCCCCCTCTTGTTTGCCCCCACTCTAAACTCTTAATCATGACCATAGATGTGGGCTGGTTACAGATACAACCACTGTTCATCCATTCCCCACTAGTTTTCAATGGCTGTGTTACTTTGCAACTCTCTCTGGCCCTGATTTGGAAAAGCAGTCACGTCGCTCTCTACTAGTGTGAATTAGACCAGAAGCATTAGCTTGCAGAATATAACCCAATGAACTAATGATTCTGACACCTGAACAATAGCTGGTTTACAAGAAGGCACACACACAGCAAAGTCTGTTTTTCTATCTCATATTTTTTATTGACAAAATGTTTGTCAGACACAAATGGATTTATTTTTCTCAATCCAGGGTATAGATTGGGGAGCTTATGTGGTTCCGGTCCCCAGGGTTTCAGACAACTAACAAAACACATCTTACTTCTGCTCTGGTGCCCGGCTGTAATGCTTTTCACATAAAGGAGTGGGAGCGCCCACTAAATTAATAAAGTAGCATGGCCCTTTTCACAGTTAGGTAGCGCCACTTGACATTTAAGATCTGGATTCGAAATGTTGTCCAAGTTTAACACACAGCAACCATTTACACTTTTCACATAATAAAAAAAAAACATAATTTACAAGATTTGTTTTCAATAGCTGTAAGTTTGAAAGCTCTTTTTGTACAACGGTCAAAATATAACCTAGTAATGTAATTATGCATTAATATTGTTTATGTTTTTATACCAATTCACCCATAATCTTTACAAATATAGATAGAAACTTGTCTGTTTCAAAGCTGTAGATATACATATATCACATGTCGAATATACCATAAAGCTCAACAATAATATCCATGGAAATATTGATTTTGACTCAAAGTCATGTGTAAAAATAGCAATGTTGACACCATTGATTTAAAAAAACATTTATTGAATTTAAATAGAAATAGAAAAACAATAATATTTTGTTGTCTAAATTATCTGGTAATATCTTCATATCTGAATTGTATTAAATACTTGCTGGCCCAAGTGAATTTCATGTTTATTTTAGTTTTAGTTTATTTTTCAGCAATAACTAATTTGTTACCTCCAACTACATCGAGTCTCTGTAAATTCTTAAACTCTTACCGTGTACCTATGTTTGTCCCCTGTAGCTGTGAGCCTTTCTTTGTTTGCTGGAATCCCATACTTTTTAATAAAATGTTAATCAAATACAACCACCTCGTATCGGCTGAGTTGAGAAACCCATCTAGGAAATGACATGACCTTGTTAGCTCCTACAATGCTAATTTGAAGCTGTGGCTACATAAACAAACCCAAGTCTTGCTCACTGACTTTCAGAGTCCATATTAGAATCCATAGAAAAATTGATTTAACCATCCATACCATCCATGAACTAACCAACACATTAATTGGTTCAAAAATGAGCAGGCTATGGGTTTCTTCTTACTTTTTGATCTGATCTTAATTGGATTTGAATATTTTTTTTTAATTTAACCTTTATTTAACTTATTGAATATTGACTATTAGAGAACACATCATCCCGGTTCAGGAAAAGACAGCAACACAAATCAAACATTTGTGATTCACACAATTTGCTCTCCGCCACCCAGAACTGATAGGTTGATCCTACGGTTGTACCTCCTTAACAGTATCCCCACACGTTCTCTCCCTCTCCCAACCCATTTTCACCAACCATTCTTTTCACTTGCTGTTTCCGGCTGCACACGCACATCCTTGTTCCATCCAGCCATCCCATCCATCTAGAAAACACACTCAAAAGAACGACACTCTCGTTTGTGTCCAGAAACAAGAGGCAAACTGAGGCACTGCCTATTCAACACAGGTCATTTGCATGGAGCTCCACTTCCCCAGTGACACTGGATGCCAATGCTGCCAACACAGAGAGTATGGAGAGGGTCCAGAGAGTTAAGATAATCACTGTACTGGTACTCTATCAACATATAAAGGCGTTCGTAACACTTGAGAGAGAACTTATTGACATCAATAATAGTATCTCATATCAAATATATTGACGTACCGCAGGCCTACAGTCAGGAACCTGGGCAATGAATGGTGACTGAGTAAGACCAATTAATCAGATGATAGAGTGAGAAGGTTTGTCTTCAGAGGCAGCTCTGACAATCCAAGCCAGACAACTCTAATTACCCAACATAAGAACTCCCAATGAAGCTTCACAAAGCCCCAAGACCACAGGTGGCTGGTGGAAGCGTAATTGGGGAGGACAGGCTCATTGTAATGGCTGGAAAGGGAAGAAGGGAATGGTATCAAACACATGGTTTCCATGTGTTTGATACCATTTACTCCATTCCAGACATTATTATTATTATTACTATTACTATTATTATTATTATTATTATTATCCTCCCCTTAGTCTCTCTCCACTCGCTGCCTGCATGTGACTGACTGACTCAGAGATGGGCTTCGAGAGATAATTCACTTTGGTTCCCTGCGTGCCATAATTAAGACAAACAAAGCACAGATTACTTTGAACATGTGCTGTGTACAACATAATGTATTTACCATAATTAATGATTTATGCTTCCTTCATGTCGCCAATAGCCATATTAAGGGTGGTTGGAAGTTCTGAATAAGGGGTATGTTTTATATAAACGTTGGCGGCTCAAACCTCTACATACAATGGCCAGGCATATAAAGCATGTGTTCCATTCCAGGGAGTCAGAGCCCAAATAAGGGCTTTGGGTATTTAGTGGAAAAGTTGACATAGGCAACTGAGATGAGAACCAATTTACAACATTATGTGAATTAACATGCACTTGGCCCAAACAATATATGGTCTTCTGCCAAATAGGTTTGAAATAACTGATTCTGGATGAGTTTTTCAGATTGTTTGTTTTGGTGACGCTAAATGTGTATTAGTAGATAGTTTCTCATAATATCTGAGAGATGGTTTGGATCATTTTCACGCTTTTGTCCCCTTGTTGCTGAGTTCATACTGTATCTAGAAATAGCAACAGGCTGCGGGTGGTTTTAATCAAAATTAGAACGCATATTAATTTGATACACCTGCACCTCTAGTAGCTGAGGAACACTCAACTCCATTCTCTTATATCGAGACGGATATAAGTGGATAAGAGAACAGAGTTGAGCGTTCCTCAGCTACAGCTCTAGATTACATTAAATAGTTTCAGTCAGCAGACTATCCAGTTAATTACACTAGTATTGCATTGGCGTAGCACTTACATTGATAGCATAGTTGAAAACTATTAAAGGACTAGATTTACATCATCACCACAATAAAACAGCACCTTCACCTATGATGACAGATCTGTCTATCTTGTGAAAACCAAGAAAATGAGCCAAGAAAGAAACTGGCCCATCTGACAGGTAAACCTTGGGTCATCATAATCTCAAATAAGCAGAAAGCAAATTGCCTCTTATCAACATATGAAGGTTAAAGCTAGAATCCACTGTTGAAACTATACCAAAATGGTTACACGCCTCTGTTTTGGGAAAAAGTTGAGGGATGGGCCTGAAGAAATGTAACCCCTCTCAAATTCATAGACAGAGCTATGGATGCAATGACTGACCATCCTTGATATACAAATTATAGTTTCAATCATGTTTTAAGGCTATACAGTGTTTGTTTACATTGTTTCCAAACATTGGAGTAAAACAGGCTTATATTTGGGGTTCTGATGGGGTGAGACAGTTGAACTAAGCTCATGAGGCATTTATAAGTTATATTCTTCAAGAATCAATTGGTATATACCATTAGTTTATAAGTCCAAAAATGGATGTTGCAACTAAGTATTCTAGCTTTAAGCATGACAAAAAGAGGCTGAAAATAATGACTGATTTTCATCAGTGATGTATACTGATGGTTTATGTCAATGAAGCTCTACATAACCTGACACTTGGTATAGTATAACCACAACCAATGAATACAGATGAGAATGCCAACACAGCTTTGGATGCAGTGAATTACCGAAACTGTTGGCTAAAACCTTTCCTCTCAAGACCAGCAGACTTCATTCACTGATTCTCAGTCTTGTTTTTCTTTGATTCTCAGTCTTGTTTTCTTTGCAATAAATTTCAAAAAGCAGTCAAATGGGGAGATTATTTCTTTTTAATTTTGGTCGTTTCTGAATAGAAAATAATATCAGTGCACCACTCTCCAATACATCCAGCAATATCATGTTTAAATAATTGAGGAAGGATCTTTGCGGTTAAGAGATGAGTTCTCTTGCTACTGTCTATGCTAAATAACCCAGACAGGATGTAGGCCTAACGTCTGCTGCATAAATGCCTGCAAACAAAAGCTATGCTACAGCAAAATATAACCAATGTGATTGATTGTGATGTGAAATACCCTGTATTGTTGATTTTTTTTGTAGTCAACACACCAGTAGCAGAGAAACCATTTTAGAAAAAGGGGGATTTATAGTGGGATGGGGGCCATTTTCTAAAAGACACGCATTATCTTCAGTCAGAGTTTTCTAAAAAGTAATTTTTACACTTAGTACAAAAAAAGACATTTCTACCCGTTAGTGCTTTGTTTTAAGATACTATAACATAAATAAACAATTTATTTTCAGTGTTCAAACAGACAGTTCCAGTGTGACTGGAAAACTAACATACTCCACCATATTCCAGTTGGCAGCAGAGGGCTTACTATAGAGACTTCTCCACTTTCAGTGCGCCCCAAGGCACCACAATTACACAGCGTTCTTCATGTCTACACAGCTCCAAAAAGAAAACACCTCCAGTTTGGGGGCTCAAATATTCACCTCTGCTCTCTCCCTCTGTGGAAAAAGAAAGGAAAACTCAAAAGTTCTCACTGGAAGACTTTTAGAGTCTCATGCCAGTCTCATCCCTCAACAGTTACTGTCATTCTCTACCACATCTCCAGAGTCTGTCTTTCTGTTCCATGAAGAAGCCATTCTGTGTAAAAAAAACGACAAGTCCCAGAGTGCAATGCACAGTTCCCATCCAGGCACCATTTGTTTCCTGTAGTCCTAACTTTTACATCAGTACATGATCACACATTATTCTGTCTCAGTCAGTCAAAGATTTTAGTATTATTACCTATTGATATTTATCCCTCACTTTTCTTTTAATAAGCTCATATAGATTCTGCTGTGCAAAACGATGCCATGAAGAGCTGATAATGAACATTCCATTCCTTTTTATTTTTAAATCTCTCACTATTCCTGTTCCAATACATGTCCTTTTATCTTTCCTCTGGGGGTCTTCCTTGTCATCCAGATAGTCCTGCCACGCCCCTCCCAATCATTGTACCGTACTGTAGGTCCGTTATGTCATGCCCCTTTATTTGCAGGTAAACACCTCCGTCCTCTCGCTGCACGTGTTGCACTTGACGAAGCAGCACCACTGGAACTTACAGTTGCACTGCCACACTTTGGTGTACTGGTGCGTGTTGTAGCCCCGGCCGCAGCACATGAGGTCGCAGCCGTCCGTGTGGGGCGATGTGCGGTTACACAGCCTTCCCTGGGTGCCAACGCTCCCCGTGGCCGCGTCCTCCTCGCAGTAGTTGGGCGACCTCTCGATGTAGACAAGGTCGGTCTCCATGGGCTTGCGGTAGCCCTGGGTCTTCTTCACCTTGAGGAAGGTGGGCTGGCGTAGTCGGCTGGCCCGGACCACCTCCACGTGGACCGCCTGGTTGTACTTGTCTTTCAGGACATAGCCGATCTCTCGGAACTTGGGCAGGGTCGTCCAGCAGGTTTTGGTGGTGCAGGAGCCTGACACGCCATGACACTTACACTCCAACTTCATCCGCTCCTCCAGGACCTGCATGGACACACAGGGATAGAGGAGGTTACATGGCGTTAATTACATTGCTGAACGTTACATGACATTACATGGACAAACAGGGAGAGAGAGTCATACATGACATTGTATTACTGGGGTAGGCCCAGTGTTGAAATACAGGGATGACCTGACTTGGATGGAAAGAGAAACCAAAATAAACCCTAAGGGTGAAGAGGTTGCAAGCTAGCTCTGCTGCTGAATGAATGATGGAAAAAACAATCCACAGAAGGTCAGTGAGAAAAGATGGTCCTTGGATAATATCTTTTTTTTTTCTATAATAAAAGAACATTAGACAAGACCAAGCTGTTCTCAAACGTTGGTGAACCACCACACCTTTCTCAAAACTCCCTACGAATAACCTCTTGAGCCAACAACTGTACTTTGAATGGATATTATTTTAGTGCGTTTGGCAATAACTACTGAACTCCTAAACCAAATGCAAGGTGAAAACGTGGCAGGATACTGTCCAACAATCTTCTATTGGGCTTGGTAACATTGATGATGCTTCTTTTTAAAAAGTATGAGAACGTTTAATGATACTAATGAATCACACTGCTCCAAAATCTTCCCTGACACTTTAAAAAGGACATACTCAGATAACAATCATTAACCAATTTTTACAAGACAAGTCTGAGAATTCTTGAAAGCATCCTATTTCAATGTCTCTAACAGTCTTTTAATATTCTTTAATTAAAAGCGTCAGAACAAGGAGCAATACCACACTGTTGCATGGACCAAAAGACAACTGTTGTCTGTGATGTATTTCAAGCACTGTTAGCTAATGTCTAAGTACAGTATATACCATGGCACTGTGGCAAATTGACACTACACTACCATTCAAAAGTTTGGGGTCACTTTTTAAATGTCTTAAAAGCACATTTAATAACATCATGTTGATCAGAAATACAGTGTAGACATTGTTACTGTTGTAAATGACTATTGTAGCTGGAAACAGCTGATTTTTAATGGAATATCTACATAGGAGTACAGAGGCCCATTATCAGCAACCATCACTCCTGTGTTCCAATGGCACGTTGTGTTAGCTAATCCAAGATTATCATTTTAAAATGAGAAAACCCTTTTGCCATTATATTAGCACAGCTGAAAACTGTTGTTCTAATTAAAGAAGCAATACAACTAGCCTTCTTAAGACTAGTTGAGTATCTGGAGCATCAGCATTTGTGGGTCGATTACAGGCTCAAAATGGCCAGAAACAAAGACCTTTCTTCTGAAACTCGTCAGTCTATTCTTGTTCTGAGAAATGAATGATTGCTATTATAAACTGGTTACTAAAGTAATTAGAGCTATAAAAATAAATGTTTTGGTATACGGTCTCATATACCACGTCTGTCAGCCAATCAGTATTCAGGTCTGGAATCACCCAGTTTACAAATATATAAACTCAGCAAAAAAAGAAATGTCCCTTTTTCAGGACCCTGTCTTTCAAAGATAATTCATAAAAATCCAAATAACTTCACAGATCTTAATTGTAAAGGGTTTAAACATTGTTTCCCATGATTGTTCAATGAACCATAAACAATTAATGAACATGCACTTGTGGAACGGTCGTTAAGACACTTACAGGCAATTAAGGTCACAGTTATGAAAACTTAGGACACTAAAGAGGCCTTTCTACTGACTCTGAAAAACACCAAAAGACAGATGCCCAGGGTCCCTGCTCATCATGTGAACGTGCCTTAGGCGTGCTGCAAGGAGGCATGAGGACTGCAGATGTGGCAAGAACATTAAATTGCAATATCCGTACTGTGAGATGCCTAAGACAGCGCTACAGGGAGACAGAATGGACAGCTGATCGTCCTCGCAGTGGCAGACCACGTGTAACAACACCTGCACAGGATCGGTACATCCGAACATCACACCTGCAGGACAGGTACAGGATGGCAACAACAACTGCCCGAGTTACAGCAGGAACGCACAATCCCTCCATCAGTGCTCAGACTGTCCGCAATAGGCTGAGCGAGGCTGGACTGACGGCTTGTAGGCCTGTTGTAAGGCAGGTCCTCACCAGACATCACCGGGAACAACGGGCACAAACCCACCATCGCACAAATCCACCAACGGGCACCAACGCACCGTCGCTGGACCAGACAGGACTGGCAAAAAGTGCTCATCACTGATGAGTCATGGTTTTGTCTCACCAGGGGGGATTGTCGGATTTGTGTTTATTGTCGAAGGAATGAGCATTACACCGAAGCCTGTACTCTGGAGCGATTTGGAGGTGGAGGTTCCGTCATGGTCTGGGGCGATGTGTCACAGCATCATCGGACTGAGCTTGTTGTCATTGCAGGCAATCTCAACGCTGTGCGTTACAGGGAAGACATCCTCCTCCCTCATGTGGTACCCTTCTTGCAGGTACCTTGGTGGAAGAGTGAGTTAACATCTCACAGCAAGAGCTGGCAAATCTGGTGCAGTCCATGAAGAGGAGATGCACTGCAGTACTTAATGACAATGCCACCAGCCATACTGCTTGTTCTGTGTGTGATTTCCTGCAAGACAGGAATGTCAGTGTTCTGCCATGGCCAGCGAAGAGCCCGGATCTCAATCCCATTGAGCACGTCTGGGACCTGTTGGATCGGAGGGTGAGTGCTAGGGCCATTCCTCCCAGAAATGTCCGGGAACTTGCAGGTGCCTTGGTGGAAGAGTGAGGTAACATCTCACAGCAAGAGCTGGCAAATCTTGTGCAGTCCATGAGGAGGAGATGCACTGCAGTACTTAATGCAGCTGGTGGCCACACCAGATACTGACTGTTACTTTTGATTTTGACCCCCCTTTTGTTCAGGGACACATTATTCAATTTCTGTTAGTCATATGTCTGTGGAACCTCTTCAGTTTATGTCTCAGTTGTTGAATCTTGTTATGTTCATACAAATATTTATGTGAAGTTTGCTGAACATTTACGCAGTTGACAGTGAGAGGACGTTTCTTTTTTTGCTGAGTTTATACGTGAAATACAAATATATTCATTTATTTTTGATGAAATTGCTGCCGATTTCATTGATTGAACAGACGTTTGGATGGAATTGCTCTATGGATGGTATTTCTCTAATATAACATCAGCTTCACAGTTCACACCAATGCTTTTCTAGTTTGTTTTCTCTTCAGTGTTACATATACACTGAGTGAACAAAACATTAGGAACACCTTCCTAATATTGAGTTGCACCCTCTTTTGCCCTCAGAACAGCCTCAGTTTGTCTGGACATGGAATCTATAAGCAATGTGTCAAAAGTGTTCCACTGGGATGCCGGCCCATGTTGACAATTCTTCCCACAGTTGTATTCTGGTTGGCTGAATTTCCTTTGGGTGGTGGATAATTCTTGATGCACACAGGAAACTGTTGCACGTGAAAAACTCAGCAGCATTGCAGTTCTTGACACACACAAACCGGTGCGCCTGGCACCTACTAACCATACCCCCTTCAAAGGCACTTAAATCCTTTGTCTTGCCCATTCACCATCTGAATGGCACACATACACAATCCATGTCTCAATTGTCTCAAAGCTTAAAAATCCTTCTTTAACTTGTCTCCTCCCATTCGTCTACACTGATATTTCTCAAGGCCATCAGTCTGTTAAATAGCCATCACTAGCCGGCTTCCACCCGGTGACGCAACCCTGCACCTTAGAGGCTGCTACCCTATATAGACTTGGACTCAATGGCCACTTTAATAATGGACCACTAGTCACTTTTATAAGATTTAAATAATGTTTACATACTGCTTTACTCATCTCATATGTATATACTGTATTCTATTCTACTTTATTTTAGTCAATGCTACTGCGACATTGCTCAGTCTAATATTTATTTATTTCTTAATTCCATTTTACTTTTAGATTTGTGTGTATTGTTGTGAATTGTTAGATAATACTGCACTGTTGAAGCTAGGAACACAAGCATTTTGCTACACCCGCAATAACATCTGTTAAATATGTGTGTGACCAATAACATTTTGATTTGATTTGATTTAAGTTAATTTAACAAGTGACATCAATAAGTGACATTTCACCTGGATTCACCTGGTCAGTCTATGTCATGGAAAGAGCAGGTGTTCCTAATGTTTTGCACAGTCAGTGTAAATTCTTTAGAGAGAGACCAAGAGACATTCTGAGTGAAGAGGACGTATTTATTTGAGTTCAATATTGTGTATATTAATTAATAACAAAGAGTTTTCAGCAGACGTTTGGTGAATGCACTCTTTGTATGGAGGAGTCCCTGTAAGTGGAAACGGATGTTCACAATGACAGATGTGTGCAATTCCAAAGACAGTTGTTTTGATTTTAAAGTATTTGAGTTCATATTGTGTTATAGAATGGAGAGTTGCGTTTGATCTGAATTCACACTGGGGGTTTTTTTCTGTGCATTGTGCCACATCCATTTACGTCTGAGGGTCAAACATTCACAATCTGGCATAGAGTGACTGTTCCCTATGAAGTAGACCGAACCAGGCATATCTGACATTCTAAGACGGACACTGATGCCAGCTATATGTCAAAAACAGGGGAAAATGCACTTACTGGTAATATTCAACCATATAATTATCCCTACCTTCCTGAAGACTACATCAATAGCAAGGGAAAATAAATCAAAATCTCATATAACCATACACCATTACGCTTGAGTTAAATGTGGATCATTCAGCTATTTAATGCGTTGCAGATACGACATACTCGACAGATGACCATTAACTGTTTGCATCTGGATCAGCGTGTATGCTGGGATCCTGGTTTGGTTAATTAACTAAAGAAACATGGCGCTTGAATGAAAGAAGTATTAAATACTGGATGTCACAATAAAACAGATCATCCAAATCAACACTTCAAGGCCTCTTATTTTAAATCAAAACACTCTTACATGTTCAGATAGCAGACATATGTCTTAGAAACTGAATCGTTTCAAAATGCACTTGTGGCCATTCATTACCAAGCTCATCTCTGACATGTGGCACACAATGTAGTAGAGAGCTCCTCTTAAATGCCTAATCCTAGGGAATCTGGGAAATACTGTGTGTTGTCCTCAGCAATTTAGTGTCAGGACCGAGTCAATCCTTGTTCTACAACAGGCCTCTACTTACCTACTGTACATCTGCATTCTGTCACTACTGTACGTGCTGTATTCTGTGGATTAACATTAACATGACTCTTCCTAACTGGGTGCTTCTACTTGTAAGAACCAAGTATGTATTCGTTATATAAGATGTTCAGTTTTGTTGGCAGGGCATTTTTCCAGAGCAGTTTTTTTCCTGGCATGACGCCTTGCCAGCAGTAGTCATCGTTTCTGTCAGACACTTCCACAATGTACACAATGTACACAGAGTTATGGATTAATAAAGGCTGCCTGATCCTTACATTGACACTGTATGTGATTTGAAATCCCTCTTTAGCAGATATTGGATTGAAAGCGTGGGGAGAAGGTACGTAGAATATTTGAGGGTCAACCGACAATCTTGTTACAGATGATGATTCAGAATGAGGATTTCCCAAAATGTATGGTGGTATAAACCGCAATGAATGTCTGTGTTAAACAGAATTACTGAATGGTTGAAAACATTTACTTTACACTGTGTCCATCAAAACCTTGTCTGCTACCAATTAGTCAGATATGACCAGATTTGTTAAACTCACTGGATCCCAGTATACAGAGAGACTAAATCATTCCATGGGTTTGTCTGTATTTATTTGGGATTCACAGAACTGGAGCCTACAGTGTTTGTGTCTGAATGTTCTAGATGCAGAGGGATCTTTGTAGTGGTGGAGTAGTAGTCTCGGGCCAGCTTCAATCAAACCACAAACACTGTGAAGAAAATGACATTATTCCTGTGCTGTGAAAATGCATCCTTTCAAACAAAAAATGTGTTTAGTTGCGTTTCCCTGTTGTCTCGTTAATCAACAGATTGCACTTAAAAATATACTGATCCCCCCACAACACCCCGTTTCCTCAGTGTGTGTTTGATTGAATCCCATCCTCTGTACCAAACCTCTGACGGGCTTAACTCAGACTCAGACAGGTCCTCTGACTACGATCCCCTCATATCAGTCTGCCTGCGTTAACTCCGGCATTGTCACTGTGCTTTCAGAAACTGAATGGGCGCAGTGAAATGGCAGTGCTGTGTTTTTGGTACGGCTGAGAGACCTGCAATAATATCCTGTTCCTGACTTTACACTTCATAATTCCATGAAAGGGCTGGATGGAGGGCCATGGCAGAACTCCATCTGGCAGCCGGCTGTCGGCCGGCCGCGCTCCGCTCCGCTTTCCCAGCGAACACACGATTAAACCCTGGACTTATTCATTAGATCCATTTGTCACCAGAACGCCAGAGAAACCCAGGCAGGCTCTCTCTTACTCTCTCTTGCTCTCTCTCTCTTTCTCCCTTTCTCTCTCTCTTTCTCTCGCTCTCTCGCTCTCTCTGTCTCTCTGTTATGATTCATGTTGTTCTTTGTTCTGGGATGACTAATAACAAACAAACATAGCCTAGGACCACACCACCACCACCACCACCACCACAGGAGAAGTGTGCCAGATCTCCAAGAGAAAAACACCCCACATTATAGTAGGAAAAAAAAAACTGTAATTGAGCTAAAACAAAACAGGCTGCTGAGAGGCTGACTGTCAATCAGCACGACCCCCATTTAGGGGTTGTCGCCACCACTCTGTAGGTTCCATTCTTTATCTGGGCTGGGGTGTTTACACATGGATGCGCGTGCACACACACAAACCACAAATACACAAATGAACGAGCACGCACACACACACACACACACACACACACACACACACACTAAAGAGATAAAGATGTATTTCTTCTATGTGGGTGTTTACCTTTCTCCCTGCCTCATTGTTGTGGAGGTTCATCAGCCGGCGTGTGGTCTTCTTGATCTCTCGGGCATCCACAAACCTCCTGGAAAACTCAACGCCGTACTTGATGTCTGCCGAGCAGCCTCCCCACTTCCAGCCCTCTTCCTGGTTATAGTAACCCTGCTTCTCCCGGTCACAGCCACACTGGCTCAGGTTGCCCTGGCTACACGCCGCCGTGATGGCATGGGCTACGCCAGCGGCCGTGATGGCGTACGTGAACGCAGCTTCCCGGCTACCTGAGAAGAGGTAGAGAGGTTAGGGACGTTAAATAATTGTAGAATTACAGCGATGACAACAGAACGTCATAGAAGCTTGTGTATACTATGACCTTGCTGCTCTATTTTGACTTGATGATGTCTAGATAAGGACATCAGGCACAATCGTCCAGGCAAGACCTCCCCGGCGTCCCTCCCTCCTACCTCCGGTCCCTCCTGCACCTTGGTAAGAAGGTGGTCACAGCATCAGACCACAAGTCCTCAAGGACAGTCTCCAAGTGTGCAGTGCTGTGATTCCAGGCCGAGTGGGGAGAGGAGAGTACTGTAGCTAGGTGCTGTCCACAGTGCTGAATTCCTCTCCTCGAGCACCTTGTACTGCATGCCCACATTACTACAGCTGTGATCTGCAGGTCTGTCTGGCTGTCTGGTGCAGTTACTTCCCTTCTCCCTCTCTCTCTCTGGGAGCCTGGTGTTCTCTCTCTCTACAGTACACTTGCAGTGGTTAGGACTTCAGCATTACTGGTATAGGCCATGTGTGCATGCACAAGTTCAGACAGAGGACAATCAACAGACAAAAGTGATGCTGGTATGACATAGTATTTCCTCCAATAAGATTTATTGTTCAAGACTGTTAATACAAATGCTTTTTTCTACCATCCCTTTTCCAGTATGCATCCCCCAGACAGTGCTGTCCCATGGTCAGTAGGGAGTGCTCAGTCTTTAAAAGGCTGCTGTGCTCCAAAAGGGGCTATGGACACTGTGCTGTCACAGTGAGTTACCCAGGTGACCCCTGAGTAGTCCTTCATGTGGGAGAGAGGGTCTGGGCCTCAGAGAGAGAAAGAGGGGCTCTGGGCCCCAGAGAGAGTAGAGGGGCTCTGGGCCTCAAAGAGAGAGAGAGAGTAGAGGGGCTCTGGGCCTCAGAGAGAGAGAGTAGAGGGTGGAAGGAGAACAAATGCTACTAGTGACTAACCAGTGGGTTTATTGGGCCTTTAAGGGGGATATATATATTTTTACATGGATGTTTCTGGTCTTTACGTAACATACTTTGAGTGTAACATCACTCCGTAGAATTTATGGTTGTGTTTTCTTCTTACTCAAATGTGTGTTCCATATCATATAAACAATATTAATAAAGTATTTCAGATATCCAGGAGATTTTATGATCATCAGACTGACATGTACTTTCTGCTGTCTGGTCCATAAGGCAGAGCAGGCCTACTGTACCAGGCTACCAGCATGAGGGAAGGGACAATGATATTGACCACTGCATATTGCAATACAGCCAAATTACAGAAAAAAACATGACAAACCTCAAATGTGAAAAGTTATACGTTATTTGGCTAAGCAAAGAAATATTTAACAATTTAGAAACTTACTCGATGTAAAATCACTGCTTATTTTACATTATTTTACAGCCCCAAACACTGTGGTCACATCCAGTGGAGGCTGAGGGCTAAGGCTGCTAGTCTGTGCTGCTGGAGATAAGCCCGGCCATGACTGCTGCTCTAGTGCCCTGCCTGCCTGCCCACTGCCTGCTGTATGTACTGTATGGGGACTGACTCACAAACACCAGCCTTACTGGTTACCAACAGAGCTGTGCCCTGCCAGCTGGTGGTCACTCTCAGCCACACTCATCTCACACACACACACACACACACAGACACACACACACAGAATCGCATACAGACACATGCACACAGACACACACACACACACGCAACGAACACACACACATGGCGGGGCAGTGTAATGGTAAAAACAGAATGGAGGCTGAAGTTTCCAGGGTAAGAAGGGTGGTTCCCTGTGCCATAGATGCAGGCCTGTTTCTGGGCCAATTCAGCCTGCACTAACAATGCTCATGGGGGAAATGGTATTGGTTGACACCCCCTGTTGGGTCTGGAACTGTCAACTAACGCTAAAGTCATCAACATGCTTCAGTTCGGCTGGTGCCTAGCCAAGCTCGGATAGGAGAACCAAAAGAGTGTGCTCGCATACTCCCTTAGGGAGCGGCAGCAGTGTTCAGAGTTTTGGAGAGTCTGGCGTGCCCAAAGTAAAATGCCTGGTATTCAGGCCCAGAAACTAGGATATGCACTGGATATAAAACACTCTGAAGTTTCTAAAACTGTTAAAATAATGTATGTGAGTATAACAGAACTGATATGGCAGGTGAAAATCTGAGGAAAATCCATCTGAGAAAATGTGATTCTCTGAGCTGGCTCATTTTCCATTGAGTTGCTATTGGAAATGCTTAAATCCAGCTCCCCCGGTTGCAGTACCTATGGCTTCCACTAGATGTCACCAGTCTTTAGACAAGGTTTCATGTGTTTCCCTTGAAAAATAGGGGAGTAGAAGAAGATTATCCAAGGAGAGTGAGGAAGTAACTTCTGTCTGTGGCGCGCGCGGGACCGGGAGCGTGCGCCTCGGTTTTTTCCTTTACTATCGCCCAAGATATTATCCGTGTGAAATATAATCGTTATTATATATAATAGTGTACCTAAGGATCAATTAGAAACGTTGTTTGATTTGTTTGGACAAAGTTGATAGGTATAATATTTGTCTTGTATAATGGACGAGTAGACGGTGGATTTTCTGAACAGAAGCGGCAACCAAACGGAGCTTTATGGATATAAAGAGGGACTTTTTCGAACAAAAGGAACATTGATTGTCTTGCTTGGACACTTTGGATTGCCATCAGCAGAAGATCTTCAAAGGTAAGCGATTTATTTTAGCTCTTTTTATGTGTTTTGTGACACCCGCGCTGGTTTTATTATTATGCTAATGGGGGAGGAACACGGGGCTCTGTCCTCAGACAATCAAATGTTATTATTTCGCCGTAAATCCTTTTTGAAATCTGACAACGCTGTGAGATTGCCAAGATTATAAGCTTTTGAAGAGTGTGCAACACTTGTATTTTCATGAATGTTTTATATTACTATATTTGTAATATGTCATTTGAATTTGGCGCTAGCGCCCCCACTGCTCCTTAATTATCCCCAAGAGGTTAAAGGACATTCACTTGAAAACATTTCCTTTTATTTGACCTTTATTTTAGCAGGGAGTCACCATTGAGACAAGTGTCTCTTTTTCAAGGAGCCATGCATATACAATACTACATAAACTCATACAATATAAAACAAGTCAAATACAGACAAGCATAAATACACAAAAGACAACTAAAAACAAACACATTGTTAATTATGACATTCCTCTTTCCACTCTCTAAACTTCCCCAGGGACACTAAGGCCTCTATGTGTACTGATTTTTGGAGATTATTCCAAACATATAGGGCACAAAAACTAAAGGCCAATTTACCTAACTCTGAAGACACCAAAGGAGTCTCCAGAGTTAACCAACCCTGTGAACGTACTTTTAAATCTTAAAAGTGAAGTTAAGTAAGTCGGAAGCTTGTGGAACAGGGCTTTCTGAACAAAAAGAGCGTAATGATGTGATCTACATGACTTCAAAGAGGTCCAGCCAACCTTTTGGTAAAGAATACTGTGATGAGTAATAAAACTGTCTCCTGTGATAAAACGAAGAGTTCTATGACAAACGGCATCCAGGTGTTTAAGAGAAGAGGCAGCTGCACTTTAATTAATAGTATCACCATAAGCGATAACTGATTTTGACAGCACAATCTGCTTCCTGCTGACTAGAGAGAGAAAATATTTGTTTTTGTAAAAGGCACTTTAAATCTTAGTTTCTTAACAAGCTCATTCGTATGTTTTTTAAACTATAAATCATTGTCAATCCAAACACCAAGGTATTTGTATGAGACTAGTTCAATTATAGAACCATCCGACGAGTGAAGACCTAATCCATTTGAGACAATCTTACGAGAACTTGAAAACAACATGTATTTAGTTTTTCCTGTATTAAGCACTAGTTTTAAATCAGGGCTTTCTGCACAGCTGCAAAATTGGACTGTAGCCTTGTCACAGCCAGGTCAGCAGTTGGAGCAATTGCATACATTGTAGTATCATTGACCAAGCTTTTATATACCTAGTGAAAAGAACAGGTCCTAGAATCGACTCCTGCGGAACCCCTACATGTACACAAAATTCGGACTTAACCCCATCAACCACGATGGGCTGAGTTCTGTCACTTAGATCAGTGGTTCCCAAACTTGACTACCAGTCTTAATTAATTGGTTGGGGCAGAGAGGAGGAAGTGCAACCCTTTAGAGATTTGACAGTTTTCCAGAATTTAGCTGTTTCCCTTGCAATCCTAAAGAGTGGTTACATAATAATCACTTTTAGCCTTTTTGGTCAGACTTACACATTGATTCCTCAGTTGCCTAAAAGAAAAAAGCGGCAGTAGTACTGTTTGTCCATTTTGAGACGCAGTAGCCAGTATACACATCCTCAAAAGGGGATGGGGATCTTAGTCGCACAATTTTGCTTCTAACTAGGATGTTTGGTGCAGTATTTTTATTTAACCTTTATTTAACTAGGCAAGTCAGTTAAGAACAAATTATTATTTACAATGACGGCCTACCCCGGCCAAACCCGGACGACACTGGGCCAATTGTGCGCCGCCCTATGGGACTCCCAATCACGGCCGGATGTGATACAGCCTGAATGACAACAGGCACTTCAGTGAAGAATCTCTACTGTTGACCAATCGCCGATGAGGGGGCGTAGACTTCAGCTACCGACTTCGGCTTGCCTCAAGAAAAAATGTTGTGTGCCCGAACAGCCCAAAAAAACTTTGCTGAAGTCCAAATTGAACAAAAACGTCACAGAATGTCGGCGTAATATATGCAAGATCAGTGGCAAACTGTTTTGACTGGTAAGCATGCAGATGCCTTAAGAGGGCTAAGCCTAGTAATGAGAGAAAATGGTAGGAGAGCAGCACCCTCATTATTAAATAAAGGTTAAATAAAGGTTCAATAAAAAATTCATACAAAAATATTCTCCTGCAGTGATCCTAAGCACAATGGAGAGCTATGTTAGTGGAAATCTGCATTATCCACTAGACAATGATATCAACTGGGAATCTGCATTATCCATTAGACAATGATATCAACTGGGAATCTGCATTATCCACTAGACAATGATATCAACTGGGAATCTGCATTATCCATTAGACAATGATATCAACTGGGAATCTGCATTATCCACTAGACAATGATATCAACTGGGAATCTGCATTATCCACTAGACGATGATATCAACTGGGAATCTGCATTATCCATTAGACAATGATATCAACTGGGAATCTGCATTATCCACTAGACAATGATATCAACTGGGAATCTGCATTATCCACTAGACAATGATATCAACTGGGAATCTGCATTATCCATTAGACAATGATATCAACTGGGAATCTGCATTATCCACTAGACAATGATATCAACTGGGAATCTGCATTATCCACTAGACAATGATATCAACTGGGAATCTGCATTATCCACTAGACAATGATATCAACTGGGAATCTGCATTATCCACTAGACAATGATTTCAACTGGGAATCTGCATTATACATTAGACAATGATATCAACTGGGAATCTTCATTATACATTAGACAATGATATCAACTGGGAATCTGCATTACCCATTAGACAATGATATCAACTGGGAATCTGCATTACCCATTAGACAATGATATCAACTGGGAATCTGCATTATCCACTAGACAATGATTTCAACTGGGAATCTGCATTATATATTAGACAATGATATCAACTGGGAATCTGCATTATCCACTAGACAATGATATCAACTGGGAATCTACATTATCCACTAGACAATGATTTCAACTGGGAATCTGCATTATCCACTAGACAATGATTTCAACTGGGAATCTGCATTATACATTAGACAATGATATCAACTGGGATATAAACATTTACTACTGTTGGACAACTTTCGTTGTATCATGTTTAGACTTTGACTGCTATTAGTGTCTCAAATGCTATTTGAGTGTTCCACAATGTTCTAAAATCTGTATTTTGTATTGTTAGCTCTTGTATTTTTATTAGCACATTTTCTTAATTTTAAACTCTGCATTGTTGGAAAGGCCTCTTAAGTAAGCATTTCACGGTAAAGTCTACACCTGTTGTATTTGACGCACGTGACAAATAAGATTTGATTTATTTTGTATAATTGTGGAGTGACACTTTAATACACATTTCTAACTCTACAACTGGTTTACATCCTCATGAATATGACTGTTTTACGACAGACCCAAGACTCAACCCTAGGGTTTTAAAGGTTGTGATTTATGTTATGTGAGTGAGTGAGGGAGTTGCTTGATGCTTGGACTAGCAAGCAGTGAGGAACTTTAATACTGCTTCCATGGAGATGTTCGATGCTACAACTGTGAGATTTCTGATGCTCCATTTCTGTGCTTGAGCCTCTGAGTCTCAGTGAGTGAAAGGTTTGATGGAGTAGTGATGGTGGTGAAGATGTTTCATCATTGACCCGTGAGGTGGTTGATTGTGTATTGAGAAGACAGATGTTCCATGCTGTGTTGGGCGTGGCGCTCCAGTACATCTACCTCTACAGTATGAATGGGAGTTGTGTACTGTACTTGTTGAACACGCATGTGGTTTATGAAAGAGAAAAAGGCTAAAGAGGCACCAGGCCCCATAGTCCTGACAGGATTCCAGGAAGAACCACCCTGGGATAGCCTTGTAGGCTGCCAGTGGAAAATTGGACTGACCAGAAAAACCTCAATGAACTTGGAATGGTCTTGGGAGAAGAATAGAGAAATATTAAACCATCTGTCTAATGGAGTTTACCGGCAAGTGTCTGTGACAGTGTCCAATATGGACAGAAGGAGAAGGAAGGAAGGCTCAAGCTCTTCCCTGAGAGCAGGTATCAGTCAACATCCTGGGGCCATACAGGATCGCTCACTACACACTGTACAGAAAAATACACCCTGTTTGAAGGAATACACCCTGTATGGAGGAATACACCCTGTATGGAGGATAACCCCCTGTATGGACAAATACACCCTGTACTGAGGAATACACCCTGTACGGAGGAATACACCCCGCATGGAGGAATACACCCTGTATGGAGGAATACACCCTGTATGGAGGATAACCCCCTGTATGGACAAATACACCCTGTACTGAGGAATACACCCTGTACGGAGGAATACACCCCGCATGGAGGAATACACCCTGTACGGAGGAATACACCCCGCATGGAGGAATACACCCTGTATGGAGGAATACACCCTGTATGGAGGAATACACCCTGTATGGAGGATAACACCCTGTATGGACAAATACACCCTGTACTGAGGAATACACCCTGTACGGAGGAATACACCCCGCATGGAGGAATACACCCTGTATGGAGGAATACACCCTGTATGGAGGAATACACCCTGTATGGAGGATAACACCCTGTATGGACAAATACACCCTGTACGGAGGAATACACCGTGTACGGAGGAATACACCCTGTACGGAGGAATATACCCTGTACGGAGGAATACACCCTGTATGGAAGAATACACCCTGTATGAAGAGAGTGGATGTGAGAGTATGGCCTTCGCATCAGCTGACCACTGCCTGTCCTCCGCGCGTCCTTCATATCTTGCCATCCCAAATGGACCCAGACATTTCTGGATGTGGTGGCCGGCCGCTTTTACGACAATCTGTGTTTAAAGCAGAGGCGAGCGCACCACTAAACAAATTTCACATGACACAGCAAAGGAGATTTACAACCTGAGAGAGTACAGGCAGTGCTAGGTTACACTAGCAACACTCTCCTGGTGACCTCTCTGGGCTCAGCGTCCCCGCCACGCCAGGCCTATGTTGATGTTGCTGACCAGGGAAGTAAAGAGGGCACAAAAGGACACAGAAAGGACACATTGGGGAGAGTCACCGTAGAAACGGCAGCCAGTTCACACGTACTGAGGTTACAGCCAGCCCCTGGCCTGTCTTTTTGGTGAGCTCCTGGCCTTGACACTGGACTGCCTGGGAGGGGAAACACTACAACTAACCATTCCTCTGCTCTGGACTGGTAGTATGATGTCTCTGTAGATCCTGTGTTTGAAGCTGTGTAGGTGATGGGGGACAGAGGATCAGAGGATCAGACAGAGAGCTGTCCCAGTAAGTCACAGAGCACAGTGATGACTTAATCACTGCTCTGGGGTGGAGCGCAGGGAGAGGGGGAGATAATGGGGAACTGGGGAAAGGGGAGAGGATGGGGAGCTGGGGAGAGGAGGAGAAGCTGGGTAGAGGGGGAGAGAAGGAGAAGCTGGGGAGAGGAGAACGGGGGAAAGGAGGGAGAGCTGGGGAGGGGGAGCGGGGGAGAGGGGAAGAGGGGGAGAGGGGAAGAGGAGGGGGAGCTGGGGAGAGGGGAGCGGTCCCGGACAAAATCAGGGTGGGAACCCAGGCAAAGCAGAGGCAGAACACACACGCACACACACACACACTGAGCCCAGCAGGGCAGACCAGTGGCCTCTACACACAAGCCCAGCGTCTGTAAAAGAGAGGGGGGACAGCCTTGGCTTCTGGAGAGGAAAGACTTTTAAAGACCCTGTCTCTGACATGCACTGACATCCTCAGAGAGGAGGAGGAGGTGGAGGAGGAGGATAAAGAGAGGAGGAGAGAGAGAGGAGGAGAGAGGGAGGAGCGGGGGAAGAGCGGGGGAAAGGAGGGAGAGCTGGGGAGGGGGGAGCGGGGGAGAGGGTAAGAGGAGAGAGGAGGTGGAGGAGATAGGGAGGATGAGAGAGGAGGAGGAGAGAGGGAGGAGGAGGAGAGAGGAGGAGGATAGAAGGAATAGAAGAGAGGAGGAGGGAGGGAGGGAGGGAGGAGAGAGGTTGAAGAATGAGAAAGGAGGAGTGTGTCGCTTATAGCATGGACGCGTTACAGTTATAGAACAGTTATATAGTTGTAGTCATCCATTAAAGGCGCACTATGCAGAAATTTCTCACCATTTCCTGGTTGCAATTTTTTTATATAGTTCACCTAATTTCAGTTTATGTGACAAAAGAGGCAAGAATAGTGTAGAGAATCATTTTACCATCTAAACCTCACTGAAATATATTTTCCAAACCAAAAATATTGTATTTTCAGCTGTTTGAAGCTGGTGTACAAAACTGAAAGTAAAAGACACAAAACCGAAATTTAAGTACAGGAAGCATAGAAATAGCGCACATAGAACAGATCTAAAGCTTCTTAGACTTTAATTTCAATGAGAATGACAGATCTATAACTCACATTTCTATGTGAATTTCAATGGATCGCCCAAAAAGTTACATATTGCAGCTTTAGGCACAGAGAGAGCCCATAACGTACAGCACAAATGTAATCATTAATTTGGAACAAAGAAAAAAGTGGCACCTGCTGGTAGTCACGAAGTGCTGCAGTTGAGCAGTATGGTTCAGGATTCTTAAAGGAAAACCCCTGTATCCAACCACTCACCCCCCAACTAATATACTCTGTACTACTGTTTTCCGTTACACTTTATGTACAGTTGCTATGAACCTATGCTCAGAGAAAATTATGGACCGTGAGGTTTGCAGCTAGAGGAATTAGCGCAGCCATGTTCCTTTACAATGAAATAATATTTTTTACCAGAACTACATACTGGATGCACTCACATTGTATACTGTAATACTGTGGGAGTCACACACCCGGGTAGTTGGAAAAATAATGAGTCTTAACATCTGGTCCATAGAGTGATGATGAGGAGAGAAAGAGTTAAGTTGTAATTAGAACTGAAAAACAATATGGGGTCATTTGGGTTCAATGGTTTTAAATGCTGGGCAGCCAACCAATCTGCCTCCAAGACATGGACATAAGACAGTTTGAACACTGTTCATGTGCCTTGCCTACACTTCTCCCATCTGTCTTCCCCCAGGTGAGGATAAAGATTTCGACACAATGATGACACTGTCAAAAAACGAGCCAGAATCCATCAAACTCCTTTAATGGAAAAATCCTATAATGAGCCAGTACAGTTCAAGACCTCATCTAACTGTGCAACTTAGAAAGAAGTTCATTTCAGGTCATTGTTAGAATGATTGTTTGTGACATCTTGTTTATTGACATCTTGTTTGATATCCAACAGTAGTATGCTGCCTAGATATCCAACGTACTGGTTGAACTGTAACTCAACCACTCATTCAAGTCTCAGAGGATATCTGATCATCCCAACATTAACAACATGCAAAGCCTTCCATTTTAAAAGTTAAAGCCTCTTTAACATTTCCTCATCCAAACCTCTGTATCTGTCTCTCAACTCTCTTTAATGGGCAATAGTACTGTGATTGTTGGCCCATGTAAATGTGCTCTGCCGCCCTGCGGTAGTGAATACAGTTAGTGCTGGGATTGTGTGGAACAAAGCACACTTTGAGATTACAGTTGATCCTCTCACATCCTGTTCCCCCGCGTCTAGCGGCCAGGCGGACACAGACGGACACAGATCCCAGCGGACGATAATGCCACGTGGGTTATCGACCCACCCCGGCCCATGGCATCAGGCCCCCAGGGGGCAAAGGGGTGGGGCAGGCCGGGAAACCCAGCCCCTGTCAGCAGACAATATAATCTGTAGTGGAGGGGAGGGAGGGAGAGAGGGAGGGAAGAGGGGAACCCCATGCTGTCAGAGAGCAAGAGGTAGGTGGAGAGACAGAGAGAGATATTAACTTTTGGGAGTGTAATGTTTACTGTAAGTGTTTTATTGTTTATTTCACTTTTGTTTAGTATCTATTTCATTTGCTTTGGCATTGTAAACATATGTTTCCCATGCAAATAAAGCCCTTACATTGAAATTGAGTTGAGAGAGAGAGAGAGAGATACAGTACCAGTCAAAAGTTATACTATATTGTACATTGTAGAATAATAGTGAAGACATCAAAACTATGAAATAACACATATGTATTAACCAATAAAGTGATAAACGCATTTTTAGATTCTTCAAAGTTCCCACATATGCTGAGCACTTGTTGGCTGCTTTTCCTTCACTCTGCTGTCCAACTAATCCCAAACCATCTCAATTGGGTTGAGATTAGGTGATTATGAAGGTCAGGTCATCTGATGAAACACCATCACTCTCCTTCTTGATCAAATAGCCCGTACACAGCCTGGAGGTGTGTTGGGTCATTGTCCTGTTGAAAAACAAATGATAGTCCCACTAAGCAAAAACCAGATGGGATGGCGTATCGCTGCAGAATGCTTTGGTAGCCAAGCTGGTTAAGTGTGCCTTGAATTCTAAATAAATCACTGACAGTGTCACCAGCAAAGCACCCCCACACCATCACACCTCCTCTTCCATGCTTCACGGTGGGAACCACACATGCGTAGATCATCCGTTCACCTACTCTGCGTCTCACAAATGCACGGTGTTTGGAACCAAAAATCTCAGATTTGGACTCATCAGACCAAAGGACAGATTTCCACCGGTCTAATGTCCATTTTTATGTTTCTTGGCCCAAACAAGTGTCTTCTTCTTATTGGTGTCCTTTAGTAGTGGTTTCTTTGCAGCAATTCAACCATGAAGGCCTGATTCACGCAATCTCCTCTGAACAGTTGATGTTGAGATGTGTTTGTTAATTGAACTCTGTGAAGCATTTATTTGGGCTGCAATTTCTGAGGCTGGTAACATTGAACTTATCATCTGCAGCAGAGGCAACACTGGGTCTTCCTTTCCTGTGGCGGTCCTCATGAGAGCCAGTTTCATCATTCATCAGCGAATTTGATGGTTTTTCAAAGTTCCTTGAAGTTTTATGCATTGACTGACCTTCATGTCTTAAAGTAATGATAGTCTGTCATTTCTCTTTGCTTATTTGAGCTGTTCTTGCCATAATATAGACTTTTACCAAATAGGGCTATCTTCTGTATACCTCCCCTACCTGTCACAACACAACTGATTGGCTCAAACGCATTAAGAAGGTAAAACATTCCACAAATTAACTTTTAACAAGGCACACCTGTTAATTGAAATGCATTCCAAGTGACTACCTTATGAAGCTGGTTGAGAGAATGCTAGCAGTGTGCAAAGCTGTCATCAAGGTAATGGGTGGCTATTTGAAGAATCTCAAATCTAAAATATGTTTTGATTTGTTTAACACTTTTTGGTTACTACATGATTCCATATGAGTTATTTCATAGTTGTGATGTCTTCACTATTATTCTACAAGGTAGAATATAATCAAAATAAAGAAAAACCCTGGAATGAGTAGATTTGTCCAAACTTTTGACTGGTACTATACACACTACCGTTCAAATGACCTTGTTTCTGAAAGAAAAGCACATTTTTTGGTCCATTATAATAACATCAAATTGATCAGAAATACAGTGTAGATGTTGTTAATTTTTTAAATTACTATTGTAGTTGGAAACGGATGATTTTTAATGGAATATCTACATACAGAGGCATACAGAGGCCCATTATCAGCAACCATCACTCCTGTGTTCCAATGGCACGTTGTGTTAGCTAATCCAAGTTTATCATTTTAAAAGGCTAATTGATCATTATAAAACCTGTTTGCAATTATGTTAGCACAGCTGAAAACTGTTGTTCTGATTAAAGAAGAAATAAAGCTGGCCTTCTTTAGACTAGTTGAGTATCTGGAGCATCAGCATTTGTGGGTTCGATTACAGGCTCAAAATGGCAGAAAACAAATAACTTCCTTCTGAAACTCATCATTCTATTCTTATTCTGAGAAATGGAGGCTATTCCATGCGAGAAATTTCCAAGAAACTGAAGATCTCGTACTATGCTGTGTACTACTCCCTTCACAGAACAGCGCAAACTGTCTCTAACTAGAATAGAAAGAGGAGTGGGAGGCCCCGGTGCACAATGAGCAAGAGGACAAGTACATTAGAGTGTCTAGTTTGAGAAGCAGACCCCTCACAAGTCCTCAACTGGCAGCTTCATTAAATAGTAAAGCAAAACACCAGTCTCAACATCAACAGTGAAGAGGCGACCCCCGGGATGCTGGCCTTCTAGGCACAGTGGCAAAGAAAAGGCCATATCTCAGAGTGGCCAATAAAAAGAAAAGATTAAGATGGGGAAAAGAACACAGACACTGTACAGAGATATGGCATTTTCTTTGCAACTCTGCCTAGAAGGCCAGCATCCTGTAGTCGCCTCTTCACTGTTGACATTGAGACTGGTGTTTTGCCGGTACTATTTAATGAAGCTGCCAGTTGAGGACTTGTGAGGCGTCTGTTTCTCAAACTAGACACTCTAATGTACTTTCTCACATGGAATAGCCTTCATTTCTCAGAACAAGAATAGACTGACAAGTTTCAGAAGAAAATTCTTTGCTTCTGGCCATTTTGAGCCTGTAATCGACTCACAAATGCTAATGCTACAGATACTCTAAAGAAGGCCAGTTTTATTGCTTCTTTAATCAGAACAACAGTTTTCAACTGTGCTAACATAATTGCAAAAAGGGTTTTCTAATGATCAATTAGCCTTTTAAAATGATAAACTTGGATTAGCTAAGACAATGTGCCATTGGAACACAGGAGCGATGGTTGCTGATAATGCTGTTTCCAGCTGAAATAGTCATTTACAACATTAACAATGTCTACGCTGTACTTCTGATCAATTTGATGTGATTTTAATGGACAAAAAAAATTGATTTACTTTCAAAAACAAGGACAATTCTAAGTGTCCCCAGAATTTGGACTGTAGTGTATATATTAGGGGGAAATTATTTAATACATTTTAGAACAAGGCTGTAACGTAACAAAATGTGGAAAAATGCAAGGAGTCTGAATACTTTCCGAATGCACTGTACACTGTATATACACTGCTCAAAAAAATAAAGGGAACACTTAAACAACACAATGTAACTCCAAGTCAATCACACTTCTGTGAAATCAAACTGTCCACTTAGGAAGCAACACTGATTGACAATACATTTCACATGCTGTTGTGCAAATGGAATAGACAACAGGTGGAAATTATAGGCAATTAGCAAGACACCCCCAATAAAGGAGTGGTTCTGAAGGTGGTGACCACAGACCACTTCTCAGTTCCTATGCTTCCTGGCTGATGTTTTGGTCACTTTTGAATGCTGGCGGTGCTTTCACTCTAGTGGTAGCATGAGACGGAGTCTACAACCCACACAAGTGGCTCAGGTAGTGCAGCTCATCCAGGATGGCACATCAATGCGAGCTGTGGCAAGAAGGTTTGCTGTGTCTGTCAGCGTAGTGTCCAGAGCATGGAGGCGCTACCAGGAGACAGGCCAGTACATCAGGAGACGTGGAGGAGGCCGTAGGAGGGCAACAACCCAGCAGCAGGACCACTACCTCCGCCTTTGTGCAAGGAGGAGCACTGCCAGAGCCCTGCAAAATGACCTCCAGCAGGCCACAAATGTGCATGTGTCTGCTTAAACGGTCAGAAACAGAATCCATGAGGGTGGTATGAGGGCCCAACGTCCACAGGTGGGGGTTGTGCTTACAGCCCAACACCGTGCAGGACGTTTGGCATTTGCCAGAGAACACCAAGATTGGCAAATTCGCCACTGGCGCCCTGTGCTCTTCACAGATGAAAGCAGGTTCACACTGAGCACGTGACAGACGTGACAGAGTCTGGAGACGCCGTGGAGAACGTTCTGCTGCCTGCAACATCCTCAAGCATTACCGGTTTGGCGGTGGGTCAGTCATGGTGTGGGGTGGCATTTCTTTGGGGGGCCGCACAGCCCTCCATGTGCTCGCCAGAGGTAGCCTGACTGCCATTAGGTACCGAGATGAGATCCTCAGACCCCTTGTGAGACCTGGTGCGGTTGGCCCTGGGTTCCTCCTAATGCAAGACAATGCTAGACCTCATGTGGCTGGAGTGTGTCAGCAGTTCCTGCAAGAGGAAGGCATTGATGCTAAGGACTGGCCCGCCCGTTCCCCAGACCTGAATCCAATCGAGCACATCTGGGACATCATGTCTCGCTCCATCCACCAACGCCACGTTGCACCACAGACTGACCAGGAGTTGGCGGATGCTTTAGTCCAGGTCTGGGAGGAGATCCCTCAGGAGACCATCCGCCACCTCATCAGGAGCATGCCCAGGCGTTGTAGGGAGGTCATTCAGGCACGTGGAGGCCACACACACTACTGAGCCTCATTTTGACTTGTTTTAAGGACATTACATCAAAGTTGGATCAGGCTGTAGTGTGGTTTTCCACTTTAATTTTGAGTGTGACTCCAAATCCAGACCTCCATGGGTTGATACATTTGATTTCCATTGATAATTTTTGTGTGATTTTGTTGTCAGCACATTCAACTATGTAAAGAAAAAAGTATTTAATAAGATTATTTCATTCATTCAGATCTAGGATGTGTTATTTTAGTGTTCCCTTTATTTTTTTGAGCAGTGTATATATATATATATATATATATATATATATACAGTTGAAGATGGAAGTTTACATTCACTTAGGTCATTAAAACTCGTTTTTTTCAACCACTCCACACATTTCTTGTTAACAAACTATAGTTTTGGCAAGTCGGTTAGGACATCTACTTTCTGCATGACACAAGTCGTTTTTCCAACAATTGTTAACAGACAGATTATTTAACTTATAATTCACTGTATGATAATTCCAGTGGGTCAGAAGTTTACATACACTAAGTTGACTGTGCCTTTAAACAGCTTGTAAAATTCCAGAAAATGATGTCATGGCTTTAGAACCTTATGATAGGCGTCTGTCAATTGGAGGTGTACCTGTGGTTCTATTTCAAGGCCTACCTTCAAACTCAATGCTTGACATCATGGGAAAATCTAAAGAAATCAGCCAAGACCTCAGACCTCAATAAATTGTAGACCTCCACAAGTCTGGTTCATCCTTGGGAGCAATTTCCAAACGCCTGAAGGTACCACGTTCATCTGTACAAACAATAGTACGCAAGTATAAACACCATGGGACCATGCAGCCATCATACCGCTCAGGAAGGAGACGCGTTCTGTCTCCTAGAGATAAACGTACTTAGGTGCGGAAAGTGCAAATCAATCCCAGAACAACAGAATAGGACCTTGTGAAGACGCTGGAGGAAAAAGGTACAAAGGTATCTATATCCACAGTCCTATACCAACATAACCTGAAAGGCCGCTCAACAAGGAAGAAGCCACTGCTCCAAAACCGCCATAAAAACAAGCCAGACTACGGTTTGGAACTGCACATGGGAACAAAGATCATAAGTTTTGAAGAAATGTCCTCTAGTCTGATGAAACAAAAATGTCCATAATGGCCATCGTTATGTTTGGAGGAAAAAGGGGGAGGCTTGCAACCCGAAGAACACCATCCCAACCGTGAAGCACGGGGGTGGCACCATCATGTTGTGGGGGTGCTTTGCTGCAGGAGGGACTGGTGCACTTCACAAAATAGATGGCATCATGAGGAAGGAAAATTATGTGGATATTTTCAAGCAACAAGACATCAGTCAAGAAGTCTAAGCTTGGTCGCAAATGGGTCTTCCAAATGGACAATGACCCCAAGCATACTTCCAAAGTTGTGGCAAAATGGCTTAAGGACAACAAAGTCAAGGTATTGGAGTGGCCAACACAAAGCCCTCACCTCAATCCTATAGAAAATGTGTGGGCAGAACTGAAAAAATGTGTGCCAGCAAGGAGGCCTACAAACCTGACTCAGTTACACCAGCTCTGTCAGGAGGAATGGTCTAAAATTCACCCAATTTATTGTGAGAAGCTTGTGGAAGGCTACCCGAAACGTTTGACCCAAGTTAAACAATTTAAAGGCTACCAAATACTAATTGTGTATGTAAACTTCTGACCCACTGGGAATGTGATAAAAGCTGAAATAAATCATTCTCTCTACTATTATTCTGACATTTCACATTATTAAAACAAAGTGGTGATACTAACTGACCTAAAACAGGGAATTTTTACTAGGATTAAATGTCAGGAATTGTGAAAAACCGAGTTTAAATATATTTGGCTAAGGTGTAGGTAAACTTCCGACTTCAACTGTATATACAGTGCATTCGGAAAGTATTCAGACCACTTGTCTTTTTCCACCCTCATCAATTTACAAACAATACCCCATAATGACAATAGGTTTTTAGAAATGTTTGCAAATGTATTAAAAATAAAAAACAGAAATACCTTTTGCTATGAGACTCGAAATTGAGCTCAGGTGCATCCTGTTTCCATTGATCATCCTTGAGATATTTCTACAACTTGATTGGAGTAAATTTAATTGATTGGACATGACTTGAAAAGGCACACACCTGTCTATTTAAGGTCCCACAGTTGACAGTGCATGCAATGAGGTCAAGGTTATTGTCCGCAGAGCTCCGAGACAGTATTGTGTCGAGGCACAGATCTGGGGAAGGGTACCAAAAACACAGTGGCCTCCATCATTCTTAAATGGAAGAAGTTTGAAACCACCAAGACTCTTCCTCTTCCTGGCCAAACTGAGCAATCGGGAGAGAAGGGCCTTGGTCAGGGAGGTGACCAAGAACCCAATGGTCACTTTGACAGAGCTCCAGAGTTCCTCAGTGGAGATGGGAGAACTTTCCAGAAGGACAACCATCTTTGCATTACTCCACCAATCAGCCCTTTTCTGGTAGAGCGGCCAGACGGAAGCCACTCCTCTGTAAAAGGCAAATGACAGCCCGCTTGGAGTTTGCCAAAAGGCACCTAAAGACTCTCAGACCATGAGAAACAAGATTCTCTGGTCTGATGAAACCAAGATGGAACTCTTTGGTCTGAATGCCAAGCGTCATGTCTGGAGGAAACCTGGCACCATCCCTACGGTGAAGCATGGCGGTGGCAGCATCATGCTGTGTGGATGTTTTTCAGCGGCAGGGACTGGGAGACTAGTCAGTATCGAAGGAAAGATGAACGGAGCAAAGTACAGAGAGATCCTTGATGAAAACTTGCTCCAGAGCACTCAGGACCTCAGACTGGGGTGAATGTTCACCTTCCAACAGGACAACGACACTAAGCACACAGACAGGACAATGCAGTAGTGGCTTCGGGACAAGTCTCTGAATGTCCTTAAGTGGCCCAGGCAGACCCTGGACTTGAACACGTTTGAACATCACTGGGAAAAATTTAAAATAGCTGTGCAGCGACGCTCCCGATCAAACCTGACAGAGCTTGAGAGGATCTGCAGAGAAGAATGGGAGAAATTCCCCAAATACAAGTGTGCCAAGCTTGTAGCATCAGACCCAAGAAGACTCGAGGCTTTAATCTCTGTCAAAGGTGCTACAACAAAGTACTGAGTAAAGGGTCTGAATATTTATGTGAAAACTGTTTTTGCTTTGTCATCATGGGGTATTGTGTGTAGATTGATGAGGGAAAAAACAATGTAATCAATTTTAGAATGCGGCTGTAATGTAAGTCAAGGGGTCTGAATACTTTAAAGGGGTCTGAATACTTTCCAAATGCACTGTAGGGAGAGAGAGAGAGAGAGAGAGAGAGAGAGAGAGAGAGAGAGAGAGAGAGAGAGAGAGAGAGAGAGAGAGAGAGAGAGAGAGAGACCAGCCATGGGGATCAGACATCACTGTTTCCCTGACGTAGGTGTTGGGCCCCGCCTAGCCAACAAACGCATTATGGAAAACACTGCCCACTGTCTATGGGGAAAAAGATCTGACCTTTGCATTCCTTGGGTACTAACAACCCACTCTCTGTAGGTTGACTCACAGCCAGACTACTATACCTGATAAAGCCTAAAGATACTGCCCACACTGTAGTGGAACCCACAGCCAGACAACAGTACAGTACCTGATAAACTCCAATGATCCTGATAAAGCCTACAGATGGTGATAGACATCCTACATGTTTCCATTAGGAGTCCCTCGTCCCACTCTGTTTCCCCTGGCCTCAGCGGCTTGACAGGGAAGAGGCCAGTGGATTAGGCCTACCCACATGATGATGGCTCCAAACATAGGCATTTTATTTGCTGTCACTCTAGCATAGCACAATGTACGCATCACTTACATAGGGTTATCCACATGATATCAATTACTTGGCTATGGGTGACTCCATTTTCTGAGAGCTTCATGGACATTATGTTGTTGCACATTAAATCAATAGATACTATATCTATCCATAATAACGCTGTAGAACGTATTATAGCAAAATTATCTGATTTGATTACAATAATTTACTTGAGAAAAAACAAAAACAACAGGAAGAGGAGAAACAGTGATGCTAAAAGGAATAGCCTCAGTAGCTGTATTATACAAAGGTGATTAATGATATTTTGGGAGAGTGTCAAAGCATCAATTTATAGTGCTCTTCCCAAAAATATTTCTTAAAAAATCTCTCTACATTAAACAAGGATGGGTTGGTTAAAGTACTTGGCTGTGGAACAGAATGTGCAATCAGATGGGGCATCAAATCATTATTCTAGCAAGAATTTAATTACTTTGTTTCCCTCCCCACTCGTCATGTTGGATGTAGAATTATGGGGAGAGAACAGGGAAATTGATGACCACAGTCACGTGATAATGTACTGGGATAATGAGATTCAAAGACTCATTTATAGCGTCTCTTTTATCATCTTCCAGATTCATATTATTATTATTTATTTTTTTAATCGTTTATATTTATAAGAAATATGTTTATTTTCAGATTTCTATATGACTTTTCCATTTCAATGTCTGCATCAAGATATTTATTCGAAAAAGTAGCGGTTGTAGAAAGCTTTCAGCAGGACATAATTAATATTGAAAAATGCCTTTCTTTTAATTTAGTCAAATTGGAAGAAAGCATACAATACATGAATAAATTAAATCATTTGTGTATGATTTAGATTTTGGCAGTGTATTTTAATACATTAGATTTGGGAGGATAATAGCTCATTATTAGGATCAGATTCTATGTAGATACCATCGGCATTTGCAATTTTTCACCACAAATGACCATCAAGTGATTCTGAGAAAGGGAAGGAACTCTTCCCAATTAATTAGTTGTCCTCCAATTGTGAGCTTCAGCTATATTACAGTCCATGAGACAGAGCTATACTTTCTTTGTTTGCACTCAAACCGCAAATGAATAATCTACACTATCACTATAGCAACTCATCATAAAGCTTTGATTATTTGAATCAGCTGTGTAGTGCTAGGACAAAAACCAAAACGTGCATCCGGTGGGGCCCCAGGACCGACTTTGGGAAATCCTGATTTATTTGAACCCCTATGAGCCTAGCACAGGGCTCTCTGACCCTGTTGCTGGAGCGCTACCTTCCTCTAGGTTTTTGCTCCAACCGCAGTCTAGCGCACCTCATACTTTATCTGACCAGAGCCATTAATACAAAAACATGAACACAAAATATATCCAATTCAATCACGAGTGCTGAGCAATTTTGAAGTCGGTTTGTTTTTTGTTCGATTTTCAAAAAATAATCACGGTTTCTACTGTGGTTTCAATATAATTATTTTTTACATTAAATGCACTATGCATGATGTTGGTTGAATGCTGTAACAACACAGAATAAAACAATTAATAAAAGTCCCATGATGGTAGTGACTGGTCATTACTGCTTATCACTTACTAACCATCATTTATTCACAGTACTTTACTTTAATAAAATATTGCAGTTGTTGTGTATATTACATTTGTTTTATTTGATGACTATTATTTTATTCAAAGTCATCATCTCATCTCCATAGAGCTGCTGTCTATGCTGTCTGACAAAATCAATTTAGTAGTTCTATAAAGTAAGGCATATTTTTATGGATTATGGTCATTGTAGTTAATTAACACATTTTCTGCACTAAACTATGTACGGTACAACCTTGGCCTGTTGGAAACAATGTACTGCATCGTTTGATCTGATATATCTCTAGAGAAACTGAGGAATGTGCGCATTGAGCTCACAGAAAAAAAAATGAACGAAATGGAATTCAAATATGGAACTAACTTGGGTCAATTCATTGTTAAAAATAAATAAAAAATAACCCACATTTTTATTAATCGCTCAGCACTATAAATCACAGATATTACTTTGGAGTGACCTGTATAAGTCAAACTCTCCTTCCAACACAATGCCAAAACATGATTCACCTTCCTCTGTGCAGCCCACTTCTAAACAGAGATAAAAACCCACTCTAATCACTGTGACTTATGGAGCGATGTGATCTATTGACAGTGACCTTGTCTGATCCGGGGAGGGGCGGGGGAGCTGGTCTGTTTAGGGGCGTAGTAGTTTCCATCTTCAGCTCCTGATCTAGAATGTTCCACTCAAGTGGCTTTCAATGAACCTGCTGACTTGCTCAACTTTTATCTGGCTAGACGTCTGTTTGGCTCGGCCTCCCCTATCCTCCCCTTCTGAACCCCTCCCCGTCTACACCTCTCAGCCCACCCGTCTACTGTACACCTCTCAGCCCACCCTGTCTACACCACTCAGCCCACCCCGTCTACACCTCTCAACCACCCGGTCTACACTTCTCAGCCCACCCCATCTACTGTACACCTCTCAGCCCACCCTGTCTACACCACTCAGCCCACCCTGTCTACACCTCTCAGCCCACCCCGTCTACACCTCTCAGCCCACCCCGTCTACACCTCTCAGCCCACCCTGTCTACACCACTCAGCCCACCCCGTCTACACCTCTCAGCCCACCCCCCGGGCTGTGTGGGAGTGAGACAGAGCTTCCTTGGGGAAATGATCCTGTTTGCTATGGGCCCAAGGGAGGGGAAACAGAGATGGAACCACCCCCCACCAGCTCCCACATTCCACCCCTGTTTGTTTTCTCCTCTTCCTAAAGCACCGGACCTCTCATTTGCTTGGTAACCAGGCAGTTGGAGCTGGTCGGCATTTCTCTTGCAGTCCGTTCGCCTCCTACCTGGTCGTGCCTTGGAGTGCCTCTCTCCAGAGCTGTACTCATGGAGTCAGGCTCAGCTCTATAACTCAACTCACAGCATACCTGCCTGCCTGCCTGTCTGTCTGTATGTCTGCAGCCTGCTGCTTCTGCTAATAAAACAAGGTGCAATGCAATGTCAGGCTCAGTGCTATAACTCAACTCACAGCATCGAGAACTGCCTGTTAGTCTGACAGCTTCTCCTCTCTGATAATATAACAGATAGTTTTGTTTAAAAGCAACCTGGTAAAAAAACTAAGGCATAGACTACTACTGCATTGCTTTGTCATTGAATCAACACCTGTGGGTTGAGTTCTCCAGTCTCTAATAGATTCTATAAAGTGGATTCCCCAGCCCAACCCAGGCATTTAGTGTTGGTATGAAATAATAGCAGCATTCCTTCATTCTACACTGAGGTTCACCAACCCCTTTGCTGCATCCATTCTCCAATATTGTGCAATGAGCCAGGGGGTAGAGTGGTTGTGCAAGGGATCAGAATGATTGAACCAGGGGACAGAGTGATTGAGCCAGGGGACAGAGTGATTGAGCCAGGGGACAGTGTGATTGAGCCAGGGGCCAGACTGATTGAGCCAGGGGACAGAGTGATTGAGCCAGGAGGTAGAGTTATTGAGCCAGGGGACAGACTGATTGAGCCAGGGGACAGAGTGATTGAGCCAGGGGACAGAGTTATTGAGCCAGGGGACAGAGTGATTGAGCCATGGGACAGAGTGATTGAGCCAGGGGACAGAGTGATTGAGCCAGGAGGTAGAGTTATTGAGCCAGGGGACAGACTGATTGAGCCAGGGGACAGAGTGATTGAGCCAGGGGACAGAGTGATTGAGCCAGGGGTCAGAGTGATTGAGCCAGGGGACAGAGTGATTGAGCCAGGGGACAGAGTGATTGAGCCAGGGGGAGGACTGATTGAGCCAGGGGCTGGAGTGATTTAACTTTTGCAATATTTCATAATTGAGCACAACAAGAACCTCTGAGATGAAAAGCATGAATCCCTATGGTGACAAACTGGTTGGAATGTTAAATAGAAAGTAATCAGGGCAGGGCAGTTAGACTACGATGCCTACATCTGCCTTTGATGCTGAGTGTAGCCGTTGAAAGGTGTCTGTTTTCATACTATAATTGCTAACATCAAGCGCTCTGCTCTTCTGTACAAGCTGAAGGTGCTCAGGCTCAGGGGCTTAGGACTTCCTGGTGCTCCCTACAATCTACTAGTTCACATAAAATAACGGCAGGATTATTTTTCATCAACCAGTATCAGTTGAAGATTCCATTAATAACCTTCACTGACCAGTGAGCAACAGGCCAAAGTAGACAGCAGTGTTAAAACTGACAAGGTGTTGACTTCCCACAGGTTGTGATAACCTACTGATGGAAACAACCCACCATACATCCCTACTATTCTCACTTCAAAACCTTGCTGCTGAGAGTCACTCTCTTGCCATTTATCCTGGATTTTTCCATGTCTCTGTCCAGCCCTACTGCGTCAATCTGCTTTGACTATCCATAGCCCCTCCCTGCCTTGATGATGGATCTGACTTCAATTGCATTATTAACTGTTAATAGAGGGAAATATACCGTTCAATAACACCCACTTCTGTTAGCACAGGATAATTCACTCCATATTTTATCGGTTCAACTTACAGAGTGGTGCCAATGTCATTGTGCTATGGCATACTACAACGTGAGTGAGTGCTAAATCTTCTGTGTCCATAGGAAGAAACACAAACATATTTTAATACCCAGGTTTCAGTGTTTATGGCCTTGTTCTCCAACATGTCAGTTAGAACATAACAGGAGAGCCAACGACTCTTCGCACAATAGAGGAACTGTTGAAGGACATGACCGTAATGAGCATGTTTCCATCCATCCTTTAAAGTCCCATGGAACAGAACTGCCAGTGTCGAGGAGCGCTGCGTTAGCCAACAGCACCCTTTTTCTCTAAAGGATCTATATTTACAGTATAACACAGAAATACATATCAAATTACTGGCCTTTTCTGAAACTGAATCTTTCCTTGAATCAAGATATTTGGGGTTCTGTAATTCTCAATAACCCAGCTATTAATGTGTGCCTTCTTGGAAAGCGAATGTAATACCACGGAACTCGGCCAAACTGACCGACTCCATCCAAGTGCAAGCAGCACAGAGAGAAAGCATTAGGCTTGTGGTTCCCTGATCTTTAACTCTTCAGAAAACGACGGCATCTCCCCCAATCCAAAATGAAGACTGGATCATTGAGAAGAGGAAATTTGAATGAAAAACTTCAGCAGGAGCAGAACAGGGATCTTTTCCTTGGAGTTGATTGTGTGGGAGGAAAATGATTGGAACGTTTGTCTACTTAGGAGGTGTATTCCATGACTTCATATCCCACACTGAACAACACTACTGTGACACTACTGTCACTCTCATTGTTCACTAATTGTAAATATCAAATTAGTATTAAAAACAAGCGCCATTGAAAAACACAATGGCAGATTGACAATGAGGTGTTTACGGAAACCATTAAATAGGGTCACTTTTAGAAGTGGAAGTTGACATGCAGAAGTGCTGGTTGATGTGTTGTCCCATGATGACCTAGTAAGGGACATGAAAACCCTGAGCTGAATACTGACTGAATGGCCATCCAATGACCTTTCTACCTACAGTACTGGAGCAGTTGACCTCACAGGTAATTCACCCATGGAGGCCCTGGTAGCAGCCAATCACTAACCAGTGTGAGTCATTCTGTACAGTACCAGTACCCATCGTCTGGCTCTAGTTCTGAGAGAGTGTGGTGAAACATCCCTAATTTCACTGCCACCGATTATCATAGAGGACAGTATGGCAGGACTGTAGAGAACAAGGAATCTCTCTCTCTCTCTCTCTCTCTCTCTCTCTCTCTCTCTCTCTCTCTCTCTCTCGCTCTCTGCTGTCTCTCTCTCTCTCTCTCTCTCTCTCTCTCTCTCTCTCTCTCTCTCTCTCTCTCTCTCTCTCTCTCGCTGTCTCTCTCTCTCGTGGTATAGGATAGAGGGAAACATCCCTCTAAAGTTAAAGTACATGCCTGACTGAGTTAAGGCTTTGACCATAGATACGGCCGGGTTCATGAGTCAAATCAAGTCATACAAATTGTCTAAAAACATAAGCAGCATAGTGTTTCAGGGACTATAGAAAAGAAGATCCAGTAATCAGAGACATGCAGTAGCCTGATCATGTTCTCAGTGATAAGCAAGCCATACCCTGCGGTGCTGTTCACTTCAAGTCTCTCTGAAGCTTGGCAAAAAAGAGAAGATGAAAAAGAAGTGCAAAAGAGATGCTGAAAACAGAAGAAAATGAGACGAGATCCATTACTAAAGCGCCAGAATTACAACAAAGAAAAATGCTTTTAGAGGGGTTGGAGCTAAGTCAGCCGCTCTTAAATAGCAGTGATTGTTAACAGAGCTATTGGATTAAATGCATAGTCAAACCGCACTTTAACAGCAACAAAACATTTATAAATGAAAGGAAATGTATAAAAGTCCCAGTAAAAAAAAGCCATGCAGAAGAGCTCTGCAGAATGCCGTTTCCAACGAAAACACCGTAAATGTAAATGTAAATGTTTGTCTGTTTGTAGCTTGTTCTGACTGTATGTACACACACACGCGCACACACGCACACACGCACACACACACGCACACACACACACGAACCAAGCAATGGACACAACCAGTTTCCTAAGATGAACAACAGATGTGGCCATCTACAGTATTTTGGTTCAACAACGTTCTCTACAATAATACCATTGGTTGTCTCCTCATTTGCTATATCATTTTTCAACCATACTTTTTCCCCATTAGACTTTAGTGCTTCTGGTAACCTTTCCATAACTTTGGTACAGCCAGCAATGTACGGCATACTTTTAAGCAGAAGTTCAATGCAAATGTTACATCAACAGAAACCAAGCCATGCTGCAGAAAAGTAGCAGTGTGAATTAAGATGAGGACACAGCGGACTGGAATATGTTGGAATGGTAACATAATGAAGACGTCTTGAGTTTGAGTTCAGTGCACTAAGCAACCATTGACAATATGTCTGGTTATACAATAGAGTTGTGCGCAGTTGGTTAAAGTTTGACTCTGATGTGTACAGCTTGGGTTCAGCTTGTGAAGAGCCATTTTTCACAAGGCTAGGGGGGTCGGGGCTTGGTAGTGTATTGAGTTCTACTCTAAGGCTACCATTTAGAGAAGGCTACCATTCAAAATGTGACCTGTTTTCCATCACAGCTTCAATGACCGACGACTACCATTGTAATCAGGGTGGGAAATGTACTTTTTGGTCCACCAGTCACTGGTGGATGCCCTAATTTTACCAGCCACTCAATTAGTTTACCAGATCAATAACAGAAAACACTGTACCCCACCCCGCTTTCACCACTGTAGCATTGAGATTCTCTTTTTCAGAGCTGACACACATGTTGTTGTTGCTTTTTTACATGTGGGCTTTGGAGACATTTTGTTTTACTGCTCCCAAATGCTCTGTGTGACCACCCTCCAATGTGGCTGGTAAGAATAGACATTCTACCAGCCAATGCCAAAATCTACAAACATTTGGCGGGTGGCTGGTGTTAATTTCCCACCCTGATTGCAATGCAGTCCTCTCTGCAAATAAGATTTGAAGTAACTCCCCTATGGTCATTCCCCCACCCTCAACAGTCTTTCTCGCCTCCACTTCAATGGACATGTATTCATTCATCACTGCTACAGTTAGGATTTCTGTTTCTATTGTTGTTGTTTTTTATGGCCATTTTCATTATTTTATTTCACTTAGTCCTGCATGTTGGAGCTCGGAGCCTAAGATTTTCACTGTACCCTGCAATCACACCTGCAACCCTGTACATGTGACAATTAAACACTCTGAATCTGAATCTGACATACATGTCTTTCTGAGTTGAGGACATTACAGTGTCAGACCATAGTGCAGCAGACAATGATCTCCCCCTCCAAAGCCAAATCCCCCAGCCTTGAGACAGGCCCAAGGTGCCCGAGACTGACCTACTCGCAGCTCCTGTCCGAAGACAGTCCTCTCCCCCAGGGCGGAGCAATTCCAGCGGCCATAGCGGAACTGGTACTGACACTCATTGATGCCCAGCTGAGCACCCTCCCCCACCACGATGATGGCATCCGGGCGGCTCTGGCAGATGGCCCTCTGGCGAGGGGCCAGCCCAGGGATCTTGTTGCAGATGATGTTGGCACCCAATGCCACCACGGAAGATAGGGCCCTATGGATCGGGAGGTAAAGACACATGCACATACACACACACACACACACACACACACACACACACACACACACACACACACACATACACACATAGTCAGTCAGTGCTACTGGAGGATAGATTACATAGACTTTAGGCCTCTCCAGACCAGGAATAAATTAACCAAAGCCTTGATGAGCATTCCTTAATCACACAGTGCTGTCTTGCAAAAATATTACAATTTATTACATTAGAGGTGAGAGAGCAAAGAGAGAATCTGAAACCATTATCTGATGCTGGAGAGGATTGTAAAACAGATCCAAGGCAGAAAATGACATTGTGTTTATTTGCTTACTGACAATGCCTCTCTGCATTGGTTTGGCTCGTGATCGTAGAGAAATAAGTTGGGAGTTTTGCGTTAATTGTTAGGTAACATGGCTAGAATTGTTTCCAGGCATAAGCGGTGCTGGGCAAGCCTTTGTAACTGGGCTTCTCAACCAAGAAGTCACACACGACTATGTTATCCCGACGAATTTGAGATTGATGTGTTTAAAGCATGCATGCAGAGTAATGCACCACCTATAAATATCTTTCCTGTGCGATATTTTTATATTTTATCCACATTTTGAGAGCAATGCTACAGTATGCCTGGCTAATATCAAGGTTTCCGACACCAGCCTCTCTGCAAGCCCTATGAGGTGCAAGTCCTCGAGGGTTAACCCCAGATCAAGCAGCCATTTAACCCATGACATGACACCTTGGATCTTCTGCTCCTCAGAGGCTGTTCTGTAGCACCTCTGATCACCACCTTGGGACTTAATATCATCCCTGTTCCTGACACATGTTGGATGGGTTTGGAACAGCCATGTACCAGAAAATAGATGGCTAAACAAATGGGGTTATTTCTCCATCAGAGTGTTTATAGCCATCCAAACCCTGTAGATACATGCCTTTCAAACATGTCAGTAGGAGTCGTAAAATAGCATGAAGACGAATGCCAGCTTTGATGTCTGACGTAGGCCTTCAAGGGCTTTACCACAAGCAGGGCAGGCTGATGCAGGCAAGTTGTGTGTCAGCGAAAAACAACAGTAGGGGTAGAGAGATATAATAGAGAGAGAGAGAGAGATAAAGGGGAGAGAGAGGAGAAGTGAGAAAGGGGAGAGAGAGGAGAGAGGGAGAGAAGAGAGAAAGGGGAGAGAGAGGAGAAGAAGGGAGTGTGACAAATATAAGAGGGAGAGAAGAGAGAGAGCGGGGTCAACTTCATTTTGTGGATTCGCCTTCAAAACGATTATGGAACAAAACCATCCTGCCCCTCTGACTCGAACAACCCAAAGAGTGAATGAATATTGATTGGAAATTGCTTATGGCCAACCATGTTCATCTTGATTGTTTGGCTCTCTCCAGATAAAAAATAAACCTTGAATATAAAACCACATGACATGTTCAAATTAAACCATAACGGCAACCAGTCATCTCTGGCAACAAGAAATACTTCTGTCTAATTCAGGCTTTTTTGTACTTCATCTGCACTTAGAAGAGGATGTACTATGGATGTGTTGTGGGTAAGCTTCAGTTGCAAAAGTTGTTTAAAATTCTTAAAGATTCAAACATTTAAGCCCAGTGAACTCAAATGAACTGCAAAGGATTTCATTAATTCAAAAGAGATGATTCAGACATCCCTGCTTGCTTCAAAACTGCCGTGCATCCTAAGCAACATATACCTGTCTGTTTTTTCATATCCAAAACCATATGATAAATGAAGCTCACCCAAGCTTTGACCTTTGCAAAGATAACATAACCGCCATGCAGGCATTAAGAAAGCAGGTGCATAATCAAAGTCTGGCAAATGTCATTAGAAATCTCAGCTTCATTTCCATCCAAAACTGAAATTGATATTATAAAGCAAATAATTACTGAAGCACAGAGCACTAAAGTAACTCTGCATACCTCTCAAACCTCTTGTTCCTTGATGTCTACTAAACAAAACCATCCAAATGCTCCACCAACCTTCTCTACTGTAAAACAACCCCCGTGGAGTTAGTGGTTTAAATGTATGTTGGAATCATATACTGCATTATGCTAATGTTTATGAAGTCAGGTGCACTGTAACTGAAGCTCTAGCAAGGTAAACAGATGCTCTGGATTACACCATGTGACACAGTCAGGAGAACAAAAGAGTTTGGCAGACATAGATCCCAAATATCCTATAACAACAATAATAACAGTAATACCTGTGTGTAGCTTCTCGGTCAGCAACGAGTCACTGTGCACCTCACTGACTATTAAAGTGATTATGAGGAGCTTAATGACGTTGCTATCATTCTCCTGGGTAATAGTATCCTTGCCATTTCCAGCTGCCAATTCCCAGTATCACTGTCTAACATGGGCTTGCAAAAGCAGCAGACAATGCAAAACAGAGCGTTCCTCAGTTAAGCTGTTAAATCCCTGCATCATCAAAGTGCACAAATGCGTGCACTGTTTGCTTAGTGACAACTCTGTGTGCACAGTGGCAGTTTGCGACATAGAGCACTGCAATAGACACAGCTAGAAGCCCCATTGCCTGCTCAAATTAGATATTGTGACAAGAAATGAAAAGAAAAAAATGTGTTATCCGGTCTTCATATTGTTAGTGTAAGTACTTTTGGTAAATGTTTTGAAGGAAAAAAATGTATCTACAATATATACTAAACAAAAATACTGTATAAACACAACATAAAGTGTTGGTCCCATGTTTAATGAGCTGAAATAAAAGATCTCTGAAATTTTCCAAAAGCTTATTTCTCTCTAATTTTGTGTACAAATTTGATTACATCCCTGTTAGTGAGCATTTCTCCTTTCTCCTTATTTCTGCCAAGATAATCTATCCACCTGACAGGTGTGGCATATCAAGAAGATGATTAAACAGCATGATCATTACACAGGTGCACCTTGTGCTGCATGGGGACAATAATAGGCTACTCTAAAATTGGCATGCTGACTGCAGGAATGTCCACCAGAGTTGTTGCCAGAGAATGTAATGTTAATTTCTCTACCATAAGCCGCCAATGTAATTTTTTATAATTATTTCAATACGTCCAGCTGGTCTCACAACGGCAGACGACGTGTAACCACGTCATCTCAGGACCTCTACATCCTGCTTCTTCACCTGCGGGATCGTCTGATATCAGCCACCCGGACAGCTGATGAAACTGAGGAGTATAAATGTCTGTAATAAAGCCCTTTTGTGGGGAAAAACTATTTCTGATTGGCTGGGCCTGGCTCCCTAGTGGGTGGGCCTATGCACTGTCATGTGAAATCCATAGATAAGGGCCTAATGAATTTATTTAAATTGACAGATTTCTTTATATGAACTGTAACTCAGTAAAATCGTTGTAATTGTTGCAGGTTGCTTTCATATTCTTGTTCAGTATAGAAACAATTCTGCTACCAGAAATGTACAGTAGGCTATGTAGGGATGTTAACAATAGAAAATCCAGGAATTCCCACAGTGTATTATTGTGCAGGCAAAATAACCTTCCCACAAACCTTTCATTATAAAGTGGTGGGTTGGATGGGGCTACACACAGACACCAACACACACCTATTCCATCAGAGAGAATGCCTTTGATATGACACATCATTAAGCTAGCAGGTATGTCTCACTGAGAAATAAGATGTCAGCCACAAAGTGCTCCAGTGGCAAATTTCTGGAATATCAATTGTGAAACGAAATAAACCTGTAAGATTTGTTTTGTGGAAATTAAGGATATTAATTAATGATATTTACCTTAAGTAAAAACAAATAGTTCCCTAATAAAAAGCTTTTAAAACGTGTGTAATATATGTAGGCCTATTTGAAGGCAAGATAAATAAGTAGAACAGCAATGGAGATCGTTTTTATGGCTCATTCCACGTAGATGTTATTAAGGTTTAATATGGAAAAAACGTATTTCTAAAGTTCCCCATTTTAAAAACCCTATACTGATCCTATTTGGTGACGTGGTGCAATAAAGGCAGCTTTAGATGTGTGATTGACCATAATGGAATATTATTGAATTGAATGATAGCGTGCTCTGACTAATCCCTCTGTGTGTGGATGAGTCATTTGCCACCCATGCAGTTCACCAAATGTCAATGTGAGTTTAACACATATAAACATTACCTGCACATGTAATGAGAGAGAAAGGAGCACCTTGGAGGTTGGGGATCACCATCCTCTATTTTCTTTTTCCACTTTAAAAACATCCTCATCCCTAAAACCTATTTCATTTGCTGTACTGTACTGTAATAAAGCATGTTTAAATTATAAATTCAAACAATGGTATGTAGTTTATAATGTGCAAATCAATACTAAACATAGGTATAGCCACTTTTAACTGCAACCATAAACCACATATATTTTAACATCAAGTTTGGGGTCTCCAGCAACATCGAGTTTGGGGTCTCCAGGATGGATTCAAAGTATGATTCGGTAATTATTTTCAAACCGAAAATAAAACCTTATCTTGCAAGAGCAACTGATTCAACGACGCAAGTATTATGACTAGTGTCAATCACGTGCATACATGTCAGAGACCGATGTTAAACAGCCACTTTTCCAGATGTGGCTTTAAATTGTACCTTGGTAGATCTGCATAAAACCATGGGTGATGTAATGCATAAATCCGAATCCCTATCCACAACTGTGACAGGTAATAATCCACCGCACGTGTAAAAGCTATACATACCTTCGGGGTTTGCTAACATAGGGGGAAATAATGAAATAATGTTCTCTCTCCATTAATTGTCTTGAACATCTCTGCCACTCTGTGGCCAAATGAAACCGTGTCCAACCGTCATTACAATGTTGTAAGGAGGATTTGGGTCCTTAAGAAGAATAAATAGACCTAACAAAAAACTATTTATATTCCCTCATCAGAAGCAAGTCCTGTGTTACAACCTGCCCATAAAATAGGACGTCGGGTAATTGACATCGACGTATAACTCGATCCGTTATATACCACGTGGACCGGAGGGATTCCCCATCTACCTGAAGCATACATGTATGCTTTGATAACGAATATATTTTGAGTATCACTTTGTCATTTTAAACGGTAAAGTCTATAGAACACAATCGAATATCTGGAAATACCCAATATGCACACTCAAGCGGGAAAGCGCTGACATCGAAATAATGTTGAATCTTCATTTTGATGTACCCTAGTTGTCTTAAATGACTTGTTCTATTTTCAACAATGTTGTATGTTCTATATTCAAATCGTTTTGATTAGGGAATCAAACAAACATACCTGGAATCAAACAAACATACCTTAACCAACAACCTGCGCCAATCTTTCGGAGAAAGATTTAACAACAGATTTATCCATCAAGTACATCGAATATGAAATTCATATAGGCCTACTCAGTATGTCTTCGAACACAAAATCACACAAGTGAGCTAACTAACGGGCCCGTTGATTGGGTCAACTTACAGGTAGCTCCCACTCGTAAGGATGAGGAAGATCTGTGGATAGTAGACTGATAGCAGTACACTGCGCGACGAGAATATGATCATGATGACATTGAACAAACGGTCGCTTTCTGATGGAGTGAAAAAAAATACTGTGATAAACTCCTTTTTAATTCCTCGATGTCGCTCGTTTTGGTTCCCCTTTGCTCCAAAATCAAAGAGCTGACTCCCCGTTTGCTGCGATGCGTTTGCGGTGCTCGCTTGAGTGGCGGTGCTATGCAGCTCCTAGCTCCCAGTCCCAGGGCCGTGAGTGTGCAGCGGGCGCGGAGATTGGCTCTCTCATCTCTCAGCGGTAGAGGCTGTTACAGAGTGTGGTTTCCGAGCCGGAATGATGATGGTTTTAGGGATTTTGGATGGCAGAAAAGTGCCTTTCTTCACTCTCATGAGAGTCGTGGCTGCCATTGGGCAGAGAGAGACACTGCTATCCGCCCACTTCTTCGCCACAGCAGGACAATAGGGTGACAGTGATCCGCTGCTCCCCTGGACAAGCTGTATTTCATTCATCAAATCAAACTCCAAAGTAAACAAACACTGGCGCACTCACTGACGGTTTCATCTTTAGGCCTACTGATTCACACACACATCATCAGGTTGAAAAAAAACGTCCGTGCGTAATGGCTTAAAGCAAAGATATTAATTGTATTACAAACATTTTATCCAATGCTTGTTCAAAAAGCTAATGTGACCATATCGTTATGTAATTAATAGGCATACATTGTGAATAGCCTAATAACTAACTTTATATACAAATTATCAATTGATATGATGTGTTATTAATGGCTTCCGTATATCTATAAAAGAGTACTGCAGGTTAAGTTTTTAATACCAACAAAGTCTCACTGCAGAATTAGACGTTTTAATACTCAGGATCTCCAAGGTGCATCTTTGCGTTGAACCCGATGAATGAAAGGCTCTGTCTGCACAATCGCTTCAGCCCAACGTGATTTCACTCGTCACCTGCAGACTAAACTTATTGTGTGTGAAGAGGTCATCATGAAAGATTTTCCCAGGCTGATGGAAGGGGTAGTAGGCGCGGGAATGAGCTAACTGGTTTGGCTTGATGAAACCATGAGATATCTGGTGACGCTTCACTTGGAGTGATTTTTTCCTATTTGAACTGTTTAGATATGAATACCTGTGGAGGTTATCCGTTAGGCCTATTTCACTCAAGGATCACAGCAATGGAACGAGCTGGGGAATGACACCTGTTGTTTTGATAACTATGACATGGCTATGGATTCTTATATGATGAGCAACACTAGTCTGAAAGGCTAAACTCTTGTTGAAATACCCTATAGATGTGTTTTATGAACTGGTTGCATATCATTTTTCTCCATGAGGTATGGCATCTCTTTTTGTTTTTGCAAACACAGAACATGTATAAATCATCTCTCTTTATGCATCAAGGTGAGCTATTGCAAAACAGGTAAAAACTCCTTGTAGGCTGTGGAATGTGGAAATACAACTCAACCAGGCTGCCGCTATTAATGAAGGTATGCAGCAGTGAGCCGCAGCGGTGGAGAGAGACAGCGGGTCAAATGATCTCGCTATAGAGCGACAGACCAACCAGACTCTGAGCAGATGAACAAAAACTAAAATTGAATATGGATTAATCTTATTTGGTGGTTTTTGCAAACCGTTAAATAATTGGACAGCTTTTACGCACGTCCAGCAGTTGTCCCTGCTGGCTATGGGTGTCAGGTTCATTTAACACTGACATGGACGGAACACACTGAGTTGTTTTTGTTAGTTTGTTATAAGTCACTTAGGTCAAAAGGGCAGGTGCGTCGAATTACTGCCCGAATTACATTGCATTTGTATGCATTCAGAATATCCATTGCCGTATGTGGTACAGCGTGTTGTAGGCTATATTTAAAATAATAATCCACACAACAAAGCAACATAAACATATTGACAGTTGCAATAAGTACATTTACACTTACCCAAGCCTTAAGTAGATGATGCCAAAACACAAGAAGACGTAAAAACTCCACCTTCGGAGGGGTCTGTGCATGATCATAACCGCTTCTGGGACTGGCCATTCACTAGAATGAAATGGTCACGCTTGCGTTCACATTGGCAACACTACAATACCTAACCTTTCCAGATGCAGATAGGCCTGTAACTTCTGTTTTCCAAAATGCAAAATCTAAACACCTTTGAAATCTTTAGCCGTCTGAAATCCATTGTCAACGCGTCACAGGTGAGAGTCGCAGAGTGATGTTGATCCAAAACGTGCGTGTTAAAAAACGAAACACTTATGAGAGTGAGAGAGAGGGGTCGAGGAGAAAGATGAGTTCTCGAGTGAAGCCTTCTTATATTTCGTCCTTTGTATCAAAGTAGGGCAAGTTATGTATTCTCACTTGTTCTTGCTAGCGCCAGGTACATTTACACCCGGTGCAATGTCCTCTTTTTCAATCGAATCTCTTCTGTATTGAAGCCGTGACACATCGGTTGCAGCTCCTCTCCCTTGACGACATCTTAAATTCTTTCCATGTAGCTGCAGGTACTCTAATACAGGTAACAAAAGTCCTATCCACGCCTCCTCCTTTGAACTGGTATGGATATGCAGGGGATGGGACGGGCTTCGGGGTTGAGCTGAACACGTGCAGTTGTTGTACAGTAACATACAGATAACCGAACCGAAACGTCCTTATATACTGTAGGCTAGTTGAGGTTGCAACCTTGGGTATTGCCCACCAGGAGATAGACTATCCTCATCAAGTAGCCAATCAATGGTAGCGATTAGTCCACCAGTTTATATTGTGACTAGTGAGTAGAAGAGTATTATGCATGTAATTCGTATAGCAACAAAACATCTTTTAAGGCACCTTTTGTGAATTATAGACAATATGTAAAGCTCATTAGGGAAATGTATTTCTTACTTTTCGATAGATCAAATCAAATCGTTTCCAATAATTAAGGACAGATTTTCCTACTATGATGAATGCGTTTTAGAACAATACGTAAAAATGCCTCCTTGAGTGTCTGCCTCGTTGAGTGTCTGTCCCCTGGGGTCCCTTCCTGCTGTATAATACTCCCCCTGGTGGCTAAAGGAGACAACTGCTGTCTTACTGCCAGAAGTAAATGTCTTCTGTGTTACTGTACAGTCCTAAACGATGTGAGTGGGTGTGCCTCTGAATGTGTTTCTGACTGTGGGTCAAGACAGGTCTTCTAGTTATATCACTACTCTTTTCACATCAATTTGCCATCACACTTGACATTACAGCCAGTTTGGTGGCTCATTTCATGCAGGTATAGTTTAATATGATGTGCGCCTGTGCAATCTTTAGAAAGTGTAAATCACCATCAATATGCAAAATGCAAATGTGTTTAAATTGAGTTCTGTTCATTTCTGTATTTTTTTGTTGCATTTGAATTGTTTAAATGGCAAAGAAATGTAATCCATTATTCAAGATTCTATAAGATTTTATGATTCGTTAATTCTCTTTGTTAAAACAGCACATAAACTGTAAGTCATACCATATTTAAACAAAACTATACGCATGAAAACGTCTAAACTGGAATAATAATTACAGTTTAAACAAAAATTACAGACATGACCCATCTCTGTGCTGCTGAGAGTTATTGTTAACCACGAGAAACAGACAAAACCGCAGAAACCTTTGTTTCAAGACATCCTTGCTTTGTGGTTTCCAGGCATTTTCCTTCAAAACATGTCCATCAAAATTCCAGATGGATTTTTTGAAATAATGAACGTCAACATAAAGACCCATGGCGGCATAAAAATACATGTATTTGATGTGTCCCTGTAAAAGATGGATTTGTTTCTCTCTCTTCAAACATAACTCTTGGTAGAGGCTGGATGGGGGTGGTCATGTTTAGTTTAATTAAAACGTTCAAAGGAGCTCCATGTTTTATTAAGCCCGATCCTCAAAGACCAAGCTCAAAATACGTCAGCGCCATTTGTCACCCACCACTGTCATTGCAGACAGACAGACATGTCACACACATAGGCCTACACACACACAGGCATACACACACGCACACACACACACAGGCACACACGCACACACACACACACACACACACACACACACACACACACACACACACACACACACACACACACACACACACACACACAGGCACACACACACACACACACACACACACACACACACACACACACACACACTCATGACACTGAGGTGGCTGGCATGTGGAACATCTTATGACATAGTGTTTATAGTGTTTATTCTACTTTAAAGAGCTTAGGGAACAGGAGCAGAGATGAGAGCATTAGGGACAGGGAGGACTCATCAATCAATCCAAGTCCTATGCCACATCACACAATGCAGCCAGTTGTTTCAAAAGGAAAACTGTAGTGATACTCATGTGATTGTAATTAATTAGATCATTAATTAAGACAGTCAAGACAGTTGCAGACAGTGAAGAATATTTAGATATTGATGATGTTCAAATTAGTTACATATTTAATGTGCATAGTGTACATAAATAACTTGTACAAATAGTAAATCACATAAATAGACTACTAAAGCAATAAGGCCCGAGGGGGTTTGTGGTATATGGCAGATATACCATGGCTAAGGGCTGTTTACAGTGCCTGTATACAGCCCTTAGCCACGGTATATTGGTCATATACCACAAACCCTGAGGTGCCATGTTGCTATTATAAACTGGTTACCAACATAATTAGAACAGTAAAAATAAATGTTTTCACATACCCGTGGTATACGGTCTCATATACCTTGGCTTTCAGTCAATCAGCATTCAGGGCTCGAACCACCCTGTTTAGAGAATGCTTTTGAATGTAACCTACTACTTGCTTGTAATTGTAAACTGGGAAGAATTGACATTCGCAATCACCCCCTATCTGCAAGCATGACCAACGGCAATACACCTTATTGATATGTAAATTCAACCAACCAATAGGAATACATAAACATTATACTACATATTTCTGCAAAGGCAAGTGGAAACATCCTGTTACAATAGCATATACTGTGCCTTCAGAAATATTTCGTACCCCTTTACTTATTCCACATGTTGTTGTGTCTCTCTAAGAGCTTTGCACACCTGGATTGTACAATAATTGAAAAAATGTTCAAGCTCTGTCAAGTTAGTTGTTGATCATTGTTAGACAGCCATTTTCAAGTCAAGCCAATTTAAGTCAAAACTGTAACTATGCCACTCAGGAACATTCAATGTCGTCTTGGTAAGCAACTCCAGTGATGTGTCGTGTTGGATTTTCCCCAAACATAATGCTTTTGTATTCAGCACATTAAGTTAATTTTGTTTTTTTTTACTTTATTGCCTTATTGCAAATAATATATTTTATTCCATACAGGCTTTCTTCTTTACACTCTGTTATTCAGGTTACTATTGTGGAGTAACTACAAAGTTGTTGATCCACAGTTTTCTCCTATCACAGCCAATTGTAACTGTTTTTAAGTCAACATTGGCCTCATGGTGAAATCCCTGAGCGGTTTCCTTCCTCTCTGGCAACTGAGTAAGAAGGATGCCTGTATCTTTGTAGTTTCTTGGTGTATTGATACACCATCCAAAGTGTAACTAATAACTTCACCATGCTCAAAGGGATATTCAATGTCTGCTTTTTTTTTACCCATCTACCAATAGGTGCCCTTCTCTGCGAGGCACTGGAAAACCTGTCTTGTCTTTGTGGTTGAATCTGTGTTTGAAATTCACTGCTCGACTGAGAGACCTTACAGATAATTGTATGTGTGGGGTACAGAGATGAGATAGTCACTATTATTGCACACAGAATGAGTCCATGCAACTTATTACGTGACTTGTTAAGAACATTTTTACTCCTGAACTTATTTAGGCTTGCCATAACAAAGGGGTTGAATTCTTATTGACTCAAGACAAAAATATAATTCCACTTTGACATTATAGGGTATTGTGTGTAGGCCAATGACAAAACAATTGGAATTCATGCCATTTTAAATTCAGGCTGTAGTGCAACAAAACTTGGAAAAAGTCAAGGGGTGTGAATACTCTCTGAAGGCGCTGTATATGGCCAGGAGTTTTTTCTGAGATTCAAAACCTTGGGCCCCAACTACATGATCAGGAAAACTCCTGGACCAAACAAGCTTATTTTGTTTGGTCTATTATCACTTCCTCTTTCCTGTAGCTAGAGCCGTCACTATTTGACCCAATTATAAACATTGTGTTACACATATAATAACTGTATTATAATCGTACACTAAATTGTATTGGCAGTTTTGTCCCATTTACATCGTGTTACGAAAGTTCAAAGTGCTGTCCCCTTAAAAGGGGATCTCTACAGTATGCTCCTCTGTAATCCAGCATTGCTTTCCAACGGTCAGTGAAAATATTTTGAAGATTGCACAATTGTATCTGCTTTTCATTTGCGATCTTTTCAAACTGTAGGAGGGAAGAAGGAAGAAGGAAAGTTAAAAAAAAGATTGGCCTGTGTTTTGGCAGAAGTCAGATGATATGTTGTACTGTCTTCTTGAATATTATTAAGTACTCTTGACCGACAACTAAATAAGAAAACCCACCGGGCATCCATGTGTTTGTGTGGGAGTTCTGTCAGCTGGAAAGCAGCTGCAGCAGTGCAGTGAAATGGATAAATGCAGCAGCATGCCAAACCAAGGCCCCAGGCAGATGCAGCTCGGAGGGGGAACCAACCGCCTATTATGCTGCTCCCTGATGTCCCCGGCTCCATCAGCTCCACACTCTCTCTCCAGATTTTAACACTTCCCTCAATTAGCCCAGGGAAGATTTAGGTTGGCACTGAGATGGTGTGGATGAAAGAGAACTTCCTATTCCTGAAAGGGGGCCCCAGCTCACGGTCTGTCTGAGAGAGAAAAGACTGAGACCAGGATATGGATCACAGCAGAGAGAGAAAGAGAGAGACTGAACGAGAGAGAGAGAGGGCGTGACCTGTATGACCAGCGCAGAAAACATCACACAATTAGGTATTTTAACCATTTAAAGATCAAAGGTATAAAAAGAATGCCCACTTCCTACCCTGATGGATGTGATTGAACTCCTCCTTTTCTGGTCGGGCACAGCTGTGGATAACCATACGGGGGTGTGGAGTGGACCAAGGCCTGATTAATTCCCCAACATGCCAACTGATATTGGGGCCTGAGAGGAGAAGCTTGACTGGGTGTGTGTAGATATGCCAGACTGTGTCCACATACGGCCCGGCTCGCTCCACTGGCAGATTAGAGCAAGCTGAAATGCTCCACCATGCCCTCTAGATGGAAAGCAGGTTTTCTGAGGTTCACTGTTGCTTGCCAGAGCCGAATGCCACATCGGGGGTGCTTGGATAAAGATTTAATAAAAAAACTCAAAAGTGAGTGCGGGTTTTGCTAATGTTAAACCTTCAAACGCTGATTTGCGATGTTGCTATTTTAAATAGGGTTCACTTCTCACCGGGGCCTCTTGCCAACCTGTCAAGTGTGTTTTCTGATCAGTCAGGCTCAGAGACATTGCAGAGAGTCCCCGGATCAATTTACCCCGATCTGACAGTTTGGGACTCAAAGCTACAGCCCTTTTTGTCAAGAGTACATTTATAAAAATGGTCTAGTGGCTTAGAGAGAGAAAAGCGTTCAGTTTCAAACTGGAGAGGAGCTCTCTCTGTCTGAGATGAGATTAGGACGTGCTGCCACTACTCTGTCTGGGTCATGGTGAGCTGTGTGTGTTGAGTAAGGGTCAGGAGTTTGTCCACAACAAATTACCTTAGTAAAACACCAATCACGTGAAGAGTCCATCTGCGGAGGTGAGCGACCAGTGATTTCTCAACTCTGTTAAACAGATTAAGATCACTTTATTCGTCTATTGTACACCAACTGAAATTTGACTTCAGTTTTATCCTAAATCAACACACAGCCTGTTAAACAGAATGGTCCCATGATTGAACTGAAGGCCACATACGTAGAGTGGTGACTCTATAATGATGCACAGATCACATCCCACATTACCCTGGCTAGTCATGGTGATTACAGGGGACAACAGTCTGTTGATGACTTATGATCCCGTCTGGGACTCCATTGTGTGACGTGTCCTCCCCAAAGCTCTGAGACAATAGACTCAACAAACACTTTGGCCATGTGTAATATTGAGTGAGTCCCACTCTCCTGCAGAGTACTTTAGCATACCAGACCTCCACTTAATCATCGTGTCCTGGCCAATGCCGAATATGTGAGCGCCCACCGCATCCGGACACAGTATGCCTCTCTTAAGCCCCTTAGATCCCGTCCTTATGTATCAATACTCTCTCCAATTCATTCCAGGGATAGAAGCCCAACTCTCTCTGCTCTAAGGCCTGCTGCAATAGTTAGAGAAGCAATTTGTATGCAGATGTTTGAATTGAAATCAGATGGACAAGAGGCCATCACCACATTTGTGGACGGGGATTGTCAAATGAAAGGAGGACAGGCTGTCCATAACTGAGCATGTGTGTTGTGTTTTGGAATGTGGGGTAGACGAATGACTGCATTAAGCTTTAGTGTTTTCACATGCTGCCTGTAGACAAGATCCAGTTCATCTACTAGCAGACAAGGACCGAGTCCAGTTTCCCTACTAGCAGACAGGGACCGGGTACAGTTCATCTACTAGCAGACAAGGACCGGGTCCAGTTCATCTACTAGCAGACAAGGACCGGGTCCAGTTTATCTACTAGCAGACAAGGACCTGGTCCAGTTCATCTACTAGCAGACAGGGACCGGGTACAGTTCATCTACTAGCAGACAAGGACCGGGTCCAGTTCATCTACTAGCAGACAAGGACCGGGTACAGTTCATCTACTAGCAGACAAGGACCGGGTACAGTTCATCTACTAGCAGACAAGGACCGGGTCCAGTTCATCTACTAGCAGACAAGGACCGGGTCCAGTTCATCTACTAGCAGACAAGGACCGGGTCCAGTTCATCTACTAGCAGACAAGGACCGGGTCCAGTTCATCTACTAGCAGACAAGGACCGGGTCCAGTTCATCTACTAGCAGACAAGGACCGGGTCCAGTTCATCCTACTAGCAGACAAGGACCGGGTCCAGTTCATCTACTAGCAGACAAGGACCGGGTCCAGTTCATCTACTAGCAGACAAGGACCGGGTCCAGTTCATCTACTAGCAGACAAGGACCGGGTCCAGTTCATCTACTAGCAGACAAGGACCGGGTCCAGTTTCCCTACTAGCAGACAAGGACCGGGTCCAGTTCATCTACTAGCAGACAAGGACCGGGTCCAGTTCATCTACTAGCAGACAAGGACCAGGTCCAGTTTCCCTACTAGCAGACAAGGACCGGGTCCAGTTCATCTACTAGCAGACAAGGACCGGGTCCAGTTCATCTACTAGCAGACAACAACCGGGTCCAGTTCATCTACTAGCAGACAACGACCGGGTCCAGTTCGTCTACTAGCAGACAAGGACCAGGTCCAGTTTCCCTACTACCAGACAGGGACCGGGTCCAGTTCATCTACTAGCAGACAAGGACCGGGTCCAGTTTATCTACTAGCCGACAGTCATATGTGAGTTCATTATTCATGTGTGAGTTCATTATTCAGAAAAATGATTGCAGTTACCCCAAAAAATATAAAAACATTCTGGTCTGCAAATGGAACTGAAGGATTTACATTGATAATAAAATCGGACAGACATATTGCTTGTATATGGCCCGACCAATGACTGTTTGTTCTATGTTAATAAACCAGACGATATGAGAAAAACCTTTAGAACAGACAAATAAATAAAATTTTGTTTTTGGACATGATTATGTCTGTAATATTAACATTATAAAAGTTGTCTTTACGTCCAGAGGAAACTAGTCCTCTAGTTTTAGTTTTGTTTTCAAATCGACGGCATGCCAGAGATAGACAATAATGGCCTCCATTTATTAGATTGTGTTTATTGGCCTAGTATAGATCGTGTTTATTGGCTTAGTATAGATTGTGCTTAGTGGCGTGATATAGATTGTGCTTATTGGCGTAGCATAGATTGTGCTTATTGGCGTAGTACAGATTGTGCTTATTGGCGTAGTAAAGATTGTGCTTAGTGGCGTAGTATGGATTGTGCTTATTGGCGTAGTATAGATTGTGCTTATTGGCGTAGTATAGATTGTGCCTATTGGCGTAGTATAGATTGTGTTTATTGCCGTAGTATAGATTGCGCTTAGTGGCGCAGTATAGATTGTGTTTATTGGTGTAGTATAGATTGTGCTTATTGGCGTAGTACAGATTGTGCTTATTGGCGTAGTAAAGATTGTGCTTAGTGGAGTAGTATGGATTGTGCTTATTGGCGTAGTATAGATTGTGCTTATTGGCGTAGTATAGATTGTGCCTATTGGCGTAGTATAGATTGTGTTTATTGCCGTAGTATAGATTGCGCTTAGTGGCGCAGTATAGATTGTGTTTATTGCCGTAGTATAGATTGTGCTTATTGGCGTAGTATAGATTGTGCTTTGTGGCGTGGTATAGATTGTGCTTAGTGGCGTAGCATAGATTGTGCTTAGTTGGTTGATATAGATTGTGCTTATTGGCGTAGTATAGATTGTGTTTATTGGCGTAGTATAGATTGTGCTTATTGGCGTAGTATAGATTGTGCTTAGTGGCGTGATATAGATTGTGCTTATTGGCGTAGCATAGATTGTGTTTATTGGCGTAGTATAGATTGTGCTTAGTGGCGTGGTATAGATTGTGCTTAGTGGCGTAGTATAGATTGTGCTTATTGGCGTAGTATAGATTGTGCTTATTGGCGTAGTATAGATTGTGCTTATTGTTGTAGTATAGATTGTGCTTATTGGCGTAGTATAGATTGTGCTTATTGGCGTAGTATAGATTGTGCTTATTGGCATAGTATAGATTGTGCTTAGTGGCGTGGTATAGATTGTGCTTATTGGCGTAGTATAGATTGTGTTTATTGGCGTAGTATAGATTGTGCTTATTGGCGTAGTATAGTTTGTGCTTATTGGCGTAGTATAGATTGTGCTTAGTGGCGTGGTATAGATTGTGCTTATTGGCGTAGTATAGATTGTGTTTATTGGCGTAGTATAGATTGTGCTTATTGGTGTAGTATAGAGTGTGCTTATTGGCGTAGTATAGATTGTGCTTAGTGGCATAGTATAGATTGTGCTTATTGGCGTGGTATAGATTGTACTTAGTGGCGTGGTATAGATTGTGCTTATTGGCGTAGTATAGATTGTGTTTATTGGCGTAGTATAGATTGTGCTTATTGGTGTAGTATAGAGTGTGCTTATTGGCGTAGTATAGATTGTGCTTAGTGGCGTAGTATAGATTGTGCTTATTGGCGTGGTATAGATTGTGCTTATTGGCGTAGTATAGATTGTGCTTATTGGCGTAATATAGATTGTGCTTATTGGCGTAGTATAGATTGTGTTTATTGGCGTAGTATAGATTGTGCTTATTGGCGTAGTATAGATTGTGTTGATTGGCGTAGTATAGATTGTGCTTATTGGCATAGTATAGATTGTGCTTATTGGCGTAGTATAGATTGTGTTTATTTTCATAGTATAGATTGTGCTTATTGGCGTAGCATAGATTGTGCTTATTGGCGTAGTATAGATTGTGTTTATTGGCGTAGTATAGATTGTGCTTATTGGCGTAGTGTAGATTGTGCTTATTGGCGTAGTATAGATTGTGCTGATTGGCGTAGTATAGATTGTTCTTATTGGCGTAATATAGATTGTGCTTATTGGCGTAGTTGTGTCACCATTGCAAGTCATAAAGCTTTCCAGTGAAGTAATGTTAATGAAACAAACCTACTGTCATCCAAGTGGCATATTGGGATTATGTTTTGAATATTACTGCATTGCTTAATTGTTATTGATTTATTTCAGAGGATATTGCCAGGTAGGTCACAGTACTAACATTCCTTGGGCAAATGTTACGGAAACATCAAATTAATGGGAGTCCACGTGAGTTTACATACCTGTAAACACTTAACAGACTGCATTGACTTGTTTGTACCTGAATGCAGTTACGGACAGACCCATCTACACACACACACACACACACACACACACACACACACACACACACACACACACACACACACACACACACACACACACACACACACACACACACACACACACACACACACACACACACACACACACACACACCATGCTCTTCTTCCTCTGAACAGCTGGGGGTGTTTGCTGTGTGAGTGGGTCACCCATTTTCCTCTCCTCTTGCTCCCACAACGGAACTGTGCTTCAAACTGGCAATGTGTCCATCCCCAACCATCCCCAGCTCATTCTACCACAATCAAAGCCAAGCTTTTGTTACGAACAAACACTTCAGAGAGAGAGAGAGAGAGAGAGAGAGAGAGAGAGAGAGAGAGAGAGGTTTCAGAGCACAGTCACTTGAAAAACAAGAGCATCAATTCATTGTGAAATCAATCGGAATTCCAGTAATGTACCTTGCGCGTTCTCCCAATGTTCTGTGTCATCATACATTGACATTGTGTTAGTATTCCAAGCAGTTTCACACACATGATGAGCATGATGAGTTTGTCCTGGGTGACAATAGCAGCATAATGATGCTGTACACACTGGGTGCTCTGTAGAAGAGAGATGTAGTCAAATACATTCAAAAGCTTTCAAGTCGTTAAGGTGCGCTTGTTTCAGCTTAGAGTTTGCACTCTTTCCCCTCCACCCCAATCTCTTACCATAACATCTACCATGTCCTTCATTAATTCCCACTGTTTATCTTTAACATTGTATTTGGGTGTTTTTAAGGCTCTTATTTCAACATGGCATGGGCTGATATGTTCAGCTATACGATTGTGGTTTTTCATTCTTGGCACTACGACAAGGTCCTTTCATATATAATCATAACATCAAACACAGAGTATTGATATCACGGCAGGCAGGTCCTCTGTTATTTCCTCACATGTCCATCGATGGCTTGGCAACACAGCAAGAGTGTGAGTCTAATATCAGACTAATGTATTACTGTGGTATTGAGAAAATACAACCAGTATTTCCTGACTCCTAAGCCCATGCCATTCTGAAAGCTCAGGGCCACAGTAGGTCATATATACGTTATACTGCATACCTAGATGACAATTTGTTTAACAAGTCAATGTCAAAACCATTTGTCATGATGAAGCCATCTTTTATGCTATGCTATTGCCACGCGCCACAGGATATAGCCTACATAGAGAGCAACAGTAATTGTGACTTTTAATAGCCACTAAAAGAGGCTAACTATGAAGAAATTCATGTTTTGGGGTAAACGCTGAAAATATGGTATGTGGAAACACAGGCTTAGGAGATCTTATGAGTTTTCTTCTGAGATAATCTTCAGCAGCTAACGTCACCTTTTGCTAATTTTTAAGCATTTATGTAATCAAAACAAGCATATAAAGCACATAAATGCTTCATAATTAATAAAGGTCATATTAACTGACTGATATTATCTCATAGAACAAAATGTATAAGACCTCCTAAGCTGGTGATAACCTCAGACCTTATATGTCTGAACAAACCAGAGGTTTCATTTAGGACTGTAAGCTGGCCAGGAGTTGTTTCCTGACCATGTGAAAAGGTTTTCCTGGGCAGGTCACATCGGCAAAAAAAAAAAAAAAATCATATACTGTGCCTATATACATAGTTTAAATGTATTGTGCCGTACTTCACAGCTTTCTACACTGCAGTATATGACTCATGTGCTATTGTGCTTCTGACCCACAGTATTGTATGTGAGGTGGGTGTCCTGTCCTCCTTGAGTTAAAGTGTGTCTTAGTGGGTTTTCAAACTTTTTGGGGCTGGGGAGCCCTTTTGAAATAGCAAATACATCAGGGACCCCCTCATAATCAGAACACAACTCCAGTGAGATAAATAGCATGCCAAAGAGTTTTACCATGGCTTCGGCAATGCATGGTCAGAAGAATCAAGTCTTGGGCCTTGGGAAGGAATATTTTAAAGGACAGCCTTTTGTCATCGGCGATAACATTATTGCAATTTTCAAGCAAGTTTCCTGTGGCAGAAATAAAAAATGGCAGTTTTAAAGACTAAATCACAGTACATTTATGTGTAAAAAATTGGGGGGGAATACTAGAAGTATTGATTTGAATCATGTATAATTGGTGGAGTACTCTGGATACCAATATCCCTGTGAGCCTCCCAGGCCCATGTTTGCCAGAGTTAAGAACATATATATTAGATTAATAATATTATATTGTATTGTACTACACCCACTAGTGGAAAGTCGGTTAGGACATCTACTTTGTGCATGACACAAGTAATTTTTGTAACAATGATTTACAGACAGATTATTTCACTTATAATTCACTGCATCACAATTCCAGTGGGTCAGATGTTTACATACACTAAGTTGAACGGCTTTAGAAGCTTCTGATATGCTAATTGACATAATTTGAGTTAATTGGAGGTGTACCCGTGGATGTGTTTCAAGGCTTACCTTCAAACTCAAGTGCCTCTTTGCTTGACATCATGGGAAAATCAAAAGAAATCAGCCAATAAATTGTAGACCTCCACAAGTCTGGTTCATCCTTGGGAGCAATTTCCAAACGCCTGAAGGTACCACGTTCATCTGTACAAACAATAGTACGCAAGTATAAACACCATGGGACAACGCAGCCGGTCATACCGCTCAGGAAGGAGACGCGCTCTGTCTCCTAGAGATGAGGAAGGAGACGCGTTCTGTCTCCTAGAAATGACGTATTTTGTGCGAAAAGTGCAAATCAATCTTAGAACAACATCAAAGGACATTGTGAAGATGCTGGAGGAAACAGGTACAAAAGTATCTATATCCACAGTAAAACGAGTCCTATATCGACATAAGTTGAAAGGCATCTCAGCAAGGAAGAAGCCGCTGCTCCAAAACCACCATAAAAAAGCCAGACTACGGTTTGCAACTGCACAAAGATCCTCTGATGAAACAAAAATAGAACTGTTTGGCCATAATGACCATCATTATGTTTGGAGGAAAAAGGGGGAGGCTTGCAACCCGAAGAACACCATAGCAACCGTGAAGCACGGGGGTGGCAGCATCATGTTGTGGCGGTGCTTTGCTGCAGGAGGGACTGGTGCACTTCATAAAATAGATGGCATCATGAGGAAAGACAATTATGTGGATATATTGAAGCAACATCTCAAGACATCAGTCAGGAAGTTAAAGCTTGGTCACAAATGGGTCTTCCAAATGGACAATGACCCCAAGCATACTTCCAAAGTTGTGGCAAAATGGCTTAAGGACAACAAAGTCAAGGTATTGGAGTGGCCATCACAAAGCCCTGACCTCAATTCTATAGAAAATGTGTGGGCAGAACTGAAAAAGCGTGTGTGAGCAAGGAAGCGTACAAACCTGACTCAGTTACACCAGCTCTGTCAGGAGGAATGGGCCAAAATTCACCCAACTTATTGTGGGAAGCTTGTGGAAGGCTACCCGAAACATTTGACCCAAGTTAAACAATTTAAAGGCAATGCTACCAAATACTAATTGAGTGTATGTAAACTCCTGACCCACTGGGAATGTGATGAAATAAATTAAAGCTGAAAAAAATCTATAAATGATCCTAACTGACTTAAGACTTTGGGGTGGCAGGTAGCATAAAAAAAATATGCCCCTGAACAACTCACTGTCATTGAAAATAAGAGGCTGTCATTGAAAATAATAATTTGTTCTTAACTGACTTGCCTAGTTAAATATAAAGGTAAAATAAAAAGACAGGGAATTTTTACCAGGATTAAATGTCAGGAATTGTGAAAAACTGAGTTAAAATGTATTTGGCTAAGGTGTATGTAAACTTCTGACTTCAACTGTATTTGGTAAAACACCAAGTCAATATTATGGGAAGAACAGCTCAGATAAGCAAAGAGAAATGACAGTCCATCATTACTTTAAGTCATGAAAGTCAGTCAATGCGAAAAATGTCAAGAACTTTGAAGGTTTCTTCAAGTGCAGTCACAAAAACCATCAAGCGCTTTGATGAAACTAGTTCTCATGAGGACCGCCACAGGAAAGGGAGACCCAAAGTTACCTTTGCTGCAGAGGATAAGTTCATTAGAGTTACCGGCCTCAGATTGAAGCCCAATTAAGTGCTTCACAGAGTTTAAGCAACAGACACATCTCAACATCAATTGTTCAAAGGAGACTGTGTGAATCAGGCCTTCATGATTGAATTGCTGCAAAAAAAACACTACTAAAGGACACCAATAAGAAGAAGAGACTTGCTTGGACCAAGAAACACGAGCAATGGACTTTAGACTGGTGGAAATCTGTCCTTTGGTCTGAGTCCAAATTTGAGATTTTTGGTTCCAACTTTTGTGAGACGCAGAGTAGGTGAATGGAGGATCTGCGTATGTGTGGTTCCCACCATGAAGCATGGAGGAGGAGGTGTGATGGTGTGGGGGTGCTTTGCTGGTGACACTGTCTGTGATTTATTTAGAATTAAAGGCACACTTAACCAGCATGGCTACCACAGCATTCTGCAGCATCCCATCTGGTTTGCGCTTAGTGGGACTATAGTTTGTTTTTCAGCAGGACAATGGCCCAACACACCTCCAGGCTGTGTAAGGGCTATTTGACCAAGAAGGAGAATGATGGAGTGCTGTATCAGATGACCTGGCCTCCACAATCACCCAACCTCAACCCAATTGAGATGGTTTGGGATGAGTTGGACAGCAGAGTGAAGGAAAAGCAGCCAACAAGTGCTCAGCATATGTGGAAACCTTCAAGACTGTTGGAAAAGCATTCCAGGTGAAGCTGGTTGAGGGAATACCAAGAGTGTGCAAAGCTGTCATCAAGGCAAAGTGTGGCTGCTTTGAAGAATCTAAAATGTGAAATATATTTTGATTTTCTTTAAACTTTTTTGGTTACTACATAATTCCATAATGGTGTTATTTCATAGTTTTGATGTCTTCAGTATTATTCTACAATGTAGAAAATAGAAAACATAAAGTAAAACTGAATGAGTAGGTGTGTCCAAACCTTTGACGGGTACTGTATATATATTTTAGTTCTGGTCATGGATCCCATGCAGTACCTCCGCAGATGGACCCCACTTTGAGAACCCCTCTCCTAGTGTCTGTCCTAGATCTAGTGTGTGTCCTAGTGTTCTTTCTGACCTCAGGTTTGGCATGGTGCTGCCTGTCAAACACAGGTGCCCTTTGTTGTGTCTGTCTGCAGTCCAGGAGAGTGCCTCTGCCTCCACAGGGCCTCACACACAAAGGAATGTTTAGTGGGATACATTACACAGGGACTGCTTGTTTGTTTGGGACCTAACAACAGTAACCTGATGACATCTCAGTCAGGTCAGGATTTTAACCTCTACAGTAAAGCGAATGCTGCACCTTTTTCCAACAGGATTAGATTTTTAGTTAGAGGACATGACTTATAAAAAGTCACAAGAAGTTCTCAATGTCTTCTAGCTACCGTTTGTACTCAACACACTCTATTTCAGCCCCCGTCTTGTAGCTGGTCCGTGGTGAGCCCCATGTTCCTCTCCCGGTGTTTGTGAGTTGATGAAAAGGCTGCTTTGTTGTGTTTCAGTAATGGACCGTCACATTGAGCTGGACTTCCTCACAGAAATGACTGTTATATGAAGTCAAGCCAGTTTGGGTGCCTGTGGTTTGTCTGTCTGTCTGTCCTCCTGTCTGTCTGTCCGTCTGTCTGTCCTCCTGTCTGTCTGTGCGTTTCTCTGTCTGTCCTCATGTCTGTCTGTCTGTCCTCCTGTCTCTGTTCTCCTTAATGTCTGTGCGTCTCTCTGTCTGTCCTCCTGTCAGTCTCTGTCTGTCTGTCTGTACTCCTGTCAGTCTGTCTATTTGCCCCCTGGCTTTCTCTCAGCCCATGTGAGACGGGATGGAAGTGGACAGTTTCCGCGGCGACAGAAGAGTGACAGTCAGTCACCATGGGCGACCCAGACGCCCCCGCTGAGTGGCTGAACTCCAGTGGAACTGCAAGCAGAAAGCATTCTGTGGTTTTTGGTGACAGAAGGTCAAAAGGCATATTTGGGTTCTGTTGTTGAAGTTTGTTTGTGGTTGACTCTTTACTTCTCCCCTCTCTTCTCCTCATTGGTTATTTCTTGTTTTTTTCCGTCTGCGTCGCTCTGTCTGCAGTCTCCATCTTGTTTCTTTCCAGTGTGTGGCCGACGTGACAACAGCTGGAGAGGGACTCGGAGAAAGAGCCACCTTCAAGGCTATGCTGAATCCATTACCTCAGCTGACACAGAGATGACAATGACATTTTCAGTCACAGTGTAACCCAGCTATAAACTGGAACTGTTCGACATGAAAGGCATCCATTTAGTTTTATTTTGCTGTGGTGCATGAGTTCACTACATGTGTTTTCTTTGAGAATTAAGTTTGGTCTGTAGATGTCTTGAGACAATTACTCAGAGGCCATACTGAAGTTTAAAACTGGTCGCCATCAGCTCCTGCCTGCATGAGGCCCATGTAGAAAAACTCACTGAGTAACCATGTTCTCATACAACGTGATGTGTTTACGTGGATAAGTTGCTGTCTCTATTCCAGAGGCCCTCTTGTGGCCCTTTGCTCTACTAGGGGCTCAATGTAATTAGTCAAGTAAGTCAAGTCTTTATTCCGGGTCCAGGAGCTTCTCTTTACACTGTAAACAGTTTAGTAAGCATAACTAGGCTGTGGCTAGTATAGTTCGCTGACTGTGACCCTCAGTAACCTGCTAAGGGCATGGGGCGCTATACAAGACACAGCTGACCTTGTGACACTGTCCAAGAAACTGTTAGTTTAGATAATACCTCATTTAGCCTCTGTTTCTGTGACTAAATAAATACAGAAGGACATATAAATGCTGAAGTGACCGTTAGGAAGAGAGGCCACACATACAGTGGCTCCAAACATACTGTTCCTCTGGGGATGTATTTCTTCTTCACTGAATTTATTTGCTTTATGGTGAAATCGGCCACCTCCGTATCTGTCGAAGCCAATGTTACACCAGGGAGTGGTTGGCTATGAGTGGATTAAGACTTTTCCATTGACCAGCGGTTTACAGAGGTTATAATCTTGGTGTGATTTCCCGTTAAGCCCAGGAAAGCTGTCAAATGCTACTTACTGGAATCCAGTGGAATTTGTAGCTAGCGCTGAGTCGTTGGCAGCGACGTGCACAGACACAAAGCTCACAGGAAGTGGCAGATAGGACTGTCTCTGGACAATGAGGTTCTCTTTTATACAGTACAGAACAGGGCAATAAACTCGTATTTATTAGGTATATATTTTGACTGAAATGGCTGTAATGGCTCCTGAATTTACACAGGGCCGGCTCCAAGTGTTGTCGGAGAGATAAACCCTGTCATAACCAAGTAATTAAATCATTTGAGGGATATATTGAAGCTAGTGGGGAGTCGGTTGGTCTGTACCTCGCAACTTGTATGATATTCAGACCTGCCTTACATGCACTCATTGTCATACATTGCATGTTAAAATAAGATTGCTCATGTCTTTGTGTGATTCAATACATTGCAATATGTTGTATAGATGTTTTAGTAAATATCCTCTGTAGTTTGTGGCCATTTCTGTTGAAATTATTGAGTAACTAGAAATTATTGTATGTTAGTGAAAACAATATTCTCTGTCATTTCCTTGTAACACACACAGACACTGCCATAGTCGTAATATTCTGCAATGGAGCTGTCATCCTCACCCATGGAAAGTTCTCCGCTGTTGTGTCGAGAGATCAGTCTATGTTTGTTGTGTAATGGCTTGAAAGATAAATAAAAATACGTTCCAAACCCTCCCAGTAGATGGAGACAGCGCAGGGTTAACAGACAACATAAATGGTCTAAAATGGATTATCATGGAAAGCGATAGAATGTATTCTTTGAATGCCTGTTTGCCTACTGCTGTAGAACATGTGTTGTGTGTTCTAGTTTGAGAAGCCAAGTGGCTGAATTGGTGCAGAAGATTAAAACGTCAGAGCATTCTGGATTCACATGCACACACACACACAATGGATGACAAATTCCGTTGGATTTACAATGGCCATTTATTTTTAGCATATGATTTGTATAAACACCTCGAGTTCGAGGTTTTATCAATATCACCCACCAGAGGGTGCTATTCCATAAGTATTCACAATGAGTAAAGCAGGAGCTCCTGCCTCAAACTCCTCCAACAGTGGATCTGGGCTGGAGTTCCGAATGTCCTCCAGTCGTGTGTGTGTGTGTGTGTGTGTGTGTGTGTGTGTGTGTGTGTGTGTGTGTGTGTGTGTGTGTGTGTGTGTGTGTGTGTGTGTGTGTGTGTGTGTGTGTGTGTGTGTGTGTGTGTGTGTGTGTGTGTGTGTGCATACAGTCAGTTATACCAATGTATAATAAGCACTCCCTTCTCTTCTCCCTAGGCTCACATGCTGACTGAATAACTCAATCACAGTATCACTAATAATCACCATTAACCCCCCTCCCTCCCTCTGTCTGTCTCACTATTAATAACCATTAACCCCCTCCCTACCTCTCTCTCACTATTAAACATCATTAACCCCCTCCCTCCACTCTCTCTGTCTCACTATTCACCATTAACCCCTCCCTCCCTCCCTCCCTCTCTCTGTCTCACTATTAATCACCACTAACCCCCACTCTCTCTCTGTCTCACTATTAATCACCATTAACCCCTCTCTCTCTGTCTCACTATTAATCACCATTCCATTAACCCCCACCCTCCCTCTTTCTCTGTCTCACTATCAATCACCACTAACCCCCTCTCTCCTTCTCTCCCTGTCGCATTATTAATCACCACTTACCCCCCTCCCTCTCTCTGTCTCACTATTAATCACCATTAACCCCCCTCCCTCCCTGTCTTGCTATTAATCACCACTAACCCCCTCCCTCCCTCCCTCCCTCCTTCTCTCTCTGTCTCACTATTAATCCCCACTAACCTCCCTCCCTATCTCATTATTAATCCCCACTAACCCATCTCCCTCTCTCTCTGTCGCACTATTAATCACCACTTACCCCCCTCCCTCTCTCTCTGTCTCACTATCAATCACCACTAACCCCCTCTCTCCTTCTATCCCTGTCTCACTATTAATCACCATTAACCCCCCTCCCTCTCTCTGTCTCACTATTAATCACCATTAATCCCTCTCTCTCTATCTCATTATTAATCCCCACTAACCCATCTCCCTCTCTCTCTGTCGCACTATTAATCCCCACTAACCTCCCTCCCTCCCTCTCTCTCTATCTCATTATTAATCCCCACTAACCCATCTCCCTCTCTCTCTGTCGCACTATTAATCCCCACTAACCTCCCTCCCTCCCTCTCTCTCTATCTCATTATTAATCCCCACTAACCCCTCTCCCTCTCTTTCTGTCTCACTATTAATCACCACTTACCCCCGTTCTCGCTCTGTCACACTATTAATCACCACTAACCCCCCTCCCTCGCTCTCACCACTTACTAAAGCTGAGTAGGAGCTACCAGCTGCCCTACTGAGCCAGGGCTTGCACGGCACCGCAGCACACATGCATATCATTAATAACTTAATTAGCGCTTCCTGAGTGCAGCCAAGGACATGGATTAGTTGGATAACTAAGGAGTGTGTGTGTGTGTGTGTGTGTGTGTGTGTGTGTGTGTGTGTGTGTGTGTGTGTGTGTGTGTGTGTGTGTGTGTGTGTGTGTGTGATTTAAGATCGAAACTGCATGAAGACAGAACACGTTTTTTTTCAACATGTTGGCTGTCACGTGTTGTTATTGATAGACTGGCCCAAAGGGTCTGTTTCATTCTGGAGGTAATCAACTATTTTAGATGAGCTGCACCGGAATTAAAAGGCTGTATCCTCCTACAGTTGAAGTCGGAAGTTTACATACACTTAGGTTGGAGTCATTAAAACTCGTTTTTCAACCACTCCACAAATTTCTTGTTAAACTATAGTTTTGGCAAGTCGGTTAGGACATCTACTTTGTGCATGACACAAGTAATTTTTCCAACAATTGTTTACAGACAGATTATTTCACTTATAATTAATTGTATCACAATCCCAGTGGGTCAGAAGTTTACATACACTAAGTTGAATGGCTTTAGGAGCTTCTGATAGGCTAATTGACATCATTTGTATCAATTGGAGGTGTACCTGTGGATGTATTTCAAGGCCTACCTTCAAACGCAGTGCCTCTTTGCTTGACATCATGGGAAAATAAAAAGAAATCAGCTAGGACCTAAAAAGGTTTTTGTAGACCTCCACAAGTCTGGTTCATCCTTGGGACAATTTCAAAACGTCTGAAGGTACCATGTTCATCTGTACAAACAATAGTACGCAAGTATAAACACCATGGGTCATACCGCTCAGGAAGGAGGCGTGTTCTGTCTCCTAGAGATGAACGTATTTTGGTGCGAAAAGTGCAAATCAATCCCAGAACAACAGCAAAGGACCTTGTGAAAATGCTGGTGTTATGGAACAGAGACTCAAGACAAAAAGGTTTCCAAAAAGGAGTAACAGGTTTAATGGGATAAAGCTGGTGATGACAACAATGGAGTAGAGAGAGTCTCTGTAAGATGGTGATGGGAAATCCAGATAGGTATTCTTGTATGAAGAGGAGGAGGTGGCCGGAGGATGAACACTGGAACCAGGAAGACGAGGGAGTCACTGGAAGGTAGAGGAACAAGGTAGAATACGAAGGTCGAGGTTAGAGGAACAGGGAGTGAGTCCTTTCTCAAATGAGATCAGACAAAGTGACTGTGTTGGGGGAGTGCCTATATGCTGACTGAGCTGATGATCCAATGACGTGCAGGTGTGGGTGATTAGAACTCAGGTGACAGTGATCTCTGTGATTGTGTGGTGGTGGAGCCTGGCTGATCCCTGACAGCTGGAGGAAACAGGTACAAAAGTATCTGTATCCACAGTAAAACGAGTCTTATATCGACATAAGTTGAAAGGTCGCTCAGCAAGGAAGAAGCCACTGCTCCAAAACCGCCATCAAAAACTACGGTTTGCAACTGCACATGGAGACAAAGATCGTACTTTTTTGAGAAATGTCGTCTGATGAAACAAAAATAGAACTGTTTGGCCATAATGACCATCGTTATGTTTGGAGGAAAAACGGGGGAGGCTTGCAAGCTGAAGAACATCATCCCAACCGTGAAGCATGGGGGTGGCAGCATCATGTTGTGGGGGTGCTTTGCTGCAGGAGGGACTGGTGCACTTCACAAAATAGATGGAATCATGAGGTAGGAAAATTATGTGGGAATGTGATGAAATAAATAAAAGCTGAAATAAATCATTCTCTCTACTATTATTCTGACATTTCACATTCTTAAAATAAAGTGGTGATCCTAACTGACCTAAGACAGAGAATTTTTACTGGGATTAAATGTCAGGAATTGTGAAAAACTGAGTTTAAATGTATTTGGCTAAGGTGTAATTAAACTTCCGACTTCAACTGTATGTCTTGGATTGAACCAGGAAATCATGCAATACACTTGAATTATATAATTCATTGTCCTTTCATTCTCTGCCATATGAGGGATTTTCTAGCACGTTCAGTTGATGGAAAAGAAGAAGAAATACATCTCTTATATCTGAACACCTGAATAGAACTGTTAGCCAGACATAACCTGAAGCAACACTGGTAGCACAGAGAGTGTTCTGACATAACGTTTTGAAGGATTTGACACTACAATAGATATGAGGTCTGACTGTGCTTTCTCTTAACATGCAAGCATAATTGTGATGAAATTATACTACGTGTGCACTCCACTACCCCGGCAAAATCAACTTCCTCTCGCTTTCAATCTAGTTTTGGCATCTTTCAGCAGAGCCACAACCTAGTCAACTCCATCACTCACAGTAAATGTGTTACAAGTTTTCTTGATTGATTAAGGGGCAATCAGCAGTTCCTATTTTTGGACTCATTAATGATATGTACCCATTGATTCTTGAAGAATATAACTTAGCTTAATTTCTTAGTCGTACCCAATCATACCTTATCATAACCCATCATACCCCATCATAACCCATCATACCCATCATAACACATTATACCCCATCATAACCCATCATATCCCATCATACCCCATCTTAACCCATCATACCACATCATACCCCATCATAACCCATCATACCCCATATTTTTTATTTATTTTACCTTTATTTAACCAGGTAGGCTAGTTGAGAACAAGTTCTCATTTACAACTGCGACCTGGCCAAGATAAAGCACAGCAGTTTGATACATACAACAACAAAGAGTTACACATGGAATACACAGACATACAGCCAATAATACAGTAGAAAAAAATAAAATAATAATAAGTCTATATACAGTGGGTGCAAATGAGGTAAGATAAGGGAGGTAGGGCAACAAATAGGCCATGGTGGCGAGGTAATTACAATATAGCAATTAAACACTGGGATGGTAGATGTGCAGAAGATAAATGTGCAAGTTACTGGGGTGCAAAGGAGCAAGATAAATAAATAAATATAGTATGGGGATGAGGTAGTAGGATGGGCTGTTTACAGATGGGCTATGTGCAGGTGCGGAGATCTGTGAGCTGCACTGGTAGCTGGTGCTTAAAGCTAGTGAGGGAGATATGAGTCTCCAGCTTCAGTGATTTCTGTAGTTCGTTCCAGTCATTGGCAGCAGAGAACTGGAAGGAAAGAAGGCCAAAGGAGGAATTGGCTTTTGGGGTGACCAGTGAAATATACCGCCTGGAGCGTGTGCTGCGGGTGGGTGCTGCTATGGTGACCAGTGAGCTGAGATAAGGCGGGGCTTTACCTGTCAGAGACTTGTAGATGACCTAGAGCCAGTGGGATTGGCGACGAGTATGAAGCGAGGGCCAGCCAACGAGAGTGTACAGGTTGCAGTGTTGGGTAGTATATGGGGATTTGGTGACAAAACGAATGGCACTGTGATAGACTGCATCCAATTTGTTGAGTAGAGTGTTGGAGGCTATTTTGTAAATGACATCGCCGAAGTCAAGGATCGGTAGGATGGTCAGTTTTACGAGGGTATGTTTGGCAGCATGAGTGAAGGATGCTTTGTTGCGAAATAGGAAGGAGAGTTTACAGTCTAGCCAGACACCTAGGTATTTGTAGTTGTCCACATATTCTAAGTCAGAGCCGTCCAGATTAGTGATGCTGGACGGGCGGGCAGGTACGGGCAGTGATCGGTTGAAAAGCATGCATTTACTTGCATTTAAGAGCAGTTGGAGGCCACGGAAGGAGAGTTGTATGGCATTGAAGCTTGTTTGGAGGTTAGTTAACACAGTGTCCAAAGAAGGGCCAGAATTATCCCATCAAACCCCATCATAACCCATCATACCCCATCATAACCCATCATACCCTATCATACCCCATCATAACCCATCATACCCCATCATAACCCATCATACCCCATCATAACCCATCATACCCCATCATAACCCATCATACCCCATCATAACCCATCATAACCCAAAATATAAGCTTGTTTTACTCCAACACTATATAGCCTGAAATCATGGTTAAAACTAGATATCATGGATGGTCAGTCCTTGCATCCATAGCTCTGTCTATGAATTTGAGAGTGGTTGCATTTCTCCAGACCCATCCCTCAGCTTTTTACTGAATCAGGGCCGGGGAATATGCTTGTTATTGTTTGAACTGCTGATTGGAGCTTTAATCATACGGGTCAGCTGGAAGTCCAGCTCAAAACAACTGTACATTTGCAGAGTTTGAGTGATGATTTTCTTCCTTTGTTTAGATTTATCATTCCCGACAAGCGGAGTTAGATCAAGTACTGTATGAATGTGTTCAGGACTTGAATGTATTCAGCCATAACCCATTTAGTTGTCTTGAATGGAGTACTTGTGAGATAAAGGCTTGGGTCATCTGATATAACTTTGGATTGTTCAGAGAGCCATAGGGAAAACAGCATCACAAAGGCACAGCAGGTATACCGTTTCTGCATCTCAATGTGCCTTGTATTCATTTTTTTTATATTGTATTGTCTACTTTCCTTCAACTTTTTACTTCTCTTAGAGCCTGTACTGCTGGTGTAACCCACTCTGACTCCACCCCTTTTGTCTTTCGTGGCTCTGTCATTGGGGGAGACCGAGTTCCGTCGGTGATGCAAGTGCCCAGCTCAGCAGGGCAGATGTGTGATGATGATGATAATTATTATTATTATTATTATTATTATTATTATTATATTATGATGTCATCGCAGAGGGACACCAGAGCCTGGTGTGCTGAATCAGGCTCTGTGGAGAATGGCTGAGGGAGTGAGGAAGGGGGGCAGGGAGGGAGGAGAGGGAGGGAAGATATTTCTAGCAGGCAATGCTCTCTTAAAGAGCAACTGCCCCTAAAAAAGTACTTCTCATTTAGAAAACAGCCTATGTGGCATCGATTTGAGTCAGAAACATTTATTCTGCTGTCAAAATTTACTACAAAGTGTAAATAGGACAATTTTGGTCATAAAGTCAGTCTCGTCTAAAACTGAGTTTTGTGAGACTTGTGGTCGTGACAACATCAGAACATAAATGAAGGTTGGGTTTGTTTCAATCCTGCCCACATGCCCACAGCTGGTAGCACACAAGTAATCATCAATTGTGCAGCTGCACGCAACCCAATCGTAATGCCCGTGATAAATTTGGGTTCACTTTGGATATGCATATAGGGCTAGTTATGGACCATCAGTAAATTACACAATGTACATGGGACAATATGTAAATATTCCAATAGCTCCATATTTTATGACTTAAACACCTCAAACCAACTATAAATTGTAGAAATTCATATACAAATATTTTAAGCATTTAATGAGAAAACTAAAAGGTGTGTAACATGAAAATATTGTCTTAGTTACATTCTGTAATTTATTGAAGGTTCCTAACTAGCCTCGGAGATAGACTATCCAAAGTCAAACCAACTTTGTCACAGTTGCACACCAGCCGGCTGAAGCTAATTGGCTAAATAACTCTTCCCACCTGCGAACACACACAAGAGACACCCACATCAAACCAAAACCCGAAACCAACTCACTTTTGAATTCAGTCATGGCCTCTACCATTTCCTAATTAACGAAATCTAAAACGAGGCCAAATCAGGAAGTGCATTTGCCCTTTAAATAGATAGAGCACAGGAAAAAGTACAAGTGCAACAATTAAAGAGTGAGATGGGTGCTATCATTGGTTTGGGTATTGAGAATGTTTAAGAAAGTTTAATAGCTGTATCCAGATTATCTAATATAAGTAGTTTTATTAGCCAAATTCGTACTACAAGTATTTGAGGTAATATGGAAATAGGAGTTTTAATTTGTTGTTTCTAATAGCATACCTACAGTATCAAAAACAGGTAATAGTCACAGACATCTTTTTAGTAAAACTAATTTTCATCATAAACATACAGTAGATGGATATGATTCTGTTGACATGATTGAGTGTCTTGAAACTCTTAAAAGTTCCTTGACCTTGCTGGACCCTTGAGTGTCTGCAGCACAAAGGAAGTGATTGTTATGGTTCTGCTCTTGGACAATGCATGTTTGTCATTACTGGGTGCAGAGGGGGGGTGTATGGGACATACAGTAATGTTCTTGTGTACCCATGGTGTGTCTGGCTCCATAATGTAAGTTCAGAGAGGTCATTCTTACTGTAGGGAGGGAGAATGTGGTTCTGCTACAAGTCCACAGCAGGCCTTGCATAACCATTTATTACACCAGTGTCTTGCTGGTGTGTTTCTCTGGCAGGATTTGACTGTAAGTACAGGCAAGGATAAAACAACATTGGTCTGTTATACCACTTTAACTTAGACATTGAAAGTCCTCCTTCCTTTGAGTAATAACACGGAAAGTCCTCAAAAGGGAGTTTACAACTTTACATGAACGATCAATTAAATATAATAACAATGCTGACAAACCACAAAGCCAACACATCGGTTTGGTAAACAGAATGCTAGACATTTATCACAGGCGTCTTTGACAATGACAATGTATGACAAATGACACACAAAGTGTTGTGCAACATAACCACAGCTAGGCTGGTACCTGGCCAGACAGCGAGCCTAAATCTCGGGAGGTCTCGGGGTAGATGCTTATTTTTTTACATTTATTTAACTAGGCAAGTCAGTTAAGAAAAAAAATCTTATTTTCAATGACGGCCTAGGAACAGTGGGTTAACTGCCTTGATCAGGGGCAGAACGACAGATTTTTACCTTGTCAGCTCAGGGATTCAATCTTGCAACCTTTCGGTTACTAGTCCAACGCTCTAACCGCTAGGCTACCTGCCGCCCCAACTGGTTGAGACATAACTGCCACTGGAATCAATGGATTAAGGTTGTTTAAGGCCACACACGCACCTAAGCATGCACACACACCTGCGCGCGCGCGCGGGGGGAGACAGGCCAATTTTACCCCCTCAATAATATACCATGACACATTTGATGGATTGGAAATTATTTTCCCTACGTAGCTATTGGCTTTCTGTTGCTTTACATTACACAGTACTACTCAATTCCTAATTTTATGATTGGATCCCCCCCACCCACCAATTATGCTTTTGGTTTGGCCCGTGGTTTGTAAAGGGAAAAAAAGTTGCGTTAGGCTTGTAAGGAGAACTGAGCAATAGCTCCTCTCTTTATCTTTCTCTCCTCTTCTTTCTCGCTCTCTCCTTTTCTCTTTCTCTCTCACTCCTCTTCTTAAAGCATTTTACTGTAGTAGGCTGAATCAGGATCACAGTGTTTCTTGGTAGTCTTCAACAAATCTGCTTTGAAACAAAAGTATACACCTTACACACATGGTTATGGGCTTAAAAAAAGAAGACACCAGTACCATGTCAGATATAGAGTTGAAATGTATTCAATTCTGAGTTTGCATCCCAAAAGTACACTTTATATACTTCAGAGAAGACTGAAATACGACAAAACTATTTGACATAGAAACACCAGATTTCCGGAAGTTTTTTATTTTCTATTTTATTAATTATGAAATTACGATATATTAATTAATAATATTCCACCCATGAGGCCATTAGTTATTTGACTGCAGGAAAGGGCTACCAAACCCTTAATTCGGTGAACTAACTTGGAACAAATTAAGAAGTACAGTCCCATTTAACGCGATAAATTCATAAGAACAAATAGGAATTATATAGAAAGGGATATTTTTCAAATGGAGAAAGATTTATTGCGAATTGACGAAATGCACACTCGCCCTGAGGTGCGTGTCGTCAGTCCGGTGAGACCAACGCCGGCTCCACGCACCCGGAGTCCAGTGCGCCTCCCCAGCCCGGTACGTCCAGTGCCAGCTCCCCGCATTCGCCTTCAGGTGCGTGTAATCAGTCCGGTGAGACCTACGCCGGCTCCACGCACTCAGATTCCAGTGCGCCTCCCCAGGCCGGTACGTCCAGTGTCAGCTCCCCATACTTGCCCTGAGGTGGTGTAATCAGTCCGGTGAGACCTATGCCGGCTCCACGCACCAGGCGTCCAGTGTGCCTCTTCAGTCCGGTGAGACCTACGCCGGCTCCACGCATTTGGATTCCAGTGCGCCTCCCCAGGACGGTGCGTCCTGTGCTGGTTCCCTGCACTCGTCCTGAGGTGCGTGTCAACAGTCCGGTGAAACCTGTTCCGGCTCCACACACCAGACCTCCAGTGCACCGTCCCAGCCCGGTGAATCCTGTGCCGGCTCCCCGCACACACCCTGAGGTGCGTGTCGTCAGTCCGGTGAGACCTACGCTGGCTCCACGCACTCGGATTCCAGTGCGCCTCCCCAGGCAGGTGCGACCGGTGCTGGTTCCCTGCACTCGTCCTGAGGTGCATGTCAACAGTCAGGTGAAACCTGTTCCGGCTCCACGCACCAGACCTCCAGTGCACCGTCCCAGCCCGGTGAATCCTGTGCCGGCTCCCCAAACGCGCCCTGAGGTGCGTGTCATCAGTCCGGTGAGACCTGTTCCGGCCCCACGCACCAGGCCTCAGTTTAACTTTTATGAGGTCTTGTTTATGAATCTCTTCAGTCTGTACTCTCTTTTACCACTGTGAGTGCTAAAGGTTTGAACCAACAGAGATTTAGCTTTGGTGAATCCCTAGTAAAACAGTTTATTTTTATGATTTGTTTACTTGCAAATAGTTTGATTTGCCTGAGCTACTACTTCCAGGGGTGAGGGAGTCAACGGAGTCCCGTGATGACCTAGAGTGGCTTTGAGCTCATTTAAATGCCTGATGCCTGATAGCTTGTTAAGACACATCTGCCAACCAACCTAAGCTTATTGAGGTGTTGTGCTGCTAGTGAAAACAAACAAGAGACAGCAGAGATAGCTAGGGGAAGCAGTTGGCAGCAGCCTATGGGAGCTCATCCTTTAGATTTAACCTTAAAATAGGTCACAGGAAGCAAAGAATAAGGATATAGAAGACAGCCCTCTGACTTGTTAGTATGTCCAACCTGAGCTGTCATCCATGACATATGGGGCCAGGTTCAGCCACTGCCACATTGTGATAGTTTTTGCATGTTATTGTGCGAATTGAGTGTGAGACTGCGTCGCACAATGTGTGGGTAAGGATCCTCCATGTGTGCCCGCATTAATCTCTTCTTCAACTGGGATAACCCACTCAGAGCAGGAAAGATGACTCATCTATGGGAGGCTCTGCCTGTAGCTTTCATGATGTATTCTACCCGTATGATAATGATGATAATGTAATCTTATCCACAGCACACCTTAGGGCTCAATCACTAGCTGAATGGTGGTGTATATGTTTAACCTAAAGCAACTATATAGGCAGGTTCTGTAGATCACTGTGGTCCGTCCCTCCCTCTCTGAGGTGTAACATTTTGTGAACTTGATGAACCTGTGTGAGGACAAAGTGTCACGACAGCTAGGAGTGGTGGGTGTGGAGTCAAGCGCAGAGAGCAGACTGAACGGAACAACCGTCTTTAATGCGGTTGGTAGGGTTTCCAACGCCAAAACACACAGGCGCAAAATCAGAATACAATAAGAGCAGCCCAAACATAGGACGTGAACTCAACACCAACAGAACAGCAATCAAGCCCGCACAAAAGGAGGCGGGCTTAACCGGCTTAAATAGCCCTAACAAACACAAAACGAAAACAGGTGCAAACAATACGATAATCAACAGAAAGAAAATAGAGGATCGGTGGCAGCTAGTAAGCCGGAGACGACGACCGCCGAACGCCGCCCGAACAGGCAGAGGAGCCACCGTCTGTGGAAGTCGTGACAAAAAGTGCCTACCCATCAAACCAAAATGTATTCTGTGAAGGTTCCCAGAACATTCGTTAGGTCACGGAAAATGTTCTCATGATACAAAAATTGTCCAGTCGTGGTAATGATAATAAAATGTTTGTATAAAACCTTCGCCTGATGTCCCGAAAAAGGGATAAAAAGTCAAATTTTTGTTTTTTTTAAGATGTCAAGGAGTGGATTGCATACAACAAACGTACAGCATGATGGCTGTGGCTGGTGTGGTGAGTAGCTAGCTGTGCTACTTCGACACTGTGATGTAACTAGCTAAACCTCTCCCTAATGTGTAATGTGATGTTATGTCATAGAGAGGAATTTTGCATAGCTAGCATTGCACGTGACAATAAGGTTTGATAGGATTTAACATTAGCCAGCTTGCTATCGATAATGTTTCAACTTGAACTGGTTGCGATATAACTACTTCCAAGTAATTTTTCTCATTATATGTTTATTGAGGGATATTTAATTTAATTCACAGGCTACTTACAAAACCTGGTAGATTTGTTGTTCAGCAGTGTCGTAGGAACCCCCCTACCATATCAGGAGCAGAAGGCTGAGGCAGTACGTTGCCAGGCATCAGTCCCACTTCAGGTTGGTCATATTTGATCTGGTCATAGGTCAAAATACTATCACTTGTTCTGGAATTCACCTAAATCAAATCAAATTGTATTTGTCACATACACATGGTTAGCAGATGTTAATGCGTGTGTAGCGAAATGCTTGTACTTCTAGTTCCGACCATGCAGCAGTATCTAACAAGTAATCTAACAATTTCACAACAACTACCTTATACACACAAGTGTAAAGGAATGAATAAGAGTATGTACATATAAATATATGGATGAGCGATGTCCGAACGGCATAAGCAAGATGCAGTAGATGGTAAAGAGTACAGTATATACATATGACATGAGTAATGTAGGATATGTAAACATTATACGAAGTAGCATCGTTTAAAGTGGCTAGTGATACATTTATTACATCAATTTTTTTATTATTAAAGTGGCTAGAGATTTGAGTCGATGGCCGAACAGCATAGGCAAGATGCAGTAGATGGTATAGAGTACAGTATATACATATGAGATGAGTAATGTAGGATATGTAAAAATGTTGGCAGCAGCCACTCAATGTTAGTGATGGCTGTTTAACAGTCTGATGGCCTTGAGATAGAAGCCGTTTTTCAGTCTCTCGGTCCCAGCTTTGATGCACCTGTACTGATCTCGCCTTCTGGATGATAGTGGGGTGAACAGGCAGTGGCTTGGGTGGTTGTTGTCCTTGATGATCTTTTTGGCCTTCCTGTGACATCGGGTGGTGTAGGTGTCCTGGAGGGCAGGTAGTTTACCCCCGGTGATGCATTGTGCAGACCTCACTACCCTCTGGAGAGCCTTACGGTTGTGGGCGGAGCAGTTGCCGTACCAGGCGGTGATACAGCCCAACAGGATGCTCTCGATTGTGCATCTGTAGAAGTTTGTGAGTGTTTTTGGTGACAAGCCGAATTTCTTCAGCCTCCTGAGGTTGAAGAGGCGCTGTTGCTGTTGCGCCTTCTTCACCACGCTGTCTGTGTGGGTGGACCATTTCAGTTTGTCCGTGATGTGTACGCCGAGGAACTTAACTTCTTAGGGAGCGGATCCCGAGGTGACGGTTTTGGAGAGTCTGGCGTGCCCAAAGTAAAATGCCTCCCACTCAGGCCCAGACAATAGGATATGCACATAATTAGTACTATTGGATAGGAAACACTCTGAAGTTTCTAAGATTGTTAAAATATCATCTGTGAGTATAACAGAACTGATATAACTGGTAAAAACCCGAGGAATTTCTGTCCTGGAAAAAGTGTTTTTGACACATTGCCTCATTTTGAACCACTCCCTATTGAAAACAGACATATATGGAAGTAAGATTGCAGTACCTATTGCTTATCAATGATGTTTGATTGTTCTTGGACAAGTGTATAGGTATAAGTTGAACGAGTTCTCTTCACGGTTCAATGGGCGAGTGGACGCTGTATTTTATGAACATAATGCGCCAACCAAACTGAGATTTATGGATATAATAAATGACTTTTTCTAACAAAAGAACCATTGGATGTCTTCGTTGGACACTTGGGAATTGCCAAGAAGCAGAGCTTTTGATGACTTTGCAACACTTGTATATTGATGAATGTTTATCAATTCAACTTTTGGATTTTGAAATTGGCGCCTTGCATTTCACCGGGTAGTGTCGGGAGTGAGGCGCTAGCGGGTAAGGCGACTGGAAACATGACTGAATACAAACAGTGTAGCTATTCCCTCTGCAAGGCAATCAAAAGCTAAGCGTCAGTATAGAGACAAAGCTAAAGCTAGCGCCCCACTGCTCCCTACGTAGTTAATACTAACATGATGCTATTAAAACTATCATGATGCTATTAATACTAACATGATGCCATTTAAACTAACATGATGCTATTAATACTAACATGATGCTATTAAAACTAACATGATGCTATTAATACTAACATGATGCTATTAAAACTAACATGATGCTATAAAAACTAACACAATGCTATTAAAACTAACATGATAATATTAAACATTACATGATGCTATAAATACTAACATGATGCTGTTAATACTAACATGAGGCTATTAAAACTAATATGATGCTATAAATACTAACATGATGCTATGAATACTAACATGATGCTATAAATACTAACATGATGCTATAAAAACTAACACGATTCTATAAAATACTAACATGATGCTATTAAAACTAACCTGATGCTATAAATACTGACACGATTCTATTAAAACTAACATGATGCTATTAATACTAACATGATGCTATTAAAATGAACATCATGCTATTAATACAATGATGATATTAATACTAACATGATGCTATTAAAGCTAACATGATGCTTTAAATACTAACATGATGCTATAAAAACTAACATGATGCTATAAAATACTAACATGATGCTATTAAAACTAAACTGATGCTACAAATACTGACACGATGCTATTAAAACTAACGTGATGCTATTAATACTAACATGATGCTATACAGACTAACATGATGCTATAAATACTAAAACGATGCTATTAAAACTAACATGAGGCTATTAAAACTAACATGATGCTATAAATACTAACATGATGCTATTAATACTAACATGAGGCTATTAATACTGACATGAGGCTATTCAAACTATGATGCTATTAATACTAACATGATACCAGTAAAACTAACATGATGCAATTAAAACTAACATGATGCTATTAAAACTGACATGAGGCTATTAGTACTATGATGATGTTAATACTAACATGATGCTATTAAAACTAACATGATGCTATTAAAACTGACATGAGGCTATTAGTACTATGATGCTGTTAATACTAACATGATGCTATTAAAACTAACATGATGCTATTAATACTAACATGATGCTATTTAAACTAACATGATGCTATAAATACTAACATGATGCTATAAATACTAACATGATGATATAAAAACAAACATGATGCTATTAAAATGAAAATCATGCTATTAATACTATGATGCTATTAATACTAACATAATGCTATTAAAATTAACATGATTCTATAAATACTAACCTGATGCTATAAATACTAACATGATGCTATTAAAACTAACCTGATGCTATAAATAGTAATACGATGCTTTTAAAACTAACATGATGCTATTAATACTAACATGATGCTGTTTAAACTAACATGATGCTATAAATACTAACATGATGCTATAAATACTAACATGATGATATAAAAACAAACATGATGCTATTAAAATGAACATCATGCTATTAATACTATGATGCTATTAATACTAACATAATGCTATTAAAACTAACATGATTCTATAAATACTAACATGATGCTATAAATACTAACACGATGCTATTAAAACTAACATGAGGCTATTAATGCTAACATGATGCTATTAATACTAACATGATGTATTAATACTATGATGCTCTTAATACTAACATGATGCCATTTAAACTAACATGATGCTATTAATACTAACATGATGCTATTAATACTAACATGATGCTATTAATACTAACATGATGATATTAAAACTAACATGATGCTGTAAATACTAACATGATGCTATTAAATCTAACATGATGCTATAAATACTAACACGATACTATTAAAACTAACATAATAATATTAAAACGTACATGATGCTATAAATACTAAGATGATAATATTAATACTAACATGAGGCCATTAAAACTAACATGATGCTATTAAAACTAACATGATGCTATTAATACGAACATGATGCTATTAATACTAACATGAAGCTGTTAATACTGACATGAGGCTATTCATACTATGATGCTAGTAATACTAACATGATTCTATTAAAACTAACATGATGCTCTTAATACTAATATTACGCTGTAAATACTATGATGCTATTAAAACGAACATGATGCTATAAATACTAAAATGATGCTATAAATACTAACATGATGCTACATACTAAAATGATGCTATACATCCAAACATGATGCTATAAATACTAACATGATGCTATAAAAACTAACGTGATGCTATAAACACTAACATGATGCTATAAACACTAACCTGATGCTATAAATACTAACACGAAGCTATTAAAATTAACATGATGCTATTAATACTAACATGATGCTATACATACTAACATGATGCTATAAATACTAACATGATGCTATTAAAATGAACATCATGCTATTAATACAATGATGATATTAATACTAACATGATGCTATTAAAGCTAACATGATGCTATTACAGTTTTTCTCCATTGGTTTGGCTCATTTCTTGAAACAGAAATTACATTCTCAAAACTACATGGACAAACCTCCAAACCACTTGGCAATTGTTCACAACAGAATTGAATTTCTCATTCATTTCATCAAATTGCAAATGTCTAAATACATGTCTCAATGTCTCAGTACATCTTTGCAAATGATTAAGTACAGGTAGCCTACATTTAGCACAATTTCCAAGTGAATAGATCTTGTTGATCTAAACTGATTGTTGATTCTCAGTCTAATGGTTGTTCGCTCCAAAACGTGTCAGCGTCATTTCATTGTATAAGTCATCACATGCACAACAGTCTGTTCAATTGTCAAAATTAGTCAAGAACATAATACCATGAATACCATATATGAATACCTTGGAACATTTGATAAATGTATTACAGCAATTGACAGTCAGGTGAAACTAGAACTTGACTAACGAAAGAGGAGTTTCACACATCTCAGATGACCAATCAATCAGTATGTTTAGTTACCTGACAGGTGCTGTCCATGACTGTGAATGCTGCCAAACATGTATGTAAAGAGCTTGACCATGCAGGACCAGTACAATTTCTGAACATGGAGGCACCTGGCCAAGTAAATGAACAAGGGCAACTGCCTGCTCGAGGAAGAGGAAGAGGAAGAAGAAGAGGAGGAGGAGGAGTAAGGGTGCGTGGTGGTGGAATAGGGGGAAGAGGCCGAGGAGCACGAAGACACCATGCTGTCCCGGATGAAATTCGGGCCACAATTATAGACCATGTCATCAACCATGGCCTCACAATGGCGGAGGCAGGTCGCGAGTGCAGCCTAATGTGCCTCCTCAACAGTCTCCTCCATCATCCAAACCTTTACTTGGGGAAAACAGGTATGTAGTCAGTCAATGATGGAATTATATGTTGTATAGGACAGGACACTGCATAGAGCAATAAATATATTTATTTACACATTTACCTATTCATTTAGTGTGTGTGTGTGTGTGTGTGTGTGTGTGTGTGTGTGTGTGTGTGTGTGTGTGTGTGTGTGTGTGTGTGTGTGTGTGTGTGTGTGTGTGTGTGTGTGTGTGTGTGTGTGTGTGTGTGTGTGTGTGTGTGTGTGTGTGATAGGCCTACAGTAATATCTTACCTCAATGGGATGTTATGATACTAAAAATGACAAGAAAAACATTGGAGAAAATAAACTATGGAATAGTTTATTTTCTACAGTATTGAAGATACAGTTTACAGTAGTATTCCAGTCACTGTGCAGTGATGCATTAGAATTGTGGTAAAGTTACTGTAAGTAAAACAACAATACAATTACATAGGTACAGTGAGGGAAAAAAGTATTTGATCCCCTGCTGATTTTGTACGTTTGCCCACTGACAAATAAATTATCAGTCTATAATTTTAATGGTAGGTTTATTTGAACAGTGAGAGACAGAATAACAACAAAACAATCCAGAAAAACGCATGTGAAAAATGTTATAAATTGATTTACAATATACAGTATACAGTATATATGTATATAATATGTACATATATATAATATATGTAATATTTACAGTATACAATACACAGAAGCTCCTCATCTTCTTGGACCGCCTTCATTTTGATTTGATCCTGAAAATGAGAGAGGTCTCGTAGGGCCTCACCTACCACAATATGTCATTGTATGGGACAATGTGAATTTCCACCGTGGCCCGCTCATCAGGGCCTGGTTCACTACTCATCCAAGGATGGTCATGGTGTTCCTACCACCTTACTCTCCTTTCCTCAATCCTATTGAGGAGTATTTCTCCGTTTGGAGGTGGAGAGTGTATGAGCATCGGGCTCAAGATCAGAGGTCCCTGCTCCATGCAATGGACGCTGCGTGTGAGGATATTACAGGAGATCAGTGTAGGGGATGGTTGCGACATGCACGCCGTTTCTTCCTCGTTGCATCGCAAGGGAGAATATATACGCTGTGATGTGGATGAGAATCTGTGCCAGACAGACAGCAGCGTGTGGATGGCCAGGAGGGTGAGGACGGTGGCCAGGAGAGGAGGGTGAGGACAGTGACCAGTGAAGAACTGTTAGTTGTGAAACTCCAGCTTTATTTACAGCACTGTAGGCTGCATATAATTTTCATTGTTTTTTGTTTGTGTGTTTATATTACAGTATATTATGTTGTATACATTTTCTTTTGACTCTGATGTATGGAAGTTACTTTATGTGTGTGAATGATAATGGTTACAATTTCCTTGGCAGTATGAGTGCAATGTGTGATGTCAAACCTTGGAGGCTACTCTTACCCTAAAATCCTATTTCTTTTTTTCAGTTTTATACACAATTGTATTCTGTTAGCTAGACAAAAAAAACAGTACAGTAACCATTGTCAATGAAGGACTGGGCTAAGACTGAAAGGTGGACATGAGGGATATTTCAATGGTCAATGATCTTAGAGTTTTGAGAATGTAATTTCGGTTTCAAGAAATGAGCCAAACCAATGGAGAAAAACTGTAATACTAACATGAGGCTATTAATACTAACATGATGCTATTAAAGTTAACACAATGCTATTAATACCATGATGCTATTAAAACTAACATTATGCTATTAATACTAACATGATGCTATTAAAACTAACATTATGCTATTAATACTAACATGATGCTATTAAAACTAACATGATGCTATTAAAACTAACATGAGGCTATTAATACTAACATGATTCTATAAATACTAACGTGATGCTATTAAAACTAACATGATGCTATTAATACCATGATGCTATTAAAACTAACATGATGCTATTAAAACCTAGAAGAGGCTATTATAATACTAACAAGATGCTATTAAAATAACATGTTGTATTAATACTATGACGCTATTAAAACTAACATGATGCTACTAAAATTAACATGATGCTATAAATACTAACATGATGCTATTAAAATGAACATCATGCTATTAATACAATGATGATATTAATACTAACATGATGCTATTAAAGCTAACATGATGCAATAACTACTAACATTATGCTATTAAAACTAACATGAGGCTATTAATACTATCATGATGCTATAAATACTAACGTGATGCTATTACAACTAACATGATGCTATTAATACCATTATGCTATTAAAACTAACATGATGCTATTAAAATTAACATTATGCTATTAATACTAACATGATGCTGTTAAAACCTAGAAGAGGCTATTAAAGTACTAACAGGATGCTATTAATATGAATATGAGGCTATTAAAACTAACCTGATGCTATTAATACTAACATGATGCTATTAAAACTAACCTGATGCTATTAATACTAACATGATGCTATTAAAACTAACTTGAGGCTATTAATACTAACATGATGCTATTAATACTGACATTATGTATTAATACTATGACGCTATTAAAACTAACATGATGCTATTTAAATTAACACAATGCTATTGATACTAACATGATGCTATTAAAACTAACAAGAGGCTATTAATACTAACAAGATGCTATTAAAACTAACATTAGGCTATTAAAACTAACATGATGCTATCAATACTATGATGCTTTTACAACTAACATGATGCTATTAAAACTAACATGATGCTTTTAAAACGAACATGATGCCATTAAAATTAACATGATGCTATATTTACTAACTTGATGCTATTAAAGCTGATATGATGCTATTAATACTAACATGATGCTATTTATACTGATATGATGCTATACATACTTACATGACGCTATTAATACTAACATGATGCTATAAAATCGAACATGATGCTATTAAAACTAATATAATGCTTTTACTACCATGATGCTATTAATACTAACATGATGCTGTAAATACGAACATGATGCTATAAATACTAACATGATGCTATTAAAACTTTAATGATGCTATTAAAACTAACATGATGCTATTAATACTAACATGATGCTATTAAAACTAACATGATGCTATTAAAACTAACATGATGCTATTAAAATGAACATGATGTTATACATACTAACATGACACTATTCATACTAAGATGATGCTATAAAAACTAACATGATCCTATTAAAACTAACATGATGCTATTAATACCATGATGCTATTAATACTAACATGATGCTATAAATACTAACATGGTGCTATAAATACTAGCGTGATGCTATTAAAGCTAACATGATGCTATTAATACCATGACACTATTAAAACTAACATGATGCTATAAATACTAACATGATGCTATTAATACTAACATTCCCAGCTGCTTTGAATTGACTGACTCATGTTTCTGCACTTAAATGCATGATCATTTTGATCCAGCTGGCCTAGCGTAGGCCGTACAGTGTTTGCAGAGGTCGCAGGGTAGGTCACACAACAATCCTGTTGACCCTAGCAGCGACGTAGAGAGACAAGGTTTAATGAGATTGACCAGGCCGAGTGTGACTGTTTGTTGGTGACGTATTTTCTCCAGACTGCGCTCGCAGGCAGCCGTTCAGCCCCGTGGTCATGTGATGAGATCCCTGAGTTTAGGAGTGGGGGATTACTTGGCAGGCCCGGTGTGATCGGGTTCATCAGGCCAGGGACTCAGTGCAAGAGTTACATGTGCTCTATATAAAGAAAGAACATATATATTACTGTAGGGACTTACAGAGCTAGAGGGTAGGGGATTCCTGACCCCATGCCATTCCTAAAGGAACACTCTGTCTCTCTGTGTTTATAATGAAATGCTTCCGGATCATTCCAATGCCGCAATTCCTGATAACTTGTAAAATCCTTTGTTGATAGTGTTTTTTAAAATTAGAACTGCATGAATGTGTCTTAATGTGTCAGGTTGTTGTTGACGTGCTTATAGTCCTTTGGTGGTGTGACCAGGAAGGAACACTAGAGGCGTCACGTCTTCACTGGTCAGGATTAAGAAGGTCTCCCAGCCCTAAAGCCCTATAGCCCTAGTCTTAGACCATGCTGGCATGTTCTCCAGGAACACATGTGGTGGGAGAATGCATGGTTTTACGGAGTGCTGACACAGACTTCACAGGGAAAGTCTACTTTGGAAGCTCCACAAGGTTTTGCTTTGCCCCACCATGCGCCCACCCAATCCACAGCCGTTTCTCTCCCTCAATCCAATTCAGACATGGAGCCATCCGGAAGAATAAAGACACAACTGTGGAGCGCCCTGTCAGACCAAGGCACTGCTGTCAATAGGACATGCTGTTGCATATTCAGGAGATTCCAGCTATACGTCAATAGTTCAGCCTCAATTACACTTTATTTCACTATTAAAGCCTTGTAGGCAATGTTGCAGGAACGAATCATTCTGGTGAAGAGAAAGCCTGTCTTTCCAATGCATGGACACATGCTTTCCCTAGTTCCATGTGCTGTGTAGCTCTAACTATAGACATTGAGCTTCTTTTTGTGCCTAATCAACAGGCCAGACACAACATGCTTGCATATCAAGATGCAAAACCACCAGATATTTAGTTTAAGGATTACAATTTACTGCCTCAGATTTTCCCCCTGAAAATCTATTCAATAGATTTCCCACTGGGAACAGACGTCATTTCAAAATCTAGTTTTTATATGCATTTGGTTGAGTTGTCAACTAACTTGAATTCAACGTGAAATCAAACAAAAACGTTAACATGTCATTGTATTTAGATTAAAAGTTGTTTGAAAAAAATATGACATTCCCTTACGTTGTCGACTTTTTGCAAATCCAATCAGTTTCCAAGTTGATTCAACTTTATCACATATCATTTTTGTTGTTGAAATGACGTGGAAACAACGTTGATTCAACCAATTCACCCGTGTGAATTCCAACTCAGAGAAGTGGTGTGGTCTATTGTTAACTATGGTAAGATGTTTGTCTAAATTACCCCTTTGACTCCAAACTGTCTGGAGACTCTCTATACACAGTCACACTAAGCCATGCTAACCTTCTCTGGATTCTCCTTGGAGAGGAGACTAGTGACAGTGCCACAAGTACAACGCTACCACTCTCTATTGAGTTTGGGCTCCATGTCTGATGCCTACTATTAACCAGTATAAGTGGCCATGGCTGAAATTCTGTTTCTTTAGTGACTGACTTTCGCATGAATTGCACATTGATGGGAATGGTTTCTGCATACAACAGGTTGCATAACAAGCATCTCCAGTTGGGGTTTCACCTGAAGAATCCATATGCAATAACTGTCCCACCCACAGACCACACAAACCCCTCAGGAGGATTTTCTAACAACAGAAAGATGAACAGGATCGTAAACCAAAAACTGGCATTGGATCCAAATTCTGAAATTCTTAGCTTTTAGCTTTCTCACATAAACCAAGAAACACATTATATGCTAGTTTGTTAACTCTGGGAGATATAATCTTATGAAAACACCCATTACACTCCTAGCAAGAGTCCCTATGTGGGGCCTCACCCCTGTCAATGAAAGATGCCTGTATGACTAAATATGTGCTTAGATTTGTCAACCTGTGAAGGCTTAAGAAAGAACCAGGGAGACAATGGACAACTTGAAGGGGAAAGCCACGCTGCCCCGTAGTCTAAACAAAATCTTATTGTTCTTGTTTTCCATAGCTGGGGGAGTGGGGAGCAGGCATTCCCTCAACTACCCCTCCCCAATGGGAGGTGGTGCAGAAAAAGAAAATTGCCCGCTCTACAGATCGGTCCGCTAATACAGGACTAGTAAAGGCACAGTGCACTACTTTTGTTACTATGTATAAGGGAGGGGCAGATTTTTTGTTGTTGTTGCCTCCGCTACAGACGGCTATATCGTTTTTTTAAATAAATTATTTTATCATATTCCTGATTTTTCAAGGGGTTCTGCAGCACCCTCAGCCCCCATACTCCTGCGGCTAGGACCCCATCTCAAAGACACCCTCTCTTCGTTCTCCTTTCCAATTCTCTCCATTCTATCCCTCCCCAGTCCTCTCCCTCCTACCTCTCCCTCCCCAGTCCTCTGCCTCCCCAGTCCTCTCTCTCCTACCTCTCCCTCCCTATCCTTCTCCCTCCCCAGTCCTCTCCCTACCTAGTCCTCTCTCTCCTCTCTCTCCCTCCCCAGCCCTCTCCCTCCCTAGTCCTCTCTCTCCTCCCTCTCCCTCCCCAGTTCTCTCTCTTCTCCCTCTCCCTCCCTAGTCCTCTCTCTCCTCCCTCTCCCTCCCCAGTCCTCTCCCTCCTCAGTCCTCTCCCTCGTCCCTCTCCCTCTCCCTCCCCAGTCTCCCTCCCCAGTCCTCTCTCTCCTCCCTCTCCCTCCCCAGCCCTCTCCCCCCTAGTCTACTCCCTCCCCAGTCCTCTCCCTCTACAGTCCTCTCTCTCCTCCCTTTCTTTCCCCAGCCCTCTCCTCTCTGTCCCTCCCCAGCCCTCTCCTCCTTCTCCCTTCCCAGTCTCTCTCCAAGCTACGCTCTACTCCTCCAGCTCTGAGGCAGTTACCAGGCTGGTAATTAAATAGTGCCTCCTCTCAGTGTCTCTGTCTCCTTGGGGGGGAGTCTCTCCCTGTAATGCACCCTCCATTTTGGGTCCAGACGGCAGTTGATGAGGGATTATCTGCTGGTGGAGGGACGACGTACTCCCCCCTGCCATAATACAAAATTAGTTCAAATCATGGCAGTCGCGTTGGCTGGACGTGCCACTACCTTTCCCACGGTTTCTTTGCATACATACGCGCACGCACACACATAGGCTCTCTTCACCAGCAGACTACCCGCACTAGCACCATTACTCCCCTGGATTTGGCTATTAGGCCTCTAAGATATACTTCATCCCTCACTGAATTGCTCAGCCTCAGAGTAGTCTATAGAGTTCAGCATGAGGTAAAGTTCAATATGGATGAAATACATAGCATTTTGGCGATTAAGATAACCCCCCCTACATCAGTTGATTATTATATGGTCTGCTGAAACACATATAATTTCATGTTGTCAGCTCTTAAGACAACCAGAGTTTAGTTAAGATCTTATTACTGTAAACTGTATGGTAAAATTGTCTCGCAGGCCCTATAGACTTGCATTCCACTATAATTTCGCAGGCCTCAGAGTGCCCAGAAATCCTTTAACTTGGTCATATTAATGATCAATCTTTCAACAGGGCTCTCGTGTTCTAGAGGTTTGTATGTTAAAAGGAAGTTGGTTCTGTATTGAATGAGCAACAGTGTTTGGAAAGGAACACAATCTTTCGCTGCACTGCTTCTTATATCTATAAACCTGGCCTGGGCTTCTATGGTAGAGCTGTGTGTACTACTGTGTCACTCAGAACTACCTAATGCCAACAGAGTGTTTCTCTGGGGGGGAGGTGGGTTGGTATAGTGTGTCTGTGACTGCTGGAGAAACACATGATCTGGATCTGCAAATCTGCCATGTCAATGGTTTGTCCCAAATGGCACCCTATTCCCTATATAGTTCATTATTTTTGACCAGGGCACAAAGGGCTCTGATGTAGTACTTTGAGCCAAGAGAGATTGATATGCATATTATTAATGTTTGCTCTCTGTGTACATCCAAGGGTCAGCCGTGCTGCCCTGTTCTGAGCCAATTGCAATTTTCCTAAGTGACTCTTTATGGGACCTAACCACACGTCTGAACAGTAGTTCGTGTGCGACAAAACTAGAGCCTGTAGGACCTGCCTTGTTGATAGTGCTGTTAACTTGTTAGGGAGTGGCAGCTGAGGGGTCGGTTTTGGAGAGCCTGGCGTGCCCAAAGTAAAATGCCTCCCATTCAGGCCCAGAAAATAGGATATGCACATATTTGGTACCATTGGATAGGAAACTCTGAATTTTCCAAAACTGTTAACCATTTGTCTGTGAGTAAAACAGAACGCATATAGCAGGCGAAACCCCGAGGAATTTCTGTCCTGGAAAAAGTGATTTGGACACATTGCTCATTTGGGCACCCCTCCCTCATGAAAATGACCATATAAGGGCATATGAATGCAGTACCCATCGCTTCCTTTAGATGTCAACAGTCTCGAGACAGTGTAAGTTTTCATTTTGGATGAATTAGACTAGAGAAGAAGAGGAAACCAGGAAGTGTATCTTTTATGTAAACAGTACCCAGTGCGCACGCCCGACAAAGCGCGCTGTGTCTTTTTTACCGTCGTTATCGATCAGTTTATATTCCGGTTGATTTATAATAGTAAATATACGTAAAAGTGTTCCTAAGGATATATTTAAAACTATGTTTGATTGTTCTTGGACAAGTTTATAGGTATAAGATGAACGAGTTTGCATCACGTTTCAATGGACTAGTGGAGGCTGTCGTTTCTGATTATAACACGCGAACCAAATGGAGGATTTATGGATAAAATACATTACTTTTTCTAACAAAAGAACCATGGATTGTCTTCGTTGGACACTTAGGATGACCTCAGCAGAAGTTCTTCAACAGGTAATTGATTTGTTTTCGCTGTGAAAGGTGTTATGTGTGTGCCATGAAGGCTAATCGATTCATGGCTATGGGAAAAATATGTGAGGTGCTACCCTCAAACAATCAAATGTGCTGCTTTCGTAAAGCCTTTTGAAATCTGACAACGCTGTGATATTGCCAAGAAACAGAGCTTTTGATGAGTATGGAACACTTGTATATTGGTGGATGTTTAATAATTCAACTTTTGGATTTTGAATTTGGCGCCTTACATTTTACCTGGTAGTGTCGGGAGCAGCCCGCTAGCGCCCCAGTGATCCCTGAGAAGTTAAGAAGGTAGAGTAGCGCTTTATTATGGACAGACTTCTCCCCTTAGCTACTGTTGTATCACTATGTTTGGACCATATCAGTTTACAATCCAGGGTTATTTATTACAAGATTTAGTTGAGATTTAGGGTTTTGTGAATGATTTGTCCCAAATAGTTTTTTTTATATTTAGGACTAACTTATTCCTTGCCACCCATTCTGAAACTAACTGCATCTCTTTGTTAAGTATTGCAGTCATTTCAGTTGCTGTAGTAGCTGACGTGTATAGTCTTCAGTCATCTGCATACATACACACATTGGCTTTACTCAAAGCCAAAATATTGAAAAAAGTAAGGGGCCTAGACAGCTGCCCTGGGGAATTCCTGATTCTACCTGGATTATGTTGGAGAGGCTTCCATACAGACAGCTCCTGGTGTTCAGTCTGAGTAAACGTGCATCCGGAGACAATCAAGCCCTTCCCGGGTGGCTTGGGCTCCAGAGAAGGCGAGTCGACCACCCTCTGCGATTCCCGTGAGCACTCGGGTGACATCGGATTCTCTTGGAAATGCCTTCGGGGGTTTCCGGGATTCCCCGGAGGCGAGGTGGGAATCGATGGCGAGCAAGGGCGACAGGGGACAGATTCCCTCTCCCTCCTACGTTCTCATAGCCGCCCATCGATCCGGATGGTCAAGGCTATGAGGGAGTTGAGGTCCATGGGCAGCTCCCGGGCTGTGAGCTCATCTTTGATAACCTCCGATAATCTGTGAAGGGACATGTCGAACAATGCTTCCGGGTTCCAGGTACTCTCAGCCGCCAACGTGCGAAAATCCACTGCGTAGTCTGACACACTACCGGCATCTTAATGTAGCTGTAACAGTTTACAAGCAGCCTCGCTCCCAGACAACGCAGACTTGAACACTTTCCGTACCTCCGCCACGAATGCCTTCAGACTGAGTGTAAGATCTCTCCCAGTTCAGACATCTGCATCAACCTGTCACGATCTTGTGGAGTAACGGACCAAGGTGCAGCGCGGACTGAGTTCCACATATTTTAATTAAGTGAAACTTACAACGAACAAAAACAATAAACAAAGATCGGACATGAACTGTGTAGCGCATAGACACATACACAACATACAAACATTGACCCCCAAAGCAAGTGGGGAAATGAACTAACTTAAATATGGTCCCCAATTAGAGGTAACGACAAACAGCTGCCTCTAATTGGGAACCATCAAAAAACGTGGAGCAGGAACAGGAGTCATCGGACTCGGAAGGTGCACAGGGGACCTGATGCGTGGAGCAGGAATAGGTCGTGCCGGGCTCTGAAGGCGCACAGGGGACCTGATGCGTGGAGCAGGAACAGGACGTGCCGGGCTCTGAAGGCGCACAGGGGACCTGATGCGTGGAGCAGGAACAGGTTGTGCCGGGCTCTGAAGGCGCACAGGGAACCTGGTGCGTGGAGCAGGAACAGGACGTGCCGGGCTCTGAAGGCGCTCAGGGGACCTGATGCGTGGAGCAGGAATAGGTCGTGCCGGGCTCTGAAGGCGCACAGGGAACCTGGTGCGTGGAGCAGGAACAGGACGTGCCAGGCTCTGAAGGCGCTCAGGGGACCTGATGTGTGGAGCAGGAACAGGACGTGCTGGGCTCTGAAGGCACACAGGGGACCTGATGCGTGGAGCAGGAACAGGACGTGTCGAACTTTGAAGGAGCACAGGGAGCCTGGTGCGTGGAGCAGGAACAGGAGTCATCGGACTCGGAAGGTGCACAGGGGACCTGATGCGTGCAGCGGGAACATGACATGCCGGGCTCTGAAGGCGCACAGGCCTGATGCGGGGAGTTAATACAGGATGCACCTGGCTGGGCAGACGCTCCTCTTGGCACTTGCGCTGCATCTCCCTACGTGCCACGACCTCCGTCTCATAACCCTCCTGGAACTCTTGGTACGTCCTGCGGGCTCTGCTCTCTCCTCTGCCCAACCGATAGCCCCATGTGCCCCCCCCCGAAAAAAGATCTTGGGGCTGTTGTGGCCTTGGACCCCGGCGTTTTCGCTGTTCCTACATTTGCCTTGGCGGCTCCCGCCAAGGAAGGGTCTCATCGCGACCCATTACCTCCTCCCAGGTCCAGAATGTTTTATCCTGCTGCGGGGCGCGCTGCTTGGTCCTTGCTTGGTGGGTCATTCTGTCACGATCTTGTGGAGTAACAAGGTGCAGCTCGGACTGAGTTCCACATATTTTAATTAAGTGAAATTTTCCACCAACAAAAACAATAAACAAAGATTGGACATGAACTGTGTAGCGCATAGACACATACACAACATACAAACATTGACCCCCAAAGCAAGTGGGGAAATGAACTAACTTAAATATGGTCCCCAATTAGAGGTAACGACAAACAGCTACCTTTAATTGGGAACCATCAAAAAACCAAACATAGAAAATAAAACATAGACCAAAACCCCCCTGATCACATCCTGACCAAAACACCCTAGATGAGCCAGAAGGCTGTCTGTGGCCAGGACGTGACACAACCTGTCTTTTAGTCAGGGGACTCCATGACAAACCATCTCTCCTGTCCTCCATCTGTAGAAAAACAAGGTACACACAGCACTGACTACATTATCAATGGTTGTTACTAATATCCGGCGCCGACAGAGATGGCCGAATTGCTTCGCGTTCTTAGGAAGCTATGAAGTATTTAGTTTTTTTAAATGTATTACTTCTTACATTGTTACCCCAGAAAATCTTAAGTTTTATTACATACAGCCGGGAGGAACTATTGGATATAAGAGCAACGTCAACTTACCAACATTACGACCAGGAATACGACTTTCCGGAAGCGGATCCTCTGTTTGGTTCACCAACCAGGACAATAGACCGGATCCCAGCCGACGATCCAAAACAACGTCGCCGCAGGAGAAGGGGCAGACGAGGCGGTGTTCTGGTCAGGCTCCGTAGAAAGTTATTCTAACTTCCGCGACGCATACAAAGCCATTCCCCGCCCTCCTTTCGGCAAATCTGACCACGACTCCATTTTGTTGCTCCAAGCCTACAGACAGAAACTAAAACAGGAAACGCCCGTGCTCAGGTCTGTTCAACGTGGTCCGACCAATCTGATTCCACGCTTCAAGATTGCTGGACTGGGATATGTTCCGGATAGCCTCAGACAACAACATTGATGTGTACGCTGATTCGGTGAGCGAGTTTATTAGCAAGTGCATCGGTGATGTTGTACCCACAGCAACTATTAAAACCTTCCCAAACCAGAAACCGTGGATTGATGGGAGCAATCGCGCAAAACTGAAAGCGCGAACCGCTGCTTTTAATCAGGGTAAGGCAACCGGAAACATGACTGAATACAAACAGTGTAGCTATTCCCTCTGCAAGGCACTCAAACAAGCTAAGCGTCAGTATTGAGACAAAGTAGAGTCGCGATTCAACGGCTCAGACACGAGAGGTATGTGGCAGGGTCTACAGTCAATCACGGACTACAAAAAGAAAACCAGCCCTGTCGCGGACCACGATGTCTTGCTCCCAGACAAACTAAACAACTTGTTTGCTAGCTTTAAAGACAATACAGTGCCACCGACACGGCCCGCTACCAAAACCTGCGGGCCTCCTTCACCGCAGCCAACGTGAGTAAAACATTTAAATGCGTTAACCCTCGCAAGGCTGCCGGCCCAGATGGCATCCCTGGCCGTGTCCTCAGAGCATGCGCAGACCAGCTGGCTGGTGTGTTTACGGACATATTCAATCAATCCTTATCCCAGTCTGCTGTTCCCACATGCTTCAAGAGGGCCACCATTGTTCCTGTTCCCAAGAAAGCTAAGGTAACTGATCTAAATGACTCGCCCCGTAGCACTCACTTCCGTCATCATGAAGTGCTTTGAGGGACTAGTCAAGGACCATATATCCTCCATCCTACCAGACACCCTAGACCCACTCCAATTTGCTTACCGTCCCAATAGGTCCACAGAAAACGCAATCGCAATCACACTGCACACGGCCCTAACCCATCTGGACAAGAGGAATACTTATGTAAGAATGCTGTTCATCGACTACAGCTCAGCATTTAACACCATAGTACCCTCCAAACTCGTCATTAAGCTTGAGACCCTAGGTCTCGACCCCGCTCTGTGCAACCCGGTCCTGGACTTCCTGACGGGCCGTCCCCAGGTGGTGAGGGTAGGAAACAACATCTCCACCCCGCTGATCCTCAACACTGGGGCCCCACAAGGGTGCGTTCTCAGCCCTCTCCTGTACTCCCTGTTCACCCATGACTGCGTGGCCAAGCACGCCTCCAACTCAATCATCAAGTTTGCAGACGACACTACAGTGGTAGGCTTGATTACCAACAACGACGAGGCGGCATACAGGGAGGAGGAGAGGGCACTCGGAGTGTGGTGTCAGGAAAATAACCTCTCACTCAACGCCAACAAAACAAAGGAGATGATTGTGGACTTCAGGAAACAGCAGAAGGAGCACCCCCCTATCCACATCGACGGGACAGTAAAGGAGAAGGTGGAAAGTTTTAACAGCATCATAGTACTAATAGCCTCATGTCAGTTTTTATAGCATCATGTTTTAATAGCATCATGTTAGTATTAACAGCATCATAGTACTAATAGCCTCAAGTCAGTTTTAATAGCATCATGTTAGTATTAATAGCATCATGTTAGTGTTTATAGCATCATGTTAGTTTTAATAGCATCATGTTAGTTTTAATAGCATCATGCTACTTTTACTGGCATCATGTTATTATTAATAGCATCATAGTTTGAATAGCCTCATGTCAGTATTAATAGCCTCATGTTAGTATTAATAGCATCATGTTAGTGTTTATAGCATCATGTTAGCTTTAATAGCGTCATGTTAGTTTTAATAGCATCTTGTTAGTATTTATAGCATCATGTTAGCTTTAATAGCATCATGTTAGTATTAATATCATCATTGTATTAATAGCATGATGTTCATTTTAATAGCATCATGTTAGTATTTATAGCATCATGTTAGTATGTATAGCATCATGTTAGTATTAATAGCATCATGTTAGTTTTAATAGCATCGTGTTAGTATTTATAGCATCAGGTTAGTTTTAATAGCATCATGTTAGTATTTTTTTGCATCATGTTAGTATTTATAGCATCATGTTAGTTTTAATAGCATTATGTTAGTAATAATAGCATCATAGTATTAATAGCATGATGTTCATTTTAATAGCATCATGTTAGTATTTATAGCATCATATTAGTATTTATAGCATCATGTTCGTTTTTATAGCATCATGTTAGTGTTAATAGCGTCATGTTAGTATTATTAGCATCATGTTACTTTTAATAGCATCATGTTAGTATTAATAGCATCATGTTAGTTTTAATAGCATCATGTTAGTTTTAATAGCATCATGTTAGTATTAATAGCATCATGTTAGTTTTAATAGCATCATGTTAGTTTTAATAGCATCATGTTAGTTTTAATAGCATCATGTTAGTTTTAAAAGCATCATGTTAGTATTAATAGCATCATGTTACTTTTAATAGCATCATGTTAGTATTAATAGAATCATAGTTTAAATAGCCTCATGACAGTATTAATAGCCTCATGTTAGTATGAATAGCATCATGTTAGTATTCATAGCATCATGTTAGTTTTAATTACATCATGTTAGTATTAATATCATCATTGTGTTAATAGCATGATGTTCATTTTAATAGCACCATGTTAGTATTTATATCATCATGTTAGTATGTATGGCATCATGTTAATATGAATAGCATGATGTTAGTTTTAATAGCATTGTGTTAGTATTTATAGCATCAGGTTAGCTTTAATAGCATCATGTTACTGAGTTTAGCGTCATGCTAGTTTTAATAGCATCATGTTAGTATTAATAGCATCATGGTATTAATAGCATGATGTTCATTTTAATAGCACCATGTTAGTATTCATAGCATCATGTTAGTTTTAATAGCATCATGTTAGTATTTATAGCATCATGTTAGTATTAATAGCATCATGTTAGTTATAATAGCAAAGTGTTTGTAGTTGTAGCATCATGTTAGTTTTAATAGCATGATGTTAGTATTCTCTTATCATGTTTGTTTAAATAGCATCATGTTAATATTAATAGCATCATAGTATTAATAGCATGATGTTCATTTTAATAGCATCATGTTAGTATTTACAGCATCATGTTTGTATTTAAAGCATCAAGTTAGTATTATTAGCATCATGTTAGTTTTAACAGCATTGTGTTAATATTTATAGCATCAGGTTAGTTTTAATAGCATCATGTTAGTATTTATAGCATCATGTTAGTTTTAATAGCATTATGTTAGTATTAATAGCATCAGGTTAGTTTTAATAGCATCATGTTAGTATTTATAGCATCATGTTAGTTTTAATAGCATCATGTTAGTATTAATAGTATCATAGTATTAATAGCATGATGATCATTTTAATAGCATCACGTTAGTTTTTATAGCATCGTGTTTATAGCATAATTTATAGCATCACGTTCGTTTTTATAGCATCATGTTAGTATTTATAGCATCATGTTTGGATGTATAGCATCATTTTAGTATGTATAGCATCATGTTAGTATTAATAGCATCATAGTATGAATAACCTCATGTCAGTACTAATAGCTTCATGTTAGTATTAATAGCGTCATGTTAGTATTTATAGCATCATGTTAGTATTTATAGCATCATGTTAGTGTTAATAGCATCATGTTAGTTTTAATAGCATCGTGTTAGTATTTATACCATCATTTTAGTTTTAATAGCATCATGTTAGAATTTATAGCATCATGTTAGTTTTAATAGCATCATGTTAGTATTAATAGCATCATGTTAGTATTTATAGCATCATGTTAGTTTTATCAGCATCATAGTATTAACAGCATAATATTAGTATTAAGAGCATCATGTTAGTATTTATAGCATCATGTTAGTATTAATAGCATCATGTTAGTTTTAATAGCATCCTGTTAGTTTTAATAACATCATGGTATTAATAGCATCATGTTAGTGTTAATAGCATCATGTTAGTGTTAATAGCATCATAGTATTAATAGCCTCATGTCAGTATTAATAGCCTCATGTTGGTATTATTGGCATCGTGTTAGTATGTATAGCATCATGTTAGTTTTAATAGCTTCATGTTAGTATTTCTCGCATCTTTTTAGTATTAATAGCATCTTGTTAGTATTAATATCATCATAGTATTAATAGCATGATGTTAATTGTAAAAGCATCATGTTTGTATTTATAGCATCATGTTTGTATTTAGAGCATCATGTTAGTATTTATAGCATGATGTTAGTTTTAATAGTATCATAGTATTAACAGCGTAATGTTAGCATTAATGGCATCATGTTAGTATTAATAGCATCATGTTAGTATTCATAGCATCATGTTAGTTTTAATTACATCATGTTAGTATTAATATCATCATTGTATTAATAGCATGATGTTCATTTTAATAGCACCATGTTAGTATTTATATCATCATGTTAGTATGTATAGCATCATGTTAATATGAATAGCATGATGTTAGTTTTAATAGCATCATGTTAGTATTTATAGCATCATGTTAGTTTTAATAGCATTATGTTAGTATTAATAGCATCAGGTTAGTTTTAATAGCATCATGTTAGTATTTATAGCATCATGTTAGTTTTAATAGCATCATGTTAGTATTAATAGTATCATAGTATTAATAGCATGATGATCATTTTAATAGCATCACGTTAGTTTTTATAGCATCGTGTTTATAGCATCATTTATAGCATCACGTTCGTTTTTATAGCATCATGTTAGTATTTATAGCATCATGTTTGGATGTATAGCATCATTTTAGTATGTATAGCATCATGTTAGTATTAATAGCATCATAGTATGAACAACCTCATGTCAGTACTAATAGCTTCATGTTAGTATTAATAGCGTCATGTTAGTATTTATAGCATCATGTTAGTATTTATAGCATCATGTTAGTGTTAATAGCATCATGTTAGTTTTAATAGCATCGTGTTAGTATTTATACCATCATTTTAGTTTTAATAGCATCATGTTAGAATTTATAGCATCATGTTAGTTTTAATAGCATCATGTTAGTATTAATAGCATCACGTTAGTATTTATAGCATCATGTTAGTTTTATCAGCATCATAGTATTAACAGCGTAATATTAGTATTAAGAGCATCATGTTAGTATTAATAGCATCATGTTAGTATTACTAGCATCATGTTAGTTTTAATAGCATCCTGTTAGTTTTAATAGCATCATGTTATTAATAGCATCATGTTAGTGTTAATAGCATCATGTTAGTGTTAATAGCATCATAGTATTAATAGCCTCATGTCAGTATTAATAGCCTCATGTTGGTATTATTGGCATCGTGTTAGTATGTATAGCATCATGTTAGTTTTAATAGCTTCATGTTAGTATTTCTCGCATCTTGTTAGTATTAATAGCATCTTGTTAGTATTAATATCATCATAGTATTAATAGCATGATGTTAATTGTAAAAGCATCATGTTTGTATTTATAGCATCATGTTTGTATTTATAGCATCATGTTAGTATTCATAGCATGATGTTAGTTTTAATAGTATCGTAGTATTAACAGCGTAATGTTAGCATTAATGGCATCATGTTAGTATTAATAGCATCATGTTAGTATTCATAGCATCATGTTAGTTTTAATTACATCATGTTAGTATTAATATCATCATTGTATTAATAGCATGATGTTCATTTTAATAGCACCATGTTAGTATTTATATCATCATGTTAGTATGTATAGCATCATGTTAATATGAATAGCATGATGTTAGTTGTAATAGCATTGTGTTAGTATTTATAGCATCAGGTTAGCTTTAATAGCATCATGTTACTGAGTTTAGCGTCATGCTAGTTTTAATAGCATCATGTTAGTATTAATAGCATCATGGTATTAATAGCATGATGTTCATTTTAATAGCACCACGTTAGTATTCATAGCATCATGTTAGTATGTATAGCATCATGTTAGTTTTAATAGCATCATGTTAGTATTCATAGCATCATGTTAGTATTAATAGCATCATGTTAGTTATAATAGCAACGTGTTTGTAGTTGTAGCATCATGTTAGTTTTAATAGCATGATGTTAGTATTTGTAGCATCATGTTTGTTTAAATAGCATCATGTTAATATTAATAGCATCATAGTATTAATAGCATGATGTTCATTTTAATAGCATCATGTTAGTATTTACAGCATCATGTTAGTATTTACAGCATCAAGTTAGTATTATTAGCGTCATGTTAGTTTTAACAGCATTGTGTTAATATTTATATCATCAGGTTAGTTTTAATAGCATCATGTTAGTATTTATAGCATCATGTTAGTTTTAATAGCATTATGTTAGTATTATTAGCATCAGGTTAGTTTTAATAGCATCATGTTAGTATTTATAGCATCATGTTAGTTTTAATAGCATCATGTTAGTATTAATAGTATCATTGTATTAATAGCATGATGATCACTTTAATAGCATCACGTTAGTTTTTATAGCATCGTGTTTATAGCATCATTTATAGCATCACGTTCGTTTTTATAGCATCATGTTAGTATTTATAGCATCATGTTTGGATGTATAGCATCATTTTAGTATGTATAGCATCATGTTAGTATTAATAGCATCATAGTATGAATAACCTCATGTCAGTACTAATAGCTTCATGTTAGTATTAATTGCGTCATGTTAGTATTTATAGCATCATGTTAGTATTTATAGCATCATGTTAGTGTTAATAGCATCATGTTAGTTTTAATAGCATCGTGTTAGTATTTATACCATCATTTTAGTTTTAATAGCATCATGTTAGAATTTATAGCATCATGTTAGTTTTAATAGCATCATGTTAGTATTAATAGCATCACGTTAGTATTTATAGCATCATGTTAGTTTTATCAGCATCATAGTATTAACAGCGTAATATTAGTATTAAGAGCATCATGTTAGTATTAATAGCATCATGTTAGTATTACTAGCATCATGTTAGTTTTAATAGCATCCTGTTAGTTTTAATAACATCATGGTATTAATAGCATCATGTTAGTGTTAATAGCATCATGTTAGTGTTAATAGCATCATAGTATTAATAGCCTCATGTCAGTATTAATAGCCTCATGTTGGTATTATTGGCATCGTGTTAGTATGTATAGCATCATGTTAGTTTTAATAGCTTCATGTTAGTATTTCTCGCATCTTGTTAGTATTAATAGCATCTTGTTAGTATTAATATCATCATAGTATTAATAGCATGATGTTAATTGTAAAAGCATCATGTTTGTATTTATAGCATCATGTTTGTATTTATAGCATCATGTTAGTATTTGTAGCATGATGTTAGTTTTAATAGTATCGTAGTATTAAACAGCGTAATGTTAGCATTAATGGCATCATGTTAGTATTAATAGCATCATGTTAGTATTCATAGCATCATGTTAGTTTTAATTACATCATGTTAGTATTAATATCATCATTGTATTAATAGCATGATGTTCATTTTAATAGCACCATGTTAGTATTTATATCATCATGTTAGTATGTATAGCATCATGTTAATATGAATAGCATGATGTTAGTTGTAATAGCATTGTGTTAGTATTTATAGCATCAGGTTAGCTTTAATAGCATCATGTTACTGAGTTTAGCGTCATGCTAGTTTTAATAGCATCATGTTAGTATTAATAGCATCATGGTATTAATAGCATGATGTTCATTTTAATAGCACCATGTTAGTATTCATAGCATCATGTTAGTATGTATAGCATCATGTTAGTTTTAATAGCATCATGTTAGTATTTATAGCATCATGTTAGTATTAATAGCATCATGTTAGTTATAATAGCAACGTGTTTGTAGTTGTAGCATCATGTTTGTTTAAATAGCATCATGTTAATATTAATAGCATCATAGTATTAATAGCATGATGTTCATTTTAATAGCATCATGTTAGTATTTACAGCATCATGTTAGTATTTACAGCATCAAGTTAGTATTATTAGCATCATGTTAGTTTTAACAGCATTGTGTTAATATTTATAGCATCAGGTTAGTTTTAATAGCATCATGTTAGTATTTATAGCATCATGTTAGTTTTTATAGCATTATGTTAGTATTAATAGCATCAGGTTAGTTTTAATAGCATCATGTTAGTATTTATAGCATCATGTTAGTTTTAATAGCATCATGTTAGTATTAATAGTATCATAGTATTAATAGCATGATGATCATTTTACTAGCATCACGTTAGTTTTTATAGCATCGTGTTTATAGCATCATTTATAGCATCACGTTCGTTTTTATAGCATCATGTTAGTATTTATAGCATCATGTTTGGATGTATAGCATCATGTTAGTATTAATAGCATCATAGTATGAATAACCTCATGGCAGTACTAATAGCTTCATGTTAGTATTAACAGCGTCATGTTAGTATTTATAGCATCATGTTAGTATTTATAGCATCATGTTAGTATTACTAGCATCATGTTAGTTTTAATAGCATCCTGTTAGTTTTAATAACATCATGGTATTAATAGCATCATGTTAGTGTTAATAGCATCATGTTAGTGTTAATAGCATCATAGTATTAATAGCCTCATGTCAGTATTAATAGCCTCATGTTGGTATTATTGGCATCGTGTTAGTATGTATAGCATCATGTTAGTGTTAATAGCATCATGTTAGTTTTAATAGCATCATGTTAGTATTAATAGCATCATGTTAGTTTTAATAGCATCATGTTAGTTTTAATAGCATCATGTTAGTTTTAATAGCATCATGTTAGTTTTAAAAGCATCATGTTAGTATTAATAGCATCATGTTACTTTTAATAGCATCATGTTAGTATTAATAGAATCATAGTTTAAATAGCCTCATGACAGTATTAATAGCCTCATGTTAGTATGAATAACATCATGTTAGTATTCATAGCATCATGTTAGTTTTAATTACATCATGTTAGTATTAATATCATCATTGTGTTAATAGCATGATGTTCATTTTAATAGCACCATGTTAGTATTTATATCATCATGTTAGTATGTATGGCATCATGTTAATATGAATAGCATGATGTTAGTTTTAATAGCATTGTGTTAGTATTTATAGCATCAGGTTAGCTTTAATAGCATCATGTTACTGAGTTTAGCGTCATGCTAGTTTTAATAGCATCATGTTAGTATTAATAGCATCATGGTATTAATAGCATGATGTTCATTTTAATAGCACCATGTTAGTATTCATAGCATCATGTTAGTTTTAATAGCATCATGTTAGTATTTATAGCATCATGTTAGTATTAATAGCATCATGTTAGTTATAATAGCAACGTGTTTGTAGTTGTAGCATCATGTTAGTTTTAATAGCATGATGTTAGTATTTATAGCATCATGTTTGTTTAAATAGCATCATGTTAATATTAATAGCATCATAGTATTAATAGCATGATGTTCATTTTAATAGCATCATGTTAGTATTTACAGCATCATGTTTGTATTTAAAGCATCAAGTTAGTATTATTAGCATCATGTTAGTTTTAACAGCATTGTGTTAATATTTATAGCATCAGGTTAGTTTTAATAGCATCATGTTAGTATTTATAGCATCATGTTAGTTTTAATAGCATTATGTTAGTATTAATAGCATCAAGTTAGTTTTAATAGCATCATGTTAGTATTTATAGCATCATGTTAGTTTTAATAGCATCATGTTAGTATTAATAGTATCATAGTATTAATAGCATGATGATCATTTTAATAGCATCACGTTAGTTTTTATAGCATCGTGTTTATAGCATCATTTATAGCATCACGTTCGTTTTTATAGCATCATGTTAGTATTTATAGCATCATGTTTGGATGTATAGCATCATTTTAGTATGTATAGCATCATAGTATGAATAACCTCATGTCAGTACTAATAGCTTCATGTTAGTATTAATAGCGTCATGTTAGTATTTATAGCATCATGTTAGTATTTATAGCATCATGTTAGTGTTAATAGCATCATGTTAGTTTTAATAGCATCGTGTTAGTATTTATACCATCATTTTAGTTTTAATAGCATCATGTTAGAATTTATAGCATCATGTTAGTTTTAATAGCATCATGTTAGTATTAATAGCATCATGTTAGTATTTATAGCATCATGTTAGTTTTATCAGCATCATAGTATTAAAAGCATAATATTAGTATTAAGAGCATCATGTTAGTATTTATAGCATCATGTTAGTATTAATAGCATCATGTTAGTTTTAATAGCATCCTGTTAGTTTTAATAACATCATGGTATTAATAGCATCATGTTAGTGTTAATAGCATCATGTTAGTGTTAATAGCATCATAGTATTAATAGCCTCATGTCAGTATTAATAGCCTCATGTTGGTATTATTGGCATCGTGTTAGTATGTATAGCATCATGTTAGTTTTAATAGCTTCATGTTAGTATTTCTCGCATCTTGTTAGTATTAATAGCACCTTGTTAGTATTAATATCATCATAGTATTAATAGCATGATGTTAATTGTAAAAGCATCATGTTTGTATTTATAGCATCATGTTTGTATTTATAGCATCATGTTAGTATTTATAGCATGATGTTAGTTTTAATAGTATCGTAGTATTAACAGCGTAATGTTAGCATTAATGGCATCATGTTAGTATTAATAGCATCATGTTAGTATTCATAGTATCATGTTAGTTTTAATTAAATCATGTTAGTATTAATATCATCATTGTATTAATAGCATGATGTTCATTTTAATAGCACCATGTTAGTATTTATATCATCATGTTAGTATGTATAGCATCATGTTAATATGAATAGCATGATGTTAGTTTTAATAGCATCATGTTAGTATTTATAGCATCATGTTAGTTTTAATAGCATTATATTAGTATTAATAGCATCAGGTTAGTTTTAATAGCATCATGTTAGTATTTATAGCATCATGTTAGTTTTAATAGCATCATGTTAGTATTAATAGTATCATAGTATTAATAGCATGATGATCATTTTAATAGCATCACGTTAGTTTTTATAGCATCGTGTTTATAGCATCATTTATAGCATCACGTTCGTTTTTATAGCATCATGTTAGTATTTATAGCATCATGTTTGGATGTATAGCATCATTTTAGTATGTATAGCATCATGTTAGTATTAATAGCATCATAGTATGAATAACCTCATGTCAGTACTAATAGCTTCATGTTAGTATTAATAGCGTCATGTTAGTATTTATAGCATCATGTTAGTATTTATAGCATCATGTTAGTGTTAATAGCATCATGTTAGTTTTAATAGCATCGTGTTAGTATTTATACCATCATTTTAGTTTTAATAGCATCATGTTAGAATTTATAGCATCATGTTAGTTTTAATAGCATCATGTTAGTATTAATAGGATCACGTTAGTATTTATAGCATCATGTTAGTTTTATCAGCATCATAGTATTAACAGCGTAATATTAGTATTAAGAGCATCATGTTAGTATTAATAGCATCATGTTAGTATTACTAGCATCATGTTAGTTTTAATAGCATCCTGTTAGTTTTAATAACATCATGGTATTAATAGCATCATGTTAGTGTTAATAGCATCATGTTAGTGTTAATAGCATCATAGTATTAATAGCCTCATGTCAGTATTAGTAGCCTCATGTTGGTATTATTGGCATCGTGTTAGTATGTATAGCATCATGTTAGTTTTAATAGCTTCATGTTAGTATTTCTCGCATCTTGTTAGTATTAATAGCATCTTGTTAGTATTAATATCATCATAGTATTAATAGCATGATGTTAATTGTAAAAGCATCATGTTTGTATTTATAGCATCATGTTTGTATTTATAGCATCATGTTAGTATTTATAGCATGATGTTAGTTTTAATAGTATCGTAGTATTAACAGCGTAATGTTAGCATTAATGGCATCATGTTAGTATTAATAGCATCATGTTAGTATTCATAGCATCATGTTAGTTTTAATTACATCATGTTAGTATTAATATCATCATTGTATTAATAGCATGATGTTCATTTTAATAGCACCATGTTAGTATTTATATCATCATGTTAGTATGTATAGCATCATGTTAATATGAATAGCATGATGTTAGTTGTAATAGCATTGTGTTAGTATTTATAGCATCAGGTTAGCTTTAATAGCATCATGTTACTGAGTTTAGCGTCATGCTAGTTTTAATAGCATCATGTTAGTATTAATAGCATCATGGTATTAATAGCATGATGTTCATTTTAATAGCACCATGTTAGTATTCATAGCATCATGTTAGTATGTATAGCATCATGTTAGTTTTAATAGCATCATGTTAGTATTTATAGCATCATGTTAGTATTAATAGCATCATGTTAGTTATAATAGCAACGTGTTTGTAGTTGTAGCATCATGTTTGTTTAAATAGCATCATGTTAATATTAATAGCATCATAGTATTAATAGCATGATGTTCATTTTAATAGCATCATGTTAGTATTTACAGCATCATGTTAGTATTTAAAGCATCAAGTTAGTATTATTAGCATCATGTTAGTTTTAACAGCATTGTGTTAATATTTATAGCATCAGGTTAGTTTTAATAGCATCATGTTAGTATTTATAGCATCATGTTAGTTTTAATAGCATTATGTTAGTATTAATAGCATCAGGTTAGTTTTAATAGCATCATGTTAGTATTTATAGCATCATGTTAGTTTTAATAGCATCATGTTAGTATTAATAGTATCATAGTATTAATAGCATGATGATCATTTTAATAGCATCACGTTAGTTTTTATAGCATCGTGTTTATAGCATCATTTATAGCATCACGTTCGTTTTATAGCATCATGTTAGTATTTATAGCATCATGTTTGGATGTATAGCATCATTTTAGTATGTATAGCATCATGTTAGTATTAATAGCATCATAGTATGAATAACCTCATGTCAGTACTAATAGCTTCATGTTAGTATTAATTGCGTCATGTTAGTATTTATAGCATCATGTTAGTATTTATAGCATCATGTTAGTGTTAATAGCATCATGTTAGTTTTAATAGCATCGTGTTAGTATTTATACCATCATTTTAGTTTTAATAGCATCATGTTAGAATTTATAGCATCATGTTAGTTTTAATAGCATCATGTTAGTATTAATAGCATCACGTTAGTATTTATAGCATCATGTTAGTTTTATCAGCATCATAGTATTAACAGCGTAATATTAGTATTAAGAGCATCATGTTAGTATTAATAGCATCATGTTAGTATTACTAGCATCATGTTAGTTTTAATAGCATCCTGTTAGTTTTAATAACATCATGGTATTAATAGCATCATGTTAGTGTTAATAGCATCATGTTAGTGTTAATAGCATCATAGTATTAATAGCCTCATGTCAGTATTAATAGCCTCATGTTGGTATTATTGGCATCGTGTTAGTATGTATAGCATCATGTTAGTTTTAATAGCTTCATGTTAGTATTTCTCGCATCTTGTTAGTATTAATAGCATCTTGTTAGTATTAATATCATCATAGTATTAATAGCATGATGTTAATTGTAAAGCATCATGTTTGTATTTATAGCATCATGTTTGTATTTATAGGATCATGTTAGTATTTATAGCATGATGTTAGTTTTAATAGTATCGTAGTATTAACAGCGTAATGTTAGCATTAATGGCATCATGTTAGTATTAATAGCATCATGTTAGTATTCATAGCATCATGTTAGTTTTAATTACATCATGTTAGTATTAATATCATCATTGTATTAATAGCATGATGTTCATTTTAATAGCACCATGTTAGTATTTATATCATCATGTTAGTATGTATAGCATCATGTTAATATGAATAGCATGATGTTAGTTGTAATAGCATTGTGTTAGTATTTATAGCATCAGGTTAGCTTTAATAGCATCATGTTACTGAGTTTAGCGTCATGCTAGTTTTAATAGCATCATGTTAGTATTAATAGCATCATGGTATTAATAGCATGATGTTCATTTTAATAGCACCATGTTAGTATTCATAGCATCATGTTAGTATGTATAGCATCATGTTAGTTTTAATAGCATCATGTTAGTATTTATAGCATCATGTTAGTATTAATAGCATCATGTTAGTTATAATAGCAACGTGTTTGTAGTTGTAGCATCATGTTAGTTTTAATAGCATGATGTTAGTATTTGTAGCATCATGTTTGTTTAAATAGCATCATGTTAATATTAATAGCATCATAGTATTAATAGCATGATGTTCATTTTAATAGCATCATGTTAGTATTTACAGCATCATGTTAGTATTTAAAGCATCAAGTTAGTATTATAAGCATCATGTTAGTTTTAACAGCATTGTGTTAATATTTATAGCATCAGGTTAGTTTTAATAGCATCATGTTAGTATTTATAGCATCATGTTAGTTTTAATAGCATTATGTTAGTATTAATAGCATCAGGTTAGTTTTAATAGCATCATGTTAGTATTTATAGCATCATGTTAGTTTTAATAGCATCATGTTAGTATTAATAGTATCATAGTATTAATAGCATGATGATCATTTTAATAGCATCACGTTAGTTTTTATAGCATCGTGTTTATAGCATCATTTATAGCATCACGTTCGTTTTTATAGCATCATGTTAGTATTTATAGCATCATGTTTGGATGTATAGCATCATTTTAGTATGTATAGCATCATGTTAGTATTAATAGCATCATAGTATGAATAACCTCATGTCAGTACTAATAGCTTCATGTTAGTATTAATTGCGTCATGTTAGTATTTATAGCATCATGTTAGTATTTATAGCATCATGTTAGTGTTAATAGCATCATGTTAGTTTTAATAGCATCGTGTTAGTATTTATACCATCATTTTAGTTTTAATAGCATCATGTTAGAATTTATAGCATCATGTTAGTTTTAATAGCATCATGTTAGTATTAATAGCATCACGTTAGTATTTATAGCATCATGTTAGTTTTATCAGCATCATAGTATTAACAGCGTAATATTAGTATTAAGAGCATCATGTTAGTATTAATAGCATCATGTTAGTATTACTAGCATCATGTTAGTTTTAATAGCATCCTGTTAGTTTTAATAACATCATGGTATTAATAGCATCATGTTAGTGTTAATAGCATCATGTTAGTGTTAATAGCATCATAGTATTAATAGCCTCATGTCAGTATTAATAGCCTCATGTTGGTATTATTGGCATCGTGTTAGTATGTATAGCATCATGTTAGTTTTAATAGCTTCATGTTAGTATTTCTCGCATCTTGTTAGTATTAATAGCATCTTGTTAGTATTAATATCATCATAGTATTAATAGCATGATGTTAATTGTAAAAGCATCATGTTTGTATTTATAGCATCATGTTTGTATTTATAGGATCATGTTAGTATTTATAGCATGATGTTAGTTTTAATAGTATCGTAGTATTAACAGCGTAATGTTAGCATTAATGGCATCATGTTAGTATTAATAGCATCATGTTAGTATTCATAGCATCATGTTAGTTTTAATTACATCATGTTAGTATTAATATCATCATTGTATTAATAGCATGATGTTCATTTTAATAGCACCATGTTAGTATTTATATCATCATGTTAGTATGTATAGCATCATGTTAATATGAATAGCATGATGTTAGTTGTAATAGCATTGTGTTAGTATTTATAGCATCAGGTTAGCTTTAATAGCATCATGTTACTGAGTTTAGCGTCATGCTAGTTTTAATAGCATCATGTTAGTATTAATAGCATCATGGTATTAATAGCATGATGTTCATTTTAATAGCACCATGTTAGTATTCATAGCATCATGTTAGTATGTATAGCATCATGTTAGTTTTAATAGCATCATGTTAGTATTTATAGCATCATGTTAGTATTAATAGCATCATGTTAGTTATAATAGCAACGTGTTTGTAGTTGTAGCATCATGTTAGTTTTAATAGCATGATGTTAGTATTTATAGCATCATGTTTGTTTAAATAGCATCATGTTAATATTAATAGCATCATAGTATTAATAGCATGATGTTCATTTTAATAGCATCATGTTAGTATTTACAGCATCATGTTTGTATTTAAAGCATCAAGTTAGTATTATTAGCATCATGTTAGTTTTAACAGCATTGTGTTAATATTTATAGCATCAGGTTAGTTTTAATAGCATCATGTTAGTATTTATAGCATCATGTTAGTTTTAATAGCATTATGTTAGTATTAATAGCATCAGGTTAGTTTTAATAGCATCATGTTAGTATTTATAGCATCATGTTAGTTTTAATAGCATCATGTTAGTATTAATAGTATCATAGTATTAATAGCATGATGATCATTTTAATAGCATCACGTTAGTTTTTATAGCATCGTGTTTATAGCATCATTTATAGCATCACGTTCGTTTTTATAGCATCATGTTAGTATTTATAGCATCATGTTTGGATGTATAGCATCATTTTAGTATGTATAGCATCATGTTAGTATTAATAGCATCATAGTATGAATAACCTCATGTCAGTACTAATAGCTTCATGTTAGTATTAATAGCGGCATGTTAGTATTTATAGCATCATGTTAGTATTTATAGCATCATGTTAGTGTTAATAGCATCATGTTAGTTTTAATAGCATCGTGTTAGTATTTATACCATCATTTTAGTTTTAATAGCATTATGTTAGAATTTATAGCATCATGTTAGTTTTAATAGCATCATGTTAGTATTAATAGCATCATGTTAGTATTAATAGCATCATGTTAGTTTTATCAGCATCATAGTATTAACAGCGTAATATTTGTATTAAGAGCATCATGTTAGTATTAATAGCATCATGTTAGTATTACTAGCATCATGTTAGTTTTAATAGCATCCTGTTAGTTTTAATAACATCATGGTATTAATAGCATGATGTTAATTGTAAAAGCATCATGTTTGTATTTATAGCATCATGTTTGTATTTATAGCATCATGTTAGTATTTATAGCATGGTGTTAGTTTTAATAGTATCGTAGTATTAACAGCGTAATGTTAGCATTAATGGCATCATGTTAGTATTAATAGCATCATGTTAGTATTATTAGCATCATGTTAGTGTTTATAGCATCATGTTAGTGTTAATTGCATCATATTATTAATAGCATTATGTTAGTTTTAATAGCAGATTGAAGAAGCAGCCTGAGTGGGTCTCCACCCACTTCACATGGGAGGAGAACATGTCCTATATTGTACACTACTTTTGAAAGTAATCATTACAGACCTAGCCTTGGACTCGTCCTTCTGCAGGAGAAGTCAGCTAGGGCTTGTGTTTTCTGTCTTTCAGGTCCCTGGTTAGTTTAATGAGTTTGCTCGTGCTGCACTACAGCCAGGTGTACGTTACTGTAGGCAAGGTGAATATATTCGTGTGACTGTTCAAGTTTTCCTCTGAGCTTACCTTGTCCAGATAAGAGGTCCACTTGTGGTCATTTAGTGTGCAGTTTATTGGGTGTTTGAATTAAATTTAATAATTTAATAATAGCCAGAATAATTTAAATTAAATCAATGTGGCTACTGAAAATAGAGTTTCACCTGTCTTGTGCTTGTCTCCACCCCCCACCAGGTGTCTCCCATTTGTCCCCATTATCCCCTGTGTATTTATTTATGTGTTCTCTGTTTGTCTGTACCAGTTTGTATTGTCTTGTCAGGTCTTACCAGCGTGTTTCCCGTTTCCCCTGCTCTCAAGTTTGTTTTTTTGCCCGCAACACCCTTCCCTGCTCGGCCACTGGCCTCTTGCCCTTTGAATGTTCCTTGGGATATCAGCCCCTGCTATTCCCTGAGCAAGAGGAAGAAGTCAGAATACCCTCCGCAGAATACCTGGAAGTGAGCCCGGTCAACACCACCTCCAGATATCGGCCACAGGCGGACCGCCACCCTGCTCCCCGCTATTGTCTGGGGCAGAGGTTATGGCTGTCCACTTGGGATCTGCCCCTCCGGGTGGAGTCCTGTAAACTTTCCCCCTGTTTTATTGGCCCCTTCCCCATCTCTAAAATCCTTAGCCCCTCTGCTGCTCGTCTTCTGTTGCCTCACACCCTCCGTATACATCCCACTTTTCATGTGTCTAGGATTAAACCTCTGTCTCATAGCCTTTATGTTTCCAGGCCCACCCCTCTCCCCTGTGTTATCTACGGTCATCCAGCATACACAGTGATTCAGAAAATCTCAGTAAATCTCAGGGCCCTTGTGAGTAAGCAAGTCCTGGTCAAAATAGTTCTACCAGAATAATTTCTTTGCAACTGCAACAGTTTGATATTCATTCCATCACATTTTTTTTTTTTTATCATTCCAACTCATAAACCACATAATATTATTCACTAGAGAGTTTCTGGGCCTAATATTGTTGAGACACATGGCAGAATTAATTTATAATTAATAAATAGGCTGAATGTATAGCCATTGTCATTAACAACATTTTTAGACAGAATTTAGTCCTAAGTGAATAGCCTAAATACGAGCATTATGTACATTTTTGATGTGTACGGTATCCCGGAGTTGTAACAGGTATCCTATTATTAAGAAGGTATATGATATGCATTGATGTTTTAAAAAGAAGGGAACAAGGATAAAATAAATAGTCTGTTTCACTGTTTACTGAAAAAAAATATATACGGCATATCTATATACAAAGAGTGCAAATGAGGTAAGATAAGGAAGGTAAGGCAATAAATAGGCCATGCTGTGATAACCATGTTCTGCAAACAGGCGCAATATTCCCGGTTACAGTTTCACATTTTGAACACTAAATGTGTCTCTTTCTGTTGCAGTAGTGTGTGTGTGTGTGCGCGCGCGCGCGCGCGTGTGTGTGTGCTGTAATTCTGCGATTAAAGTCTATTTGGCACGGAAACTTTGATATAATATTTGTGTGCAGCCTTGCAATGGCACACATCTGTAGATGTCAATCAATGGCCATTGCATGGACAAACATAGCAACATAGCCTTTTCCACTAGCCCAGGCCTACCATATGCATCAATTATTATGTATATATTTATTTTAAAAACTGTCGCTTTCATTCAGAGGAGGGCATGATCTTGCTCAGGTAGGCCACCCCACCTCTCCATTGGTCGCCTGATGATGTAAAAAACAAACATTGTCTTATCATGTGTTACTCTGTGTGCAGTGACCATAGATTGCAGGCTATATAAAGTGACTACAGCAGTTTCAGGTTATGATTCAGTGTCGCTAGCCGGTGCTCGATTCACTGCTCGTGGGCTATCACACCGAGTCTACTCCGCTTGACAGTGCAAACAATGCGGGATAGGAATAGCAAAGATGAGAAGCTTTCCCCGGGATTAAACCCCCGTCCTTTTAACATGTTCCATATCGTCGGTCGTCGTTAGTGGGTGTCAGTCACTTTGGTTACGTGCAGAACAGATTGTTCTGCTGTGTCAAACGCGGCGAGGCAGTGACAAGGCAATACGAGGCTGCAACACAAGACTGCGTTCGTTTCTCTACAGTGCTCTACACGCGCAAAAAGTCCTACAAAGCAAAACTACTTCAAAAATGAAGTACAATTATGTCCTTTAACTTTTGATCCCAGGTCCTTTTACGTATGGGAGACCTGAAAACAACAACGGACAAATTGTAAGTAATTGTATTTTTATTTAACTTGCCATTAGACATTGATATATACTTTTGTATGTTTGCTATATAAATAGCATAACATTTATAGGCCTACATTGTTTTATGTAGATGGATTTTAAATACAGTGTTGCAATATGTAGATATTACGTGCTGAACCAAAGGCTTAGATATGATGGTGGTGGAATAACCTTCTATCTTCATTTAAAATAATGTAGGCTATTATAATATATTGCATTATGAGAATGGCAATGGCCTCTTGTCGTTGGTGATTCATTAGTTGTTGAGGTCTTGCTTAATTCACTGGTGTCCATGATTCTGGCTGTTTAAAAAATGTCAGTTAATGTAGCTTATAATTGTTTCCTTGACAAATTTCCTTAGTAAAATAGGCCTATAAGAAAATAATATGGCAACATTGGAGATCTTCATAATGTTCCTTCTCTGGTAGTTTGTGGTGTATAGGATATGCTGTGTAACCAAACACAATATGCTGAGATTGGCTAACTATGCTCTGTGCAAATGTAATGTTTAAAAAGTGTGAGGTGTGCATTTTGATTCTGAACAAGGCTAGTGAAATGATGCATGTATTTCATTTACTTAATATTTCATTGTATGAAGCATGTGATGAAATATATTGTTAGAAGGACCTGCAACTTCACTTTGACCATTCCTCTGACTGAAGTACACTATACAGGTTTGATTTACTGTGTACAGGTAGGTATACATGGTGTACCTCAGCGCCAAATTACTTTATGGGCACACAGGGCACAACCTCCAGGGGCCCCCCAAGCATGAGATGAGCTATAAAATAGCATATTTTTCTCTCAGCCTCAAGGCAAACTGTGTTAAAATATTTTCCTAAAAAACATTATTTACATTTTGGGGGGTTGGGGGGGCCGATGGAGGTAGGTGCCCCGGGCCCCAAATGTGGAAGTCCAGCCCTGGTGTACCTTTGACAAACTAAAGATGAGAAGTAAACGTGTGGCATTAACATGTTACATATGGCCAAGATTGCATTGGTAGATAATCTTAAACTATATGGCAAGCTGTCAGTTTCCTGAATCACACAGATGGACCTCTTTCTAAGAAAGCCTTAACACACAACAATAAACTTCCGCTGTGTATGGATTACCTGTTCTCCCCTGACACCTCTGTCCTAGCAGGCTGTGGCCAGGGTGGGAAGGGAAGGGAGGCCGCATTGGGATTTATGTCCTGATAATATTGCTGGCTGCCAAGACATAATAATTTCAATAGCAATATTAAAACACACACATTGCATTGCAAAGGGAAATATAATCTGTTCTAAACTGTCTATTTTTTGTGCACCCACCCCTCTCATAATCCTCATTTACCTTGGGAAAAGCTCTGTCAGACTCACATTTTCAATTAACATTTGACATTACTTTTAATACTGTGGCAACAGAGGAATGGGCGAGGGGAGTCTGTTGCATAAAGAGTTGGACTCTTCATATAATTACAAGGATTATTCTCTCATGAGCATTAAACTCACGTATCAACTGAGACAGGACACTCCCAGTCAAGACACATTTTGTCAAACAACTAGCAGTCTCTGAATTTTATTTTATTATTATTATAAAAAAATTCACCTTTGTTTAACCAGGTAGGCAATTTGAGAACAAGTGCGACCTGGCCAAGATAAAGCAAAGCAGTTCGACACATACAACAACACAGAGTTACACATGGAGTAAAACAAACATACAGTCAGTAATACAGTAGAAAAAAACAAATCTATATACAAAGAGTGCAAATGAGGTAAGATAAGGAAGGTAAGGCATTAAATAGGCCATGGTGGCAAAGTAATTACAATATAGCATTTAAACACTGGAATGGTAGATGTGCAGTAGATGAATGTGCAATGTAGAAAAACTGGGGTGCAAAGGAACAAGATAATTAAATAAATACGGTAGGGGATGAGGTAGTTGGTTGGGCTATTTACAGATGGGCTATATACAGGTGCAGGGGTCTGTGAGCTGCTCTGACAGCTGGTGCTTAAAGCTGGTGAGGGAGATACAGTGGGGAAAAAAAGTATTTAGTCAGCCACCAATTGTGCAAGTTCTCTCACTTAAAAAGATGAGAGAGGCCTGTAATTTTCATCATAGGTACACTTCAACTAAGACAGACAAAATGAGGAAAAAAAATCCAGAAAATCACATTGTAGGATTTTTAATGAATTTATTTGCAAATTATGGTGGAAAATAAGTATTTGGTCACATACAAACAAGCAAGATTTCTGGCTCTCACAGACCTGTAACTTCTTCTTTAAGAGGCTCCTCTGTCCTCCACTCATTACCTGTATTAATGGCACCTGTTTGAACTTGTTATCAGTATAAAGACACCTGTCCACAACCTCAAACAGTCACACTCCAAACTCCACTATGGCCAAGACCAAAGAGCTGTCAAAGGACACCAGAAACAAAATTGTAGACCTGCACCAGGTTGGGAAGACTGAATCTGCAATAGGTAAGCAGCTTGGTTTGAAGAAATCAACTGTGGGAGCAATTATTAGGAAATGGAAGACATACAAGACCACTGATAATCTTCCTCGATCTGGGGCTCACGAAAGATCTCACCCGTGGGGTCAAAATGATCACAAGAACGGCGAGCAAAAATCCCAGAACCACACGGGGACCTAGTGAATGACCTGCAGAGAGCTGGGACCAAAGTAACAAAGCCTACCATCAGTAACACACTCGCCGCCAGGGACTCAAATCCTGCAGTGCCAGGCGTGTCCCCTGCTTAAGCCAGTACATGTTCAGGCCCGTCTAAAGTTTGCTAGAGAGCATTTGGATGATCCAGATGAGGATTGGGAGAATGTCAGATGAAAGCAAAATACAACTTTTTGGTAAAAACTCAACTGTCGTGTTTGGAGGACAAAGAATGCTGAGTTGCATCCAAAGAACACCATACCTACTGTGAAGCATGGGGGTGGAAACATCATGCTTTGGGGCTGTTTTTCTGCAAAGGGACCAGGACGACTGATCCGTGTAAAGGAAAGAATGAATGGGGCCATGTATCGTAAGATTTTGAGTGAAAACCTCCTTCCATCAGCAAGGGCATTGAAGATGAAACGTGGCTGGGTCTTTCAGCATGACAATGATCCCAAACACACCGCCGAACCTTGAAGGAGTGGCCGTAAGAAGCATTTCAAGGTCCTGGAGTGGCCTAGCCAGTCTCAGATCTCAACCATAGAAAATCTTTGAAAGTCCGTGTTGCCCAGCGACAGCCCCAAAACATCACTGCTCTAGAGGAGATCTGCATGGAGGAATGGGCCAAAATACCAGCAACAGTGTGTGAAAACCTTGTGAAGACTTACAGAAAACGTTTGACCTCTGTCATTGCCAACAAAGGGTATATAACAAAGTATTGAGATAAACTTTTGTTATTGACCAAATACTTATTTTCCACCATAATTTGCAAATAAATTCATAAAAAATCCTACAATGTGATTTTCTGGATTTCTTTTCCTCATTTTGTCTGTCATAGTTGAAGTGTACCTATGATGAAAATTACAGGGCTCTCTCATCTTTTTAAGTGAGAGAACTTGCACAATTGGTGGCTGACTAAATACTTTTTTTCCCCACTGTAAGTGTCTCCAGTTTCAGAGATTTTTGTAGTTCGTTCCAGTCATTGGCAGTAGAGAACTGGAAGGAAAGTCGGCCAAAGGAGGAATTGGCTTTGGGGGTGACCAGTGAGATATACCTGCTGGAGCGCGTGCTACGGGTTGGTGCTGCTATGGTGACCAGCGAGCTGAGATAAGGCGGGGCTTTACCTAGCAGGGACTTGTAGATGACCTGGAGCCAGTGGGTATGGCGATGAGTGTAAAAGCGAGGGTCAGCCAACGAGAGCGTACAGGTCGCAGTGGTGGGTGGTATATGGGGCTTTGGTGACAAAACGGATGGCACTGTGATAGACTGCATCCAATTTGTTGTGTAGAGTATTGGAGGCTATTTTGTAAATGACATAACCGAAGTCGAGGATCGGTAGGATAGTCCGTTTTACGAGGGTATGTTTGGCAGCATGAGTGAAGGATGCTTTGTTGCAAAATAGGAAGCCAATTCTAGATTTAATTTTGGATTGGAGATGTTTGATGTGAGTCTGGAAGGAGAGTTTACAGTCTAACCCGGACACCTAGATATTTATAGTTGTCCACATAATCTAAGACAGAACCGTCCAGAGTAGTGATGCTGGACGGGCGGGCAGGGGCAGGCAGCGATCGGTTGAAGAGCATGCATTTAGTTTTATTTGCATTTAAGAGCAGTTGGAGGCCACTGAAGGAGAGTTGTATGGCATTGAAGCTCGTTTGGAGGGTAGTTAACACAGTGTCCAAAGAATGGCCAGAAGTATACAGAATGGTGTTGTCTGCATAGAGGTGGATCAGAGAATCACCTGCAGCAAGAGCGACGTCATTGATGTATACAGAGAAGAGAGAGTCGGCCCAAGAATTGAACCCTGTGGCACCCCCATAGAGACTGCCAGAGGCCCAGACAACAGGCCCTCCGATTTGACACACTGAAATCTATCAGAGAAGTAGTTGGTGAACCTTGCGAGGCAATCATTTGAGAAACCAAGGCTGTCGAGTCTGCCGATAAGGATGTGATGATTGACAGAGTCGAAAGCCTTGGCCAGATCAATGAATATGGCTGCACAGTAATGTCTCTTATCGCTGGCGGTTATGATGTCGTTAGGACCTTGAGCGTGGCTGAGGTGCACCCATGACCAGCTCTGAAACCAGATTGCATTGCGGAGAAGGTACGGAGGGATTCTAAATAGTCGGTAATCTGTTTGTTAACTTGGCTTTCAAAGATCTTAGAAAGGCAGGGTAGGATAGATATAGGTCTGTAGCAGTTTGGGTCAAGAGTGTCTCCCCCTTTGAAGAGGGGGATGACCGCAGCTGCTTTCCAGTCTTTGGGAATCTCAGACTACACGAAAGAGAGGTTGAACAGGCTAGTAATAGGGGTTGCAACAATTTCGGCAGATAATTTTAGAAAGAGAGGGTCCAGATTGTCTAGCCCGGCTGATTTATAGGGGTCCAGATTTTGCAGCTCTTTCAGAACATCGGCTAACTGGATTTGGGAGAAGTTGAAATGGGGGAGGCTTGGGCGAGTTACTGAGGGGGGTGCAGGGCTGTTGACCGGGGTAGGGGTAGCCAGGTGGAAAGCATGGCCAGCCGTAGAAAAATGCTTATTGAAAATCTCAATTATTGTGGGTTTATCTGTGGTGACAGCGTTTCCTATCCTCAGTGCAGTGGGCAGCTGGGAGGAGGTGCTCTTATTCTCCATGGACTTTACAGTCTCCCAGAACTTTTTTGAGTTTGTATTACAGGAAGCAAATTTCTGCTTGAAAAAGCTAGCCTTGGCTTTCATAACTGCCAGTGTATATTGGTTCCTGACTTCCCTGAAAAGTTGCATATCACGGGGGCTGTTCGATGCTAATGCAGAACGCCACAGGATGTTTTTTTGTGCTGGTCAAGGGCAGTCAGGTCTGGAGAGAACCAAGGGCTATATCTGTTCCTGGTTCTAAATTTCTTGAATGGGTATGCTTATTTAAGATGGTGAGGAAGGCACTTTTAGAGAATAACCAGGCATCCTCTACTGACGGGATGAGGTCAATATCCTTCCAGGATACCCGGGCCAGGTCGATTAGAAAGGCCTGCTCGCTGAAGTGTTTTAGGGAACGTTTGACAGTAATGAGGGGAGGACGTTTGACCGCAAACCCATTACGGATGCAGGCAATGAGGCAGTGATCGCTGAGATCTTGGTTGAAAACAGCAGGGGTGTATTTGGAGGGCAAGTTAGTTAGGATGACATCTATGAGGGTGCCCGTGTTTACGGCTTTGGGGTTGTGCCTAGTAGGTTAATTGATGATTTGTGTGAAGTTTAGGGCATCAAGCTTAGATTGTAGGATGGCAGGGGTGTTAAGCATGTCCCATTTTAGGTCACCTAGCAGCACGAACTCTGAAGATAAATGGGGGGCAATCAGTTCACATATGGTGTCCAGAGCACAGCTGGGGCAGAGGGTGGTCTATAGCAAGCGGCAACAATGAGAGACTTGTTTCTAGAAAGGTGGATTTTTAAAAGTAAAAGTTCAAATTGTTTGTGTACAGACCTGGATAGTAAGACAGATCTCAGCAGGCTATCTCTGCAGTAGATTGCAACACTGCCCCCTTTGGCCGTTCTATCTTGTCTGAAGATGTTATAGTTAGGGATGGAAATTTCAGCATTATTGGTGGTCTTCCTAAACCAGGATTCAGACACGGCTAGGACATCCGGGTTGGCAGAGTGTGTTAAAGCAGTGAATAAAACAATCTTAGGGAGGAGGCTTCTAATGTTAACATGCATGAAACCAAGGCTTTTACGGTTGCAGAAGTCAACAAATGATAGCGCCTGGGGAATAGGAGTGGAGCTAGGCACTGCGGGGCCTGGATTAACCTCTATATCACCAGAGGAACAGAGGAGGAGTAGGATAAGGGTACGGCTAAAGGCTATAATGACTGGTCGTCTAGGACGTCCTGAACAGAGAGTAAAAAGAACAGGTTTCAGGGGGCGATAAAATAGATTAAAGGCATAATGTACAGACAAAGGTATGGTAGGACGTAAATACAGTGGAGGTAAACCTAGGCATTGAGTGGTGACGAAAGAGATATTGTCTCTAGAAACATTTAAACCAGGTGATGTCATCGCATGTGTGGGTGGTGGAACTGAAGGGTTGGATAAGGTATATTGCGCAGGGCTAGAGGCTCTACAGTGAAATAAGACAAACACTAACCAGAACAGCAATGGACAAGGCATATTGACATTGAGGAGAGGCATGCTTAACCGAGTGATCATAAGGGTCCAGTTAGTAGTGAGGCTGGTTGGGGACACAGCCATTCAGACAGCTAGCCGGGGATAGCAAGCTAGCAAAGGCTAGCAGGCCGGCTAACAAAGACGGAGGAAGTCAGTTTATAGCCTCCTCGTTCGTTTCCGTCGGTAGACCAGACGTGATGGGTTAGTGGGGTTCCGTGTGGTGAAGGGGACCAGGCCAATTGGCAAAATAGGTAATAGTGGCCCAAGAAATTGTCTGATGGACCTGTTTAGCTAGCAGTCGATATGCTCTAGACAGCAAACGTTAGCAGGCCGCAGTTAGCTAATGGGCGTTCAGGTGACGTCGCGACGGAGGGCCCGGTTGAATAACCCCCTCGGGCAGATAACGTCGGTAGTCCAGTCGTGAAGGCCCGGTGTGGCTCTGCACCAGCAGTAAAAACAGGTCCCGGATAGGTGTTGTAGCCCAGGAGTGGCTGATGGGATTCTTCAGCTAGCCGGAAGGTGGGCTTAGCATAGGTTAGCTTCAGGCTAATTGGAGCTTGCTCCGGGACAAATGTTAGCCAATAGTCACTCGGATAGCAGCTAGCTATCTGCAAGATCCAGGTGAAAATATCCAGAACTTGCGGTAGGAATCCGGGGATATGGAGAGAAAATAGGTCCGGTATGCTCTGGTTTGAGTCGCGTTATATGAACGGCGAGAGCTTTTCCAAGCTAAAGGTTAGCTGCTGCTGTCCACTAGCAATGGTAAGCTAAATACTAACGTTAGCTAGTGAGCTGGCTAGCTTCAGTTAGGGAATTCCGGATTCGAGGTGGATAATACTTGAAATAAAAACAGATCCGTACCACATTGGGTGAGGCGGGTTGCAGGAGAGTGTTTTGATGTTGAGTTTTAGAAAAAATATATCAAATAATATGCGAAGAAAAAATATAAAAATATATATACACTGGACACGACAGGACAAGGACAAAAGACGTCTGACCGCTACGCCATCTTGGATTTTTTTTGAGTTGATGGCTAACTAATGTTAATAACTTGGTGTGAGATATTGATATGTGTATTATTTCTACTTTGGCTTTTAACTTTCATAGCCATATAATATTATTTCCAATCATTTACATTCAACCTCTTCAGTGGAGAGCAGGGACAAACAGGCAGACAGGCAGGCAGGCAGACGGGCAGACAGGCAAACTTATTTTACATTTGTGTAGTTCAGTCCTTGAGCTGTTCTTGTCTAGTGATGTTCTGTATTATGTCATGTTCTGTGTTTTGTGTGGGCCCCAGGAAGAAAAACAGACATACAGAGCGACGACTAAGCAGGTGAATAGTGTCAAGGAACATTGCCAGACCAGCACATAGACCAGACTCAGACTGTTGACTTTGGCTGACTGGTGGGGCACAACCTCTGTGCAGCCCGCTGTCCTTTCCTAAAGTCATCTGTCTCGGTGTTGTGTAATGTTCAAGTAAAATACCTTTTGGAAAGTCAATGCTCAGCACATACAGTATGACTAGTTACTGTACCGACAGTACTGGACGCTTAGATATGGCGATTAGTGTTACGTTGGCATGGTTTTACTCTGTGTGTCCTTGTGTGCTGGTATGTGTGCTGGTATCCTTGTGGTTCTTCCTATGACTTTGAAAATGGCTTTACAAAGTAGTAAATTAGTGTCTGTGTTTCAGGGCTTTATGTGTGTGACCTAATTCTGCAGCAAGCAAAGAATCTGCAGCATAGGCTTTCCTGTGTGTGTGTGTGTGTGTGTGTGTGTGTGTGTGTTTGTCTCCTCATCGTTTCCTTGTAGGAGCCGGCAGTGAGATGGATGAGCTACAGGACAAAATACAAACCCTCCAACCCAAAAAGGCCTGTGGTGCGGATGGTACTGTATACTAAACAAAATTATAAAATATACAGACAGCATTCAAAATTCAAATAGACTATTCTTAAACTCTTAAGAATTATACTCAGCGCTGGCATCTTCCCCAATATTTGGAATCATGGTCTGGTACACCAATCCACAAAATTGTAGACAAATGACCCCAATAATTACAGTGGAATCTGCGGCAACAGCAATCTCGTAAAAATCCTCTGCAGTATCATCGACATTTGGCTTCTTACCAAAATACCGTACGACAGACCACGTACACACCCTGTACACACCCTTATTGAAAAACAAACAAAACAAAAGCAAAGTCTTCTCATGCTTCTTTTGACTCAATTTGGCATAAAGGTCTACTATACAAATTTATGGAAAGCAGTGTTGGCAGTGTATTCATGGATGTGAAGGGAAGCCAGGCTTCCCCCAAAGATGTACCAAGAAAAATTGAACACCTTTGGGATTAATTGTAATGCCGACTGCGAGCCAGGCCTAATCGCCCAACATCAGTCCCCAAGCTCACTTATGGTTGAATGGAAGCAAGTCCCCGCAGCAATGTTCCAACATCTAGGGGAAAGCCTTCCCAGAAGAGTGGAGGCTGTTATAGCAGGAAAGGTGGGACCAATTCTATATTAATGCCCATGATTTTTGTATGAGATGTTCAAACGAGCACATGCTTTTGGCCATGTAGTGTATCTCACCGGAGAAAGCATCCAAGCAAGCAAAACATGCTCTCTGTATGTGTAGCCCAACTATCTAATGCTCTCTAGTCACAAAAAGTATGACATTGTTGCAGCCCGTAGCATTGAATTCAAGGTAAGCCAGCGAGCATTTGGCCTCGCTTGATAAAAAAAGCATAAAATAATAGCCAATCAGCTTTGAGCTAAACTGAGTGAGTTCAACTGTGAATGGTCCTGGCGCACCAAGAAAAAGTGTCAAGGGAAGCCATTTTGGATTTGGCCTCACACCAATCACATCACATCAAAAGCAGAACGTCATTGATAAAAAAAAACTTGAATTGTTGCATCTTGTTGTGTCGTTGTCCTACGGTGGCTAGCTAGCTAGGGATTTGGACTTGTGGTTTTACTTAATTTTCTTTACTGGTCGATGATTATAACGGTGATTCTGATCCAACCATAAATTAATACGTTGTGAACCAGCCTGAAAGGATGGAAGTTCAATATGTAGCTAGATATGGTAGGCTAATGTTATCTGGCTCATAGTTGCCCATGAAAGGAAGTTAGGCTAGCGAGCAAGCATTTTAGCCAAGTAGTCTAGGACAATAAAAACTAAAAGCGTGTACTGTATGACAGATTCATAGGCCATTTCGTCAACAGGAAAGAGAGGAGGATGACATTGGCGTTTCTCTACAAGTAGGTTGAGTCAATATGTATTTTCTACTTGCACGAACTCACATACACACACAGAAATCAGAACCATGGACAGCCACATCATATTTAGATTATGTTGATTGGACTAAATAGTTTTTGGCATCTTTTAGTTGTCACTGTATTAGACTAAGCATATGTGATTTTATGATGTTGAAATGGTGCTGGAATAGTGGAGGAAGCTCCTGTTTTCTTTGTGGTTCTAAATCACATAGTTGTTTAGTATTCTGAAAATGTCGGAAACATTAGCTTGCTTGACCATGCTGTAGGACATGTAACTTGTTTGTTACACGCAATATGCTTTGTGGACTTCAGAGGTTGCTCTATGGTTTTGTGATGAAACAAAGGTGTGGTTGAATGTATTCTGCCACTGTGTCTTCTTATTGTCTCTGCCTTAGGCCTATGAACTAACAGGTTATAGAGCAAACAATGCAATTATTCCCCAGGGATTTTACACATGCAACACTACTGGGTGTTGGGGAAAAACATATGACATTATAAAATCAATGTACACAAACAACAAGTGTGCAGTTAAAATTGACAGTAAATACACCTGTTTCTTTCCTCAGGGCCGTGGGGTGAGACGGGGATGCAGCTTGAGCCCCACCCTCTTCAACATATACTTTATATCAATGAATTGGTGAGGGCACTAGAACAGTCTGCAGCACCTGGCCTCACCCTACTGGACTCGGAAATTCAATGTCTACTGTTTGCAGATAATCTGGTTCTTCTGTCCCCAACTAAGGAGGGCCTACAGAAACACCTAGATTTTCTAAACAGATTCTGACAGACTTGGGCCCTGACAGTGAATTTCACTGAGACAAAAATAATAGTCCAGTAGCCAGGACAACAAATACAAATGTTATCTAGACACCATTGCCCTAAAGCACAAAGAATTATACCTACCTCGGCCTAAACATCAACACCACAAGTAACTTCCACAAGACTGTGAATGATCTAATAGACAAGGCAAGAAGGGCCTTCTATTCCATCCAAAGGAACATAGAAGTCGACATCCCAATTTGGATCTGGCTAAAACATACTTTGATCAGTTGTAGAACCCATATGGTTGTGAGGTCTGGGGTGTATTCACCAACCAAGAATTCACAAAATGTGACAAACACCCAATTGAGAGTTAGCATGCAGAGTTCTGTGAAAATAAACTTTGTGTACAACGCAAAACCCCAAACAATGCACGAAGAGCAGAATTAGGACTATACCGGCTAGTTATCAAAATCCAGAAAAGAGCTGTTAAATTCTACAAATACAGTACCTAAAAGAAAGCGATGCCCACACATTTAACCAAAAAGCCCTCACCTACATTAGGTCGCGGTAAATGTTCTCATAACACAAAAACTGTCCAGTCTCGCGGTTGAATATACAATGTTTGTATAAAGCATTCGCCTGGTATTGCAAGAATGTTCCTAGAACACATAAAATCTGTTCTTTAAAGGTTCACCGAATGTTTCATTAGATTGTGGGAACTGTCTGGTGAGAACATTGTGGGGACATTACAAGAAGATACAGTGCCTTCTGAATGTTTTTTTCCCCTCATCAATCTACACACAATACCCCATAATGACAAAGAAAATGTTTTTATTTTTTTTTGCAAATTTATAGAAATAAAAAAAACAGAAATATTCAATTTACATAAGTATTCGGACTCTTTACTCAGTACTTTGTTGACGCACCGTTGGCTGTGATTACAGCCTTGAGTATGACGCTACAATCTTGGCACACCTATATTTGGGGAGTTCCTCCCAATCTTCTCTGCAGATCCTCTCAAGCTCTGTAAAGTTGAATGGGGAGCGTTGCTGCACAGATATCAAGTTCGGCCTCTGGCTGTGCCACTCAAGGACATTCAGAGACTTGTCCTGGAGCCACTCCTGCGTTGTCTTGGCTGTGTGCTTAGGATCATTGTCCTGTTGGAAGGTGAATGTTTGCCCCAGTCTGAGGTCCTGAGCGCTCTGGAGCAGGTTTTCGGATCTCTCTGTAGTCCGTTCATCTTTGCCTCGATCCTGACTAGTCTCCCAGTACCTGCTGCTGAAAAACACCCCCCACAGCATGATGCTGCCACCACCATGCTTCAGCATAGGGATGGTGCCAGGTTTCCTCAAGACGTGACTCTTGGCATTCAGGTCAAAGAGTTCAATCTTGGTTTCATCAGACCAGAGAATGTTGTTTCTTAGCGACTCCTGTTGCGGGCCAGGCGCATGCACGCTGACAGGGTCGCCAGTTGTACTTTATTTCCACTGATACAGTTGAAGTCGGAAGTTTACATACACCTTAGCCAAATACATTTAAACTCAGTTTTTCACAATTCCTGACATTTAATCCTAGTAAAAATTTCCCCGTCTTAGGTCAGTTAGGATCACCACTTTATTTTAAGAATGTGAAATGTCAGAATAATAGTAGAGAGAATTATTTATTTCCGCTTTTATTTCTTTCATCACATTCCCAGTGGGTCAGAAGTTTACATACACTCAATTAGTATTTGGTAGCATTGCCTTTAAATTGTTTAACTTGGGTCAAACGTTTCGGGTAGCCTTCCACAAGCTTCCCACAATAAGTTGAGTGAATTTTGGCCCATTCCTCCTGACAGAGCTGGTGTAACTGAGTCAGCTTTGTAGGCCTCCTTGCTTGCACACGCTTTTTCAGTTATGCCCACAAATATTCTATAGGATTCAGGTCAGGGCTTTGTGATGGCACTCCAATACCTTTGTTGTCCTTAAGCCATTTTGCCACAACTTTGGAAGTATGCTTGCGGTCATTGTCCATTTGAAAGACCCATTTGTGACCAAGCTTTAACTTCCTGACTGATGTCTTGAGATGTTGCTTCAATATATCCACATAATTTTCCTGCCTCATGATGCAATCTATTTTGTGAAGTGCACCAGTCCCTCCTGCAGCATAACACCCCCACAACATGATGCTGCCACCCCCGTGCTTCACGGTTGGGATGGTGTTCTTCAGCTTGCAAGCCTCCCCCTTTTTCCTCCAAACATAACGATGGTCATTATGGCCAAACAGTTCTATTTTTGTTTCATCAGACCAGAGGACATTTCTCCAAAAAGTATGAGTATCTTTGTCCCCATGTGCAGTTGCAAACCGTAGTCTGGCTTTTTATGGTGGTTTTGGAGCAGTGGCTTCTTCCTTGCTGAGCGGCCTTTCAGGTTATGTTGGTATAGGACTCGTTTTACTGTGAATATAGATCCTTTTGTACCTGTTTCCTCCAGCATCTTCACAAGGTCCTTTGCTGTTCTTCTGGGATTGATTTGCACTTTTCACACCAAAATACGTTCATCTCTAGGAGACAGAACGCGTCTCCTTCCTGAGCGGTATGACGGCAGCGTGGTCCCATGGTGTTTATACTTGCCTACTATTGTTTGTACAGATGAATTTGGTACTTCAGGCGTTTGGAAATTGCTCCCAAGGATTAACCAGTCTTGCCTGATTTATTTTTATTTTCCCATGATGTCAAGCAAAGAGGCACTGAGTTTGAAGGTAGGCCTTGAAATATATCCACAGGTACACCTCCAATTGACTCAAATTATGTCAATTAGCCTATCAGAAGCTTCTAAAGCCATTTTCTGGAATTTTCCAAGCTGTTTAAAGGCACAGCCAACTTAATGTATGTAAACTTCTGACCCACTGGAATTGTGACACAGTGAATTATAAGTGAAATATTCTGTCTGTAAACAATTGTTGGAAAAATTACTTGTGACATGCACAAAGTAGATGTCCTAACCGACTTGCCAAAACTATAGTTTGTTAACAAGAAATTTGTGGAGTGGTTGAAAACTGAGTTTTAATGACTCCAACCTAAGTGTATGTAAACTCACGACTTCAACTGTATACTATTAGTTTGATTTTAAAAGTCTATACAAATTCCAATACAACATTTGTTTACTTTAATTGGGCAACTCAACCGGCTAGTTGAGATGTTTGCGATGCATTATCTATCAAAGCTTAAGTCACTCAAACAGAAATTATGCATTTATAGCCTATACTGAGGCTAAATATCCATATTTTGCAGATTTGTTTCCTGAAATTTTTTCTTGGTATGACAGTTAAAGGATTAAAATAATTTTTTAAAATAAAAAATCATCAAATACCGTATTAGACTGAAAAAAACCTGCAAGGCCACAGCTATGCCCTGGTGGCACAGAGGATTAATGACCTGGTTGCCAATCTGAAGATGGCAGGTTCAACCTTTGGAAGAAAAAAAAAACGGTGAAATTGAGGCTCAGATACACTTTACTAAAATAGAGGATGTCTTTATTTCGTCCAGATGTATAAATCCAGTCAGAAATGCATAATTTAGGCTAACTGTAAAAAATTTACATTTTGCAAAAATGTACTCTTCAACTTTGTTTTTAAACGCACCCAATATAATTCCTACTTAGAGATGCTTGACATGGTCCCCCCGTATTATTTTTCATGATCTGAAAAGCATAAGTGATTCTAGATCAGCACTCAAAGTCTTGGATACCTTGTAAATATGGGCCCAGAAGTACGCAGCATATAAAGTGGATGGGTGAAGTGATGGTGAATAACCCAGTTACCAGTATTTTCCTGGGTTAGTTATGTCTAAGAAGGCTAAAAAGTAAGCATGGAATTCCTGATTGACCACACTGTTAAGACTATATACAACAACAAAAAAACATGTAAAGGTGGCACAGAGGATAAACGACCAGGCTTGGGAATGAAACATCAAAGATGGTGTAGCAGTGCAGACGTGTTTTTGTTCGCCCCCTCCTGTACTTTTGTATTTTTCGTCTTTTTGTATATATTTCTAATTTATTTTCAATCTCTTTTCCATTTTTATATTAAATATACCTTCCGGTAACCTGCCTCACCCAATGTGTTACGGAACCGCTATTTTCTTTTAGACCTTTTTAGACTGAATTCCATCGGGAGCTAGCGAGCTAACCAGCTACTAGCTATTCAGTCACTGTTAGCCAGCGCTAGCGGCCTTTACCTACTGCACAGACACCAGCCTTTTTTTAGCCCGGATAATACTCGCCAGCCTACCACCATCGGACAGTTTTTCCACTACAACGCCGGATCCCTGCCGTAAACCCTGGACCACTACACCTGATCTCTACAGCTAGCTAGCTGCCACTGAGTGACCGAGTAGCTATAGTGGCTAACGCCCCTGCCCCGGAGCTAGCTCCAGTTAGCCGCGAGCCAGGCGCATCTCCCGGCTAGCAATATCAATACCTCTCTCGCCATCTGGCTTGGATCCCTCTCGACACAACGCCCCGTCGTACCACCTCGACTGGTCTGCCGACGATTACTCCATCCGCTGTGACTGCAACCGGCCTCCGTCGGACGTCGGAGCAACCCCGGCCTGCTAACTCTTAACTTTAAACGCTGTGTCTCCTGCATGCCGGCGTAGTAACGACTACCTCGCGGCTTCCCTGTCCCATCTATTGCTGTTCACAGGACCCTATGATCACTCGGCTACATAGAAGATGCCTGCAGGACTATTCATTAATCACGGTACTCCATTCTGTTTATTTTTTTTATTTATCTGTCGGCCCCAGCCGCGTACTCAGGCCCTGTGTGTTGCTAACCAACCCTCTGCCCATTCCAGTTTACCTGTTGTTGTTTTCTTAGCTGACTAGCCATTGCGGTCTTACCCGTTGTTGTCCTAGCTAGCTCTCCCAACCAACACCTGTGTTTGCTTTATGCCTTGCTTTATGTCTCTCTCAAGTGTCAATATGCCCTGTTTACTGTTGTTTAGGATAGTTATCATTGTTTTAGTTTACAGTGGAGCCCCTAGGCCCACTCTACATGCCTCAGATTTCTCCTTTGTCCCACCTCCCACACATGCGGTGACCTCACCCAGTATTACCAGCACCTCCAGAGATGCAACCACTCTTATCATCACTCGGTGCCTGGGCCTGCCTGGGCCTACCTCCACTGTACTCTCACTCCGCCATACCCCTGTCTGCACATTATACCCTGAATCTATTCTACCACGCCCAGAAATCTGCTCATTTTATTCTCGCACTAGACGACCTGTTCTGATAGCCTTTAGCCGTACCCTCATCCTGCTCCTCCTCTGTTCCTCGGGTGATGTGGAGGTAAACCCAGGCCCTGTAGCCCCCAGCACCACACCTATTCCCAGGCCCCAGGCACTCTCTTTTGTTGACTTCTGTAACCATAAAAGCCTTGGTTTCATGCATGTTAACATTAGAAGCCTCCTCCCTAAGTTTGTTTTACTCACTGCTTTAGCACACTCCGTCAACCCGGAGGGCCTGTTGTCCGGGCCTCTGGCAGTCTCTATGGGGTGCCACAGGGTTCAATTCTTGGGCCGCTCTTCTCTGTATACATCAATGATGTCGCTCTTGCTGCTGGTGATTCTCTGATCCACCTCTATGCAGACAACACCATTCTGTATACTTCTGGCCCTTCTTTGGACACTGTGTTAACTAACCTCCAAACGAGCTTCAATGCCATACAACACTCCTTCCGTGGCCTCCAACTGCTCTTAAACGCTAGTAAAACCAAATGCATGCTTTTCAACCATTCGCTGCCTGCACCCGCCCGCCTGACTAGCATCACTACCCTGGACGGCTCTGACCTAGAATACGTGGACAACTACAAATACCTAGGTGTCTGGCTAGACTGTAAACTCTCCTTCCAGACTCACATCAAACATCTCCAATCCAAAATTAAATCTAGAATCGGCTTTCTATTTCGCAACAAAGCCTCCTTCACTCATGCTGCCAAACTTGCACTAGTAAAACTGACTATCCTACCGATCCTCGACTTCGGTGATGTCATCTACAAAACAGCTTCCAATACTCCACTCAGCAAACTGGATGCAGTCTATCACAGTGCCATCCGCTTTGTCACCAAAGCCCCTTATACCACCCACCACTGTGACCTGTATGCTCTAGTCGGCTGGCCCTCGCTACATACTCGTCGCCAGACCCACTGGCTCCAGGTCATCTACAAGTCCCTGCTAGGTAAAGCCCCGCCTTATCTCAGCTCGCTGGTAACCATAGCAGCACCCACCCGTAGCACTCGCTCCAGCAGGTATATCTCACTGGTCACCCCCAAAGCCAATTCCTCTTTTGGCCGCCTTTCCTTCCAGTTCTCTGCTGCCAATGACTGGAACGAACTACAAAAATCCTTGAAACTGGAGACACTTATGTCCCTCACTAGTTTTAAGCACCAGCTGTCAGAGCAGCTCACAGATCACTGCACCTGTACATAGCCCAACCAACTACCTCATCCCCTACCGTAGTCATTTATTTATCTTGCTCCTTTGCAACCCAGTATTTTTACTTTGCACATTCATCTACTGCACATCTATCATTCCAGTGTTAAATTGCTATACTGTAATTACTTCCGCCACCATGGCCTATTTATTGCCTTATGTTCCTTATCTTACCTCATTTGCACACATTGTATATAGATTTGTTTTTTTTCTACTGTATTATTGACTGTATGTTTACTCCAATGTGTAACTCTGTGTTGTTGTATGTGTCGAACTGCTTTGCTTTATCTTGGCCAGGTCGCAGTTGTAAATGAGAACTTGTTCTCAACTTGCCTACCTGGTTAAATAAAGGTGAAATAAAAATAAAATAAATTAAAAAAACATGGCAGGTCCGAATCCCACGTGCAGATTGTCAACATAAATTGTGTTTATGTGATTAAATGCTGTTCAAATGTCCTATGAATTACATAATATGCTGTGTGTCTATATCACTTTGTAATGGCCTACAATACAGTTGTCAAATCCAACCGGTTCGATTCTGTCTTTGGTAGCAACATTTGAAATTGTGTGTTTTACATTGGATAAAAGTAGAGACTCATAGCTAGAAAACGGTATATCATACACTACAGTTGAGGAACAATCGGAAAGTAATTCTGCTTTGAAAATGTATAAACTTGTAACCTCACTTGCGTTGTCAGATTGTCCATTCAGAGCGTTTCGCTCTCGGAGCGTTCAGATCGCACACTGGACACTCTTGCCAAGGAGTAGGGTTGATCCGAGCATTCTGACCTAATAACAGCAGTCAAGCACCCAAGCTAACTGGCTAACGTTGGCTAGCTTGCTAGCTACTTCCAGACACAAATGAGAGAACAGCTCACTCTGACCATGTTACTTGCCCTAGCAGAGCTGGGTATGCTGTTTTTATGTTATCCAGAGTGTTGGTGACTGCAATTGTGCTGCTGGCAACAATTTAATTACGCTTTTTTGCCAAAGTTTACTGACACCGGCCATATTCAACGGGTGTTGAGCGTTTGTAAATTCGTCAGTTATTCAGAGCACTGACACACAAGATGAGAGTGCTCTGAAATCGGAGTAGATTTACCAGCTACGTCTATTGACAGTTGTCGCAGTGACATCATAACCATTCTATTGAAATGGTTACTTGCATAGTTGAGTCTTTTGTTTAGACATGTAGCTAGCTAGCTCAACAATGAACCATAATACACTCGTAAACGTACTACCCTGCATGAATCTGCAGGTAGCTAACCAACCAGGTTCAATGTTAGCTAGCTAACATTAAGCTATAACTAGCAATGCAAATGGCTCTGAGATACGGATAATATCACTACACAGATAATACAAGTAACTTTAGCTAACGAGCCAGCCAACTAACGTTAGCTAGCTAGCTAACAGTACACTTTAACTTGAAATGAAAACGACTTTCTGACAAAATTAGAAATGTGTAATATCAAATTTTGCTAGCTAGACTATCTTACCCATATACATGGATGGATGCTTCTCCCTCTCTGTCACGGATGCCATGGTTGCCCTTAGTTTGAAGATGGAATCCAGAGACAGGTGTTTTATACAACAGCCTTCTGTGTGTTCTCTTTTCGACTCTGTGTGCATATTATCAATCAAACACCAGCATTTTCTCAATCTGCTTAGATTGAATCTCCTACAAATGTGTGGATGGGTGAAGTGTGTGGATGGGTGAACTACTTCACACGAGAGCCATTTGAACGTAATCTTAAATGTTTTATTTATTTATTTTATGTGGTTTTTTTTAAGGAATGCCTTCTGGAACATGTGAACTTTCATGTGCCTTAATAACAAACTTGTATGCCATCTGTAAATACAAATAAAATTGTTAAATTACGAGCCTAGTTGATTTAGCCACGGAAAAAGTCAGCAACCTTCCCACTAGCCATGATTGGCTTAGATAATGAGTGGGCTGGACATGCTGAGAGATGATTTCGGATTGGTCTACCATATAGTATGCTTCTGTCTATTTGAGCTGGTTATTATGTGTAGGTAATCCTGTCTAACGTGGCTTTTTAAAAATATATTGCTTAGTAGAACAGCATAAGTGTTTCTCTCCACTTTCTGGAGGACCTGGTTTTGAAATCAGTGGAATTAGAGTATGATAGCTGAGGAGATGGAGAAATCACTTTTTAAATGTTTTATTTAGCCTTTATTTAACTAGGCAAGTCGGTAAAGAACAAATTATTATTTACAATGACGGCCTACCCCAGCAAAGATGACTCTGGACCAATTGTGCGCCACCCTATGATACAGCCTGGATTTGAACCATGGACTGTAGTGTCACCTCTTGTACTGAGATGCAGTGCCTTAAACGCTGCACCACTCGGGAGCTGTCTCTGGATTACAAATTCAAACTAAGGGGCAACCATGGCATCCGTGACAGGGAGAAACGTCCAACCATGATGTATACAGGTAAGATAGTCTAGCTAGCAAAATTTCAGATATTACGCATTTCTAATTTTGACAAAGTCGTTTTTATTTCAAATTAGCTAGCTAGCTAACGTTAGCTGGCTGGCTCGCTAGCTAACGTTACGTGTATGATTTATCACTCATATCTCAGAGCCATTTGCTTGGCAAGTTATAGCCTAATGTTAACTAGCTAACATTGAACCTGGTTGGTTAGCTACCAGCAGATTCATGCAGGGTAGTAACATCATGAGTTGGGACTAGCTACATGTCTTAACAAAAGACTCCACTATGCAAGTATCCATTTCAATAGAATGTCACTGCGACAACTGTTGATATACGTAGCTGGTAAATTCGCTCTGGCTATCTACTCAGATTTCAGAGCACGGGTAAGATAGTCTAGCTAGCTACATGTTCAGATATTGCACGTTTCTAATTTTTACAGAAAGTCGTTTTCATTTCAAGTTGAAGTGTACTGTTAATTATCTAGCTAATGTTAGCTGGCTGGCTCGCTAGCTAACGTTACGTGTATGATCACCAATGCTCTGGATAACATAAAAACAGCCTAACCAGCTCTGCTAGGGCGAGTAATGTTCAGTAATGTTCAGTTCTCTCATTTGTGTCTGGAAGTAGCTAGCAAGTTTGCTTGGGTGCTTGACTGCTGTTGTAAGCACAGAACACTCGGATCAACCCTTAAAGCAATGGGTGGGGCTAAGGTTTAAGAGGGTGTGAACGATGCTGAATGGGTATAGACAAAGAAGAGCTCTCCAGTTGGTACCAAAACATTCAAAGGCCATTTTCCCAAAAGTGAGGTTACCAATTTATCAACTTTCAAAGCAGAATTACTTTCACATTGTTCCTGAAATACAATGTATGATATACCATTTTGTAGCTCTGTGTTGCTGCTTTTATCCAATGTAAAAAACACAATTTCAAATTTTGCTACATAAGACTGAATTAAGGCAGTTGGTCACAAATGTGAATTTCCATTAAAAATAATGGGGATGCAATTCCAATCTGCTTTCTTATGCGTTAAGGTGCTACTCATTTGATGCTGAGAATGTTGTGGTAATATTAGGTCAAACTTAAATATAACATTTTCTAAATGTTCTTGAAATGTTCTCAGGACCTCCAAGACGAGGTAAGAATGCATATTGTGTGAACATCAATGGAATATTATGTAAACATAAAACAAATATGCTATGAACGTCATAAAACAGACTTATTTGGAAATTGTGGAACATTATGCAACATAGTGGACATTCACCTTCGTGAATATCACAAGAATATTCTTGCAACATTAAGGGAACGTCCTGTGCAACCTAACTTAAACATGAATGTCATCACAAGTGAGCATATTTTATGTTTTGGGAACCTATCTCTTGTAATGTATCCACACGGCTCCTACAACCTAATGAAATGTTCTGGGAACCTTTAAAGATCTCAGAAAGGCTGTTCTGTCAACATTGTTACAACATAAAAGGAATGTTTTTTGCACCCTAATACCAACATTATCTGAATGTCAGCACAACTGGACAGTTTTAGTGTTTTGGGAACCTACCTCTTGTCATATCCCCACAATGTTCCCACATACTAAAGAAACATTCTGGTAACCTTTTAAAGAACAGGCAAAATGTGTTCTGTGGATGTTCTTGTAACGTCAGGTGAATGCTTTTTGCACCCTAAAATAAATATTGTATAATCGTCCGCACAACTGGGCAGTTTTTTGTGTTTTGGGGACATATCTTTTGTGATGTCCCCACAATGTTCCAACCAGACAGTTCCCACAACCTAATGAAACATTCTGTGAACCTTTCAAGAACAGCCAAAATGTGTTCTGGGAAAGTTTTGAGAACTTTCACAGAAGTCATTTTGGATTGCTGGGAAAGCATTACTGGTTCATTGTATTATTGCATTACCTGGAATACTAATGAGAACCTTTGGGGAATGTTCTGTGGTGGTTGTTACAGATGTTGTGCACAACATTTTAGTGAATGTTAGGAGAACATTTCAATGATATTTCATTCAAAACACGTTTTCAATGTCTTTGGAATGTTATCCTAACAAGAACTTAATTGGAATCTTAGCTAATGTTCCGGGAATGTTCCTGGTTTGCTGGGAACCAAAAAAATAAAACATAAAAAACTAACTGCAATGCTTTTTGGCCCTAAATAGAGAATACACAGTGGCAGAATACCTGACCACTGTGACTGACCCAAAATTAAGAAAATCCTTGACTATGTACAGACTCATTGAGAATAGCCTTGCTATTGAGAGAGGCCGCCATAGGCAGACCTGGCTCTCAAGAGAAGACAGGCTATGTGCACACTGCCCACAAAATGAGGTGGAAACTGAGCTGAATTTCCTAACCTCCTGCCAAATGTATGACCATATTAGAGACACGTACAGTATTTCCCACAGATCACACTGACCCTCAAAGATGTTGAAAAAAAATATATTTATAAACTCCCGTATCTTTTAGGCAAAATACCGCAATGTGCAATCACAGCAGCAACATTTGTGGCCAGTTGCCATGAGAAAAGGGCAACCATTTGAGCACAAACAACATTGTTAATACTACCAATATGTATCTGTTTATTTATCTTCCCCTACTATTCGTACTACAACTATTTGCACATTGCTAAAACACTGTACATAGCTGATAATATACATCTCTTTATCTTTCAGAAACCTTTGTGAGTGCTGTGCGATGTTTACTGTTCATTTATAATAGTTTTTAAGTTGTTTTTGTTTCTTCTCACTTTTGTTTGATGTTTATTTCACTTGCTTTGGCAATGTAAACAAATGTTTCCCATTCCAATAAAGCCACATTGAATTGAATTGAAATAGAGAGAGGGGGGAGAGAGAGCACACTAAGTTCATCTGAGGACAGGGAAATGCGTTTCTTTCCAGTGTGAATCATTTTGGAAAAATGAGCCTCTGGACTGAATTGCCCCAGTTTCTCCATTCTGCTTTATTGTCTATTTTGGCTGAACTCACAGTTATTTGTTTTACTGCCCAAGAAAACTTCAGGTCTTTTAAAGATACAGCAGGCAAAGCCAGTTTCTGAGTCAACCACGCCCTGTAAACAAATAAAATAAATCTCAGTAGAATGCTGCCATAGCTTCCTGTTTAGCTCTGAATTCCAAGGTAAACTGAGCTAGTTCTCTGAGTCTGCATACATTCAGAGCACAGGGAGAATTCCTGTTAGAGTTTGAGAGGCAGTTTAAAGAATACCCTTTTTTTTAAGGATTTGGACTTTACATGTTTCATTCGTGGTGCAGGGTTTAGGTTCCGATTTTTTTTATTTTTGATACGTGAATTTCCACAATTAAAGACGTTGCCTTTGAATTCAGAAAGAACCTTGGGGCCATCGGTTGCTCATGTCAAGCAGTTTGGAAAACAAATGTCTGCAGTGCAGTGGGAAAAAAAGAAAGTGTGAGAAAGGAGCGGTATAGGTGGGGTAGGGTGGGGGGGTAGAGAGACAGGGAGAGGTAGAGAAAAACAGGGAGTGGTATGGGAGGGAGCAGTGGTGGAAACAGTACCCAATTGTCATACTTGAGTAAAAGTAAAGATACCTTAATAGAATATTACTTAAGTAAAAGTAAAAGTCACCCAGTAAAATACTACTTGAGTAAAATATTCTAAATATTCTTAAGTATCAAAAGTTAAATTTAAAATGTAAATAATTTAAAATTCCTTACACATAATTTACAAACAAAGCATTTGTGTTTAGTGAGCCAGATCAGAGGCAGTAGGGTTGACCAGGTTGACCATGTTCTCTTGATAAGTATGTGAATTGGACCCTTTTCTTGTACTGCTAAGCATTTGAAATGTAACGAGCACTTTTGGGTGTCAGGGAAAGTGTATAGAGTAAAAAGTACATTATTTTCTTTAGGAATGTAGTGATGTAAAAGTTGACAAACATATCAATAGTAAAGTATAGATACCCCCAAAAACTTCTTAAGTAGTACTTTAAAGTATTTTTACTTAGTTACTTTACACCACAGGGAGGGGGGAGAGAGGGAGGTAGAGGGACAGGGAGGGAGAGAGACAGGGAGCGATATGGGAGAGAGGATGGTAGAGAGAACGGGAGAGTGAGAGACAGGGAGGTAGAGAGACAGGGAGCGGTATGGGAGGGGGGTGGGTAGAGAGGGGGAGAAGGAGAGACAGGGAGGGAGAGAGTTTCATTTTGCAGTCAGCCCCTTCTCCCACCACACAAACAATGCTGCTGTCTCCCCCTCTGAGAGAGGAGAAGAGACAGGGGGAAGAGGGAGGGAAGGAGAGAGAGGGAGAGGGGAGAGGGGAGAGAGGAATGGCCTGTGTTGGGGTTTGGATGAGTCAGTGGTGGGCCCAGTCAGCAACAGCTGGGTCTCTAGTGTCGCTTTATCTCCCAGCCAATCCCAATGCTCTGTCTTCCAGCTTCCAGTCTCCCAGCCTCCAAGCTTCCAGCCTCCCAGCTTCCAGCCTCCCAACTCCCAGCATCAAAGACTCATAGCCTTCCAGCCTCCCAGCTTCCAGCCTCCCAACCTCCAAGCTTCCAGTCTCCCAGCTCCTAGTGTCCCAGCTCCTAGCCTCTCAGCTTCCAGCCTCCCAGCCTGCAGCCTTCCAGCCTCCAGCTTTCCAGCCTCCCTAGCTTCGAGCCTCCTAGCTTCCAGCCTATCAGCCTCTCAGCCTCCCAGCCTCCTAGCCTCCAAGCCTCCCAGCTTCCAGCCCAGTCTAAATTATGACAGCTCAGGGATGGCAAGCAGCCTAATTACAATGGCTGATTGCCTCTCTACTGGCTTTTCTTACAAGGCGATTGTCATGTGAGTGAGCAGGTCTGGAGACCAGGAGGAATAGGAAGAGGGAGGCTTTTCAATGGCTCGCCTCTCTTCCTTTGGACAGAAATGTATGCAGATTCAGAACTGATTGGTTCAGGGCAAAGAGAAGGTGTTTTTTATGACATTTGGCCAGACAGAACCAGCGTGAGGAGGCTGGAAGCCAGCAAGACAGGTGATTTTGTTGCATAATGGTAGATTATAGCTGTTCAGTCTTTGGCGCTATTACATTTGTGAGTTGTATCGATGTAATATCACGTAGGGGACAGACTGGATTATGATGAAATTGTCAGACTTTTTGCACAGTATAGTTTCTTGAAACCGTCTTATTTTACTGTCCTGAAAGGTGGTGACTTCTAACCGTAAGAGATAAAGAAATATCCATCGGAAGCCTTTCAGAGGGTTTAGAAGTGAGTGAAGAATTATTATTATTTGGTAATTTTGTTTATTTTCAAAAGGACAGAAGTAAGGCTTTGAATTGGCCGTTTGTATGTCAGTTTCAGAGAGACCACTGTGAAGTGTGATGTGTGTGTTAAGTGGGAGCTGCTTTGGGTTGGTCTGGACGGCTTTGTCTACTGCTTTGGCTTTTGTTCCTTTAGTAATGAATTGTGGAAGCCTTGGCTTGAGTCGGCCTGTCTCACAGCAACTAAAGACAGACTGCTGGCAAGGCGAATGGAGAGAAGGGCAGAAAGGATCATGGGCGTATGTTTGTCTCTCTGGGGGAAGACAGACAGACAGACCACGCCGGGTCAGTCTAGCACATTGAAGAAGACTCTGTTTTGCATGCAAAGAGGATATAAACTTATTTGCTTTGTATCATATTATCTATTACCTCCAGATAACATAAAGATTGACCATGAAGATCACCATTTTTTTATTCACTATAATGAGGGATCCTGTTTTCTGCTAACAATGCCTGCAATATCACGGTCAGCCATGAACGTCTGTGGCTCCAGTGAGAGAGGGGCAGTTGTTCTCCCCTGAGCTAACCTGATTAAGCAGAGGTTGACGTTACTAAATCCTTTTGAACATCAAGTTCTGTTGTTTATTAATGAAAAGCCTGTTCCCCTGTATATTCATATGCAGACCGCTGCAGCCTAGCCATGTTGACCCTGTGACCCAGACACGACCTGTCTGCTTACATGGTTACAAGGATAGAGCAGGTTCAGGGGCCTGACTCCAGGGATCACTTTGCCTGCATTAACTATCACATTGCACCCTCACGGCAGTAAAACAACCACCCTGCTGCCTCACGGGCCAGGAGAGACCGATCTCAAATCGCAGAGCTCTGTGAACAGTGAGCACTGGGTGTCTGATATTTAAAAGCGCTTCTTTGGTTTGCTATGGCCTAATGAACTGGCCCACAGTATGACGCATTGGGCTTTGTTGTGAAGTGAAAATATCTTGTCACTTTTTCCGCTGTTGTATTTCATGTTAGCACTGACTTTGTTGTTCAAAGGGCTTTGTGCTGTGACTTAGATACCATATTTAATGATATGTATTTTGTCCCCAGGGTTACATAGTGACCAGGATGAAGAGAGAACTGATTCAGTAGACTTGAAGAAATGCAGGTAAGCAAGCGAATTATGCCAATTAGAACATTCTCAGTCTTCCTCATCCTGCTTTCATAAACAAACAATAATTTCACCTGTTGAAAGGGGGTGAATTTACCGCCATTCTGTAGGAAGAACAGGGCATGTCGGCAATGTAGCATTGTTTAATTAATTGTGTGTGTTAGCCTGAAACCATCAGATGGCACTAGAACCAGTTCTCTCTCCCTCTGAATGATTCACTGAGCTTGCCAAACCAGAGACCATAGCTTGGCTCTGCCTCATATCCACATATCAAACCTTGCAGTTTCACATTATCCTATTTTTTGTAACAGGGACAGAAAACTATTGCCACCCCAGGTCCAATTTGCCACTTAGGCAAAGGACCTGGACTGCCTGATGTTTCTTGTTGAATGAACTGGAGCAAGGTTGCCATGCTTTGTGGATATTCTTGTTACAAATTCTATGACCACTGATTGTCGTTAACATTTATTTTACTTTGGTTGACTGTACACTACCGTTTCTTCTTGCTTCAGTGTATAAGTCTGGCGAATTGGCAAGAATGCTCTGCAGTTTGAATACACCAGGACAGATTATGGTTATTTAGCAAATTTGAAGAGGCCTCTCTCTCTCTTATTCTCTCCAGTGACTTGCACTGTTGCAGGTGTCCACCAGATGCTGCATGCAGACAGAGAGGCAGGCCGGCAGAGAGGCAAGCAGATTGCACTGTCTCAGGTCTTGCCAGGAACGGCATTGGATGGAGATGTAACATCCACTTCTAATCAAGATCCTGTGGGCAGGGTTGGAACAGCAAGTGGCTCTCCAGGGACAGTACAGACTGTAGGATCAAAAATTATTTATTTCTTTGTGCGTCATTCAAACCAATCTCTTCTTGCCAGGTGACATCACAATTAAACATAATTAACATGAAGTGGCATGGCTTGCTATGCTTTTTCATTTAGATGTTGGAAGCCCTTCACACGTATCTTCATACAGGTGGAAAATGGCAGATTTGGATTTGATAAATGCCTAAATTGGAACGTAGTGGCTGGACAGTAACATGCTATACATGACGTCAAAGCTATTGCTCTGCACTTCAAAGTCACCATTATTAGTCAGTTGTACAACCCCTCTTAATCGACATCTACGTCTTCGGCGCCCGGGGAACAGTGGTTAACTGTATTGTTCAGGGGCAGAACGACAGATTTTCTTTTCCTTGTCAGCTCGGGGATTCTAACTTGCAACCCTCCGGTTACAAGTCCAACGCTCTAACCACTAGGCTACCTACCTACCTGCTGTATGCGTTTTGACTGACAAATCAAATACATTTTTATTTGCCACATGCGCCGAATACAACAGGTGTGGACCTTACAGTGAAATGCTTACTTACAAGCCCTTAACCAACAGCGCAATAATAAAAAAAGAATAAGAATAAGAAATAAAAGTAACAAATAATTAAAGAGCAGCAGTAAAATAACAATAGTGAGGCTATATACAGGAATACCGGTACACAGTCAATGTGCGGGGGTATCGGTTAGTTGAGGTAATATAGTAGGTAGAGTTATTAAAGTGACTATGCATAGATAATAACAGAGAGTAGCAGCAACGTAAAAGAGGGGAGAGGGGCAATGCAAATAGTCTGGGTAGCCATTTGATTAGATGTTGGCTGGAGTCTTTGACAATTTTTAGGGCCTTCCTTTGACACCGCCTGATATAGAGGTCCTGGATGGCAGGAAGCTTGGCCCCAGTGATGTACTGGGCCGTACGCACTACCCTCTGTCGTGCCTTGCGGTTGGAGGCCGAGCAGTTGCCATACCAGGCAGTGATGCAACCCGTCAGGATGCTCTCAATGGTGCAGCTGTAGAACCTTTTGAAGATCTGGGTACCCATGCCAAATCTTTTCAGTCTCCTGAGGGGGAATAGGTTTTGTCGTGCCCTCTTCACAACTGTCTTGGTGTGCTTGGACCATGTTAGTTTGTTGGTGATGTGGATGCCAAGGAACTTGAAGTTCTCAACCTGCTCCACTAGAGCCCTGTCGATGAGACTGGGGGCGTGCTCGGTCCTCCTTTTCCTGTAATCCACAATTATTTCCTTTGTCTTGATCACATTGAGGGAGAGGTTGTTGTCTTTGCACCACATGGTCAGGTCTCTGACCTCCTCCCTATAGGCTGTCTCATTGTTGTCGGTGATCAGGCCTACCACTGTTGTGTCATCGGCAAACTTAATTATGGTGTTGGAGTCATGGTGGGCCTTGCAGCCATGAGTGAACAGTGAGTACAGGAGGGGAGTGAGCACGCACCCCTGAGGGGCCCCCGTGTTGAGGATCAGTGTGGTGGATGTGTTGTTACCTACCCTTACCACCTGGGAGCGGCCCGTCAGGAAGTCCAGGATCCAGTTGCAGAGGTAGGTGTTTAGTCCCAGGTTCCTTAGTTTAGTGATTAGCTTTGAGGGCACTATGGTGTTGAAAGCTGAGCTGTAGTCAATGAATAGCATTCTCATATAGGTGTTCCTTTTGTCCAGGTGGGAAAGGGCAGTGTGGAGTGCAGTAGAGATTGCATCATCTGTGGATCTGCTAGGCCGGTGTGCAAATTGGAGTGGGTCTAGGGTTTCTGGGATAATGGTGTTGATGTGAGCCATGACCAGCCTTTCACTTGCCAGTTGGTTTCACTTGCCAGTTGCCAGTTGGTCAGCAAGGAGAGCTAAAAAAAAAAGCTCCTTATAGTTGAAGACTTCTTTGAGTCATAAAAGTGCATTGACATTACTTAGGAACTGTGTACACTTTGGAGAGGTGTGTGGCCACTTGGAGACACCAGTTAGTCCTCTCACTCAAACCCTTGTCATTAGTTTGTCTAATGTTGCACCTACCCCACATTTTCAAGGAATATTTTATAATGTTACTGAATGTATCCAGAGCATTTTCAGACTTCGTTATCAACAAATGCAGCAAAAAAATATGGTAAATATAAAATGACCATAAAATCAACAGTGTAATATTTGAATTCAGTCTTGTGTCAAGTGAACTACCGCCTTTGGTCTAAAAATGTTCCAATAATCTCCAAACTATTCCCTTTTAATTTGTACCATGCTAATGCATATGTTTTTCATATTTCTTCTGTAAGAAACATTTTAATGTAGCCCTATCCATATAGGCCAATTCCCATGAGTGTAAAGGGTTCAAATGTATAATAAATTTACTATAATCTTATTGTCAGCTACATTATTATAGGCCTACTTTCACTTTTCAGTCCTTATTTCCTTAAATAGAGATCCAAACCATGTGCATTTATGTGCCTTTGTATATGTGTGTCAGTTAATATTTTGTGTGCTTCCTGAGTGTCTGTCTAGTGTGTACTGTAGAACTATCTGTATTAGAGGGTGAAGAGAAAGGGTCTGTCGAGTTGAGCAACTTAAAGGCCAGTGCACTCAAAAACTACATTTCCATATGTTTTATAGATATTTCCACACTATGAGGTTGGAATAATTCTGTAAAATTGTGAAAATTATGATAATGCCGTTTTAGTGTAAGAGCTGTTTAAAAAGATCGCCTGTAATGTCAGCCTGTTTTGGTGGGATGGAGTTTTGGCCTGCCTGGCGACATCAACAGGCAGTATAAGTTAAGAGCTTCAATCCTCTCTGTAACAGCAATTTTTTTAAGTTACATATCGCTCTTATTAGGCACGTCCAATTAGGCCTTCACTCAGACCACTGCCAGACAGTCCTAGCAAAATTCCTGCTTGAGAAATTGCTCTTTGCACAGAAGCATTTTTTGTATATATTTTTTTACAATTTTAATTTGGAAAAAATAACAGTAAAGTACTTTATTGTTAACCAGAAATGATTTGATATTCAGATAAAAACTGCTGCATTGGGCCTTTAACAGTTAAGACAGGGACAAAGCCAGGCCTGCGCAATGCATGCTGGGAAGTTTGGCTTCCAGAGAAAGTGCCTAAGTCCCAGCCAGCGTGGCTGAAACCCTTGCTAAGGCTGAAAATGAAGTTTGAGAGTGGAAATGAGAGGAGCAACAAGAGAGAGAGAGCGAGAGAGAGCGAGAGAGAGAGAGCAAGAGCGAGCGCGAGCGCGAGAGAGAGAGCGAAAGTGCTCATGGCTGTAGGCTCAGTGTGCTCTTAAAGAGATATTACCAAAACATTCCTGAAGCATTGACAAAGAATGGGACAGTACAGTATAGTACAATTTAGCAGTATAGACAGCATTTAGAACCTTGGAACCTTGGACATTTTCACTATTCAAGATTAAATAAGAATGTACAATGTAACCCATTGTTTCATAGGACTGACTACTTTTATACCTGAAGATGCACAAGTTGAAATATTTTCACAAATAATTTACAATGTAATGCGCAATGCTAAGCATTAATTTGACAAGCTACGTGGAAGGTTTTAGCACAATTCATTTTTAAATAGTTTCCAAATCTAATGCTTGTATAAAAATACACAAACAGTCAACTATGTAACAACCTTTTATTCAATAGTCATATACAAGTTATTCAAATGTTCACGCTAAAGTTTAAACATGTAATAATAATGTAATTCCATTTAATAATGTCTCCTATCAACACTGGAATTTAAAGAAAGATCCCCAAACTTTCTCTCCCACTTTCAAGATTAAAGTGGAAGTTGAACTTGAATTTGGAAGTTGAACTTCCATCACAGGTTGTGATAAAACACAGAAGTAATTTAAACCATGAACAACAGATCAACTTTTCCCACATACAATACACTGTACAGTATTATATTTTATTATCAGTATTCTATTATAATTAAAATCTACTATATAGTTTTGTCTCCATTCTAAAGGGCCTTCATTTGTCTGTCAGAATAATGTGGCCGATCCATTAGAAGGCTGTCTGTGAGTGAGTGTGGAGACGTGGACGTTGAGCTGTGTGTGTAATGATGGGAGCAGCAGAAAGAGGAAGCTGAATAGAGAGACTGGCACCTCTGTGGCAGTCAGGCAAGGCAGCCTGGTAAGACTCTCTCTCTTAGTCTCCAGACTCTTTAGCCCCCCGTTTGGCTCTCACACATTGTGCCATTCAGCCCCAGACCGTATATTCACCCTGTTCTGAGACTGGGCAGCCTGCTATTGTGCGAGTGAGCTAATTTGAATAGCCTTCAGTATTTTGTGTGAGCAAGTCAGCGCTATTTGCATTTGTTCCAGTCACAAAGGTTTACAGGTCAATTGAGGCAGGCTGGAAAAATCGTACATGCCAAGGAGAGTTTTTTTCTTCTTCTCTCTTTCTGTCTCTCTCTCCAACTCTCTCTCTTTTTCTCTCTCATTCTTTTTTCCTCTTCCTCATCTTCTATGGTTCTCAGGCACCTCATTATGCAAACTTCACCCCTCTCCCTCCCTCCATCTTTCTCTCCCTCAGACACAAACACACTCTCCCTCTCTCTGTTGATTATATGGTGCTAAGGGTCTGAAATACCTTTGTTGGCATCCAGAGTGCCAGCTGGGGATCAGATAGTGGAAAGAGGGGTGTGTGGTGTGCCAGCCTTTCATTCCTGCCCTGTTGACTGAAAGAACAACAGACAGACAGACAGGCAGGACAGACAGACAGACAGGCAGGACGGACAGACAGGCAGGACAGACAGGCAGGACAGACAGGCAGGACAGACAGACAGACCAGCTGGACAGAGAGGACAGGACAGATGGACAGACAGACAGGCAGGACAGACAGACCAGCTGGACAGACAGGACAGACATTCAGACAGGCGGATGGACGGACGGACAAACAGACAGGCAGACAGACAGACGGACAGACAGAAAGGACTTACAGGCAGACAGAAAGACAGACAGACAGACAAAGAGACATGGTTGGTAAGGGAGGCTGGTACCAGGCCAGTAAACCAGGACAGCACTCACAAAACACACCTTATTACTTTAGCCTACCTCTTTGGGCTCTTCATTATGTTTTGCGTGTGTGTGTGTATGTGTGTGTGTGCGCATGCTACGTTTGTGCGTGTGTGCCGTCCGTGCGCATGGGGTTGCCAGTCACAGATAAAATGTTTGAGCGTGGTTGGGACCGCATATGCGAGGGTTAATATGTTTGTGTGGGTGTGTTGGTGTGTTCTCCATCTGTCTGCTGTAGTCCAGCCCCATAGAGTCCAGAGTGAAGAAGCACTGTGCTCTGTATCACATGGTATGCTGACAGGATAGGGCTTTCTGTCTCTAAAGCTGTGCAACTTGTGTTTCTGTGGTGTGTGTGTGTGTGTTTGCGTGTATGTGAGTTTGTCAGTGGTTGGATGATGCTGAGAGGGTGGGCATAGCACAGGGAGGATGATGAGCATTTTTCTTAGAACGAAACTGTCACGATTTCCTTGAGTGACGGACCAAGACGCAGCGATGCTTCCAGTATACGTATTTTATTTCACACGTAACTGGGAAAATATAAACAAACAAATGAAGATCGGAACTCCGGTGTGGCTAAAACGTGCACACGACAAAACATATTACAACAAACAATGACGCACAAAAACCCCAGTGAAAACCACAAACATATATATGGTTCCCAATTAGAGGTAACGACAATCAGCTGCCTCTAATTGGGAACCATCAACCCAACATAGAAATATACCACCTAGAACCAAAAAACCATACTAACCAAAACAAACCAAACACGCCAGCCTGAAACCCAGGGCTGGACGTGACAGAAACACTCTTTACAGACTGGCATGGGACCAGAATCTTCTATCTGGTAACATTCTGAGGCTCTACAGTAACTCAGTTGAAATAGAATATGTAACAGGACTGGAGGACCATTCACATGTCATACCTCAATTACCCCAAATCAAAACAAATTTTATTTTTCACATGCTTTTTTAAAAAAAAGTTAAGAATGCCACACAGTGTTCAAACTATTGCCCACTATCTTTGATAAACACAGATATTCAAACATATAACTGTTTTCCAAAATGTAGTCATCCCATCTCGAGAGGGCTGTATTGTGTCTCAATGCAGAAAAAGCTTTTGTTAGACTAGAATGGTCATATCTCTGGTCTATCTTGGAACATATGGGAATTGGCTCCAATGTCATTAATATTATTAAAATACTATATGCCAATCCCTCGGCCATAGTTATAACAGGCAATATCTTCTCTGCTCCATTCAGAATCACTAGAAGCAGCAGACAAGGTGATCCAATTTCGCCTCTGCTATCCTTATTATCCATGGAACCCCTGGCCCATGCATTTAGTCAATCGAAGGAAATAACACAAATGTCTCTCAAATCTACTGATCACTTCATCTCATTATACACAGACAATATTTTACTATATCTAGACAATGTATTTCAAACGCTCCCAAACACATTGAAGAACATAGATAAATTCGGCTTCATTTCAAGATAAAATGTATCTAACCCAAACAGCCCTACTGCCTCTCAAGACCCAGATGGAGGACTCCAGCTCTTCTTATGGAATCCCAATCGCTTCCCATTTTAAATATTTGGGAATAGATATATTTCCGTCTTTAGATAAAACCATTGCCAAAACCTTTAACAGAACGCTCAAATCAATTCAATCTGAACTCAGTAGATGGAATAATATCCCAGTTGCTTTGACCAGCAGAATATCTATTGTCAAAATTAATATATTGCCATGGCTGAACTTCGGTAGTTCAATGCTTCCCATGGCTCCCCCTCTTGGCTATTGGGATAAAATTCATAGTGCGTTTTCTAAATGTATATGGCAAGGTAAACAATCCTGGATAAAATTTACACATTTACAAAGAGTGAAAGACATATGAGAACTATCCGTAACAAACTTTAAATTGTATTTCCAGGCACTTGCATTTCGTCCCTTCCTAAATTGTTTTAGACATGATTATTTTGTCCCCTGTCTGAGTATAGAGAGAAATATGGTGTCTCCTATTGCCTTGGAAGAGGTGGTCTTCACTGATACAGTTGAAGTCGGAGGTTTACATACACTTAGGTTGGAGTCATTAAAACTTGTTTTTCAACCACTCCACAAATTTCTTGTTAACAAACTATAGTTTTGGCAAGTCGGTTAGGACATTTACTTTGTGCATGACACAAGTCATTTTTCACTTATAATTCACTGTATCACAATTCCAGTGCGTCAGAAGTTTACATATACTAAGTTTACTGTGCCTTTAAACATCCTGGAAAATGCAAGAAAATTATGTCATGGTTTTAGAAGCTTCTGATAGGCTAATTGACATAATTTGAGTCAATTGGAGGTGTACCTGTGGATGTATTTCATGGCCGACCTTCAGACTCAGTGCTTCTTTGCTTGACATTATGGGAAAATCAAAAAAAATCAGCCTAGAGCTTATCATGAGTTATTCTATCTCAGGCGAGCAAAAGCGTGAGACTTCCTTAACATTAGAGATTGCACACCAGCACACCTGTTGTTGTTAATAAAGAGATATACCTCCTCCTTTCGTCTTACCCGAGTCTGCCGTTCGGTCTTGACAATGCATCGAAAAACTAGCGAGATGTACAGTATATCGATGTCCTTGTTCAGACACATTTTCGTCCAAATCGAGGTTAGTGATCGCTGTTCTAATGTCCAGAAGCTTTTGTCGGCCATAGAAAATGATGGCAGTGACATTATGTACAAAAAAAGTTAAGATCAGAGTAAAAAAACACAAAATAGCAGAATTGGTAAAGAGCCCGTAAGACAGCTGCTATCCACTGCATTGCCATTGTCCGTAAGACACACCTCCTGCTGTGTGTGCGATCAGAGTGAAAACGTGAAAGGAAAGATAGTATGATGAGTGAATATATATATGAGATCAGATGTAAATTAGAGCATGCATGAGTCTCTACCAGTACCCTAATGTCACCCTAATAACCACAGTGTTTCCCATAATATCCCCCTAATAACCCCAGTGTTTCCCCTAATATCCCCCTAATAACCCCAGTGTTTCCCCTAATATCCCCCTAGTAACCCCAGTGGTTCCCCTAATATCCCCCTAGTAACCCCAGTGGTTCCCCTAATATCCCCCTAGTAACCCCAGTGTTTCCCCTAATATCCCCCTAGTAACCCCAGTGGTTCCCCTAATATCCCCCTAATAACCCCAGTGTTTCCCATAATATCCCCCTAATAACCCCAGTGTTTCCCATAATATCCCCCTAATAACCCCAGTGTTTCCCTAATATCCCCTAATAACCCCAGTGTTTCCTAATATCCCCTAATAACCCCAGTGTTTCCCCTAATATCCCCCTAGTAACCCCAGTGTTTCCCCTAATATCCCCCTAGTAACCCCAGTGTTTCCCATAATATCCCCCTAGTAACCCCAGTGGTTCCCCTAATATCCCCCTAATAACCCCAGTGGTTCCCCTAATATCCCCCTAGTAACCCCAGTGTTTCCCTAATATCCCCTAGTAACCCCAGTGGTTCCCCTAATATCCCCCTAATAACCCCAGTGTTTCCCATAATATCCCCCTAATAACCCCAGTGTTTCCCATAATATCCCCCTAATAACCCCAGTGTTTCCCATAATATCCCCCTAATAACCCAGTGTTTCCCATAATATCCCCCTAATAACCCCAGTGTTTCCCCTAATATCCCCCTAATAACCCCAGTGTTTCCCCTAATATCCCCCTAGTAACCCCAGTGTTTCCCCTAATATCCCCCTAGTAACCCCAGTGTTTCCCATAATATCCCCCTAATAACCCCAGTGTTTCCCATAATATCCCCCTAATAACCCCAGTGTTTCCCATAATATCCCCCTAGTAACCCCAGTGGTTCCCCTAATATCCCCCTAGTAACCCCAGTGTTTCCCCTAAAATCCCCCTAGTAACCCCAGTGTTTCCTAATATCCCCCTAATAACCCCAGTGTTTCCCCTAATATCCCCCTAATAACCCCAGTGTTTCCCCTAATATCCCCCTAGTAACCCCAGTGTTTCCCCTAATATCCCCCTAGTAACCCCAGTGTTTCACCTAATATCCCCTAATAACTTCAGTGTTTCACCTTATATCCCCGTAATAACCTGTTTCCCCTAATATCCCCCTAATAACCCCAGTGTTTCCCCTAATGTCCCCCTAGTAACAAGTGTTTCCCCTGATATTCCCCTAATGACTCCAGTGTTTCCGCTAATATCCACCTAATAACCAGTGTTTCCCCTAACATCCCCCCATTGTTTCCCCTAATATCCCTCTAATAACTGCAGTGTTTCCCCTAATATCCCCCTAGTAACCCCAGTGTTTCCCCTAATATCCCCTACTAACCCCAGTGTTTCCCATAATATCCCTATAATAACTCCAGTGTTTCCCCTAATATCCCTATAATAACTCCAGTGTTTCCCCTAATATCCCCCTACTAACCCCAGTGTTTCCCCTAATATCCCCCTACTAACCCCAGTGTTTCCCATAATAGCCCTCTAATAACCCCAGTGTTTCTCCTAATATGTTCCTAATAGCCCCAGTGTTTCCCCTAATATTCCCCTAATAACCCCAGTGATTCCTCTGAATCTGAATATCAAATCAAAAGTATTTATAAAGCCCATCTGATGTCACAGAGTGCTGTACAGAAACCCAGCCTAAAACCCCAAACAACAAGCAATGCAGGTGTAGAAGCACGGTGGCTAGGAAAAACTCCCTAGAAAGGTCAGAACCTAGGAAGAAACCTAGAGAGGAACCAGGCTATGAGGGGTGGCCAGTCCTCTTCTGGCTGTGCCGGGTGGAGATTATATACAGATTATAATTATAATAATATCTGAACCTGACTTGGACAGGAGGGCAGGGCAACCCAGGTTGTCTTTACCACACCACCACACCCCTTCCTTTTCCCCTGGCCGGCACATTGAAGGCGCTCGATACCAGATCCACCCCTTCTTCTCTCAGTCCCTTACTCCTCCTCCCTCCCTCTCTCCTTCCCTCCCTCCGCCCCGGGCAGACCCAGGGGTGGGATCTCCGTTTGCGCACAAAAGAGCCTCCTCTATCTGCATACGCTGCACATAAAAGAGCCTTTTGTCATGGGCTCCGCACACATGATCGTCTGCCTTTCACCCCCTAGAAAAAAAGACCACTCTGTCTCCGCCAACCAACTCCACCCCCAATCCCCCAAGCTCCCCAATCCTCTCCAGCCCTCCAACCACTCCCTCCCTGCCAGAGTTTTGTCTGCGGCAGAACTTGTTAAACACTTTTTTTTTTAAATAAAGAGGCATCAGTGAGCTATACCTCCCTTATTACTGTTAAGTGATTTTCAGCATCATCAAAATGCTACTCAAGTCTTAATTTCTTAGTTTATGCAGCTCGAGTTTTGCTCTCTCATTCCCCCTCCCGCTCTGTCTCTTTCTCTCTCTCTCCCTCTCTCTCTCTGTTTATCTCCCTCCCTCCTCTTGACCCGTCTGTGCAGCACTCACAGTGAGTCACAGTGGACTATAGCATCTGCTGTCCTAAAATATAAATGCGCTCTCGTTTTTTGTTCTCCTCTCCCATCTCTGATATTTAAGTGAACTGAATGGGCACTAGTGGTTGGTACCATGCCATCACCCCTATTACTGTGGTAAAGGCACACTTCGGATTGCAGAATGTCTGAGAGCTGCCGGTTTTCACACTGTCATTGTGGAGCCGTCTGTCTTTTCATCCTCCTGCCCTGTAGGTCTGAGAGCAGGGGGAACAGCAAACTGGTATGAACCTGTCAGAAAGGTAGACAGTTAGTGCCATTATGAGACTGTAGTCTGCACTCCTCGATTCCATGTGCTTTATTGATGAGGTTTCGACCCAGGTCTGACCTAATGAAGACCTAAGGGGTTCAAAACATCCATAAAATACATCAGAGAATATAGATTGCAGTGTAAAAACATGGCCATTCAGCAAAGGTGCTTAACTGTAGTTCTGTACTCCTGAGTGCGATGAGCTGTATTTCTCAAGAATTCAATCCAGTGGCTGCCATTTTGGCAGTGAATGATGACAGAGAGAGATTCATTTGGGAAGAGTCAGAGTCGGTTGGGGAGGGGGAGAGAGCGTAAGTAAGGAGACAGGTGTACCACACACTGTCGAATGCACGGACCAGAAAAATGCTATCCTCTGCAGTTCCTTTGAAACACACACTGCCCTGATGCCTTCACTTTAAGTCCAAATAAGTGTAGATTTCGGAACGCTCTTCCAGCCCGTCTTGCTATCGCTGCACAGCCTTTGCAAGAGTGGAAGGATAAGTCTGACTTCTCCTCCGTTGTCCATACTGCACAGTGCCATGTCCTCTCCCTGACCCTTGTGGCATGAGAGGTCAGGGGCTGACATGTAGCCGGCTGCGATGGCCTGTCCACAACTCTACCCCACACCCTGATGGGAGGGCCAGGGAGTCATCTCTTTTCTCTTTTCCATCGCAGACAGACAGACAACTCCCTGCTTTAAGGTCAATCGAGACGTCAGTGGCTTAATTTACAGTGAGTGTGAGACAAGTTACAGAGTAAATTACAAATGTGTTTCTAAGAGATTTGGGGCGATACTCTAAAATATGGTATGGAGAGTTCAACAGAGCAGCTCAGTTTACAAATGGAAATGTTGTTTAGTTTAATTTTATATTTTGTTTTTATGTTAATTACACCCATGTAGGTTACCACACAGAACTTGTACACCATAGAACCGTAATGCAAAATGTTATGATATTTTAATTTACCTTTATATTATTGGACAACGATAAAAGAAAATGTAGTGATGTAATGCAATAGCCCAGTTGTTAATAATAAACACTCTGCTCACCAAAACATTGCCACGTTTCCTCACGTGGATTTGCATCCAACAGTATCATTCTGTAAATCTATTGTGGTACAGAAATCAAACAGTCTGATCCATTTCAACTGTGATTTTTCCTCAATGAAATTACCTCATTCTGGAGGTGTTGTTAACACTGGAGTAATGTTACTGCTGTAATTGATTCCACTGCCCCAGTAGAACCGTGCTTAGTACTGTTAGAGCAGCAGCTGGTAGAAACCTTACTGAAACAGCAGCTACATTGGACCGGCTGCTACACAGTTTCTAATGCATCTGTTACTTTAATTAGTTTCACTGGTGAGAGTGTTTCTGGGATCAGTCCTGTTCTGTGTCCCAGCCCTCTGTACTGTAATGAAGCCACGTCAGGTTGAGAGAACGGGAGTGTATCTGCCAAGACAGTGAGGGATTGAGGCTTTGTTAGTGTCCTAGGGAGACAGTAAGCACAGGGTGTGTGTACTAGATTGAGAAAGAGCATGAAGAGTGTGTGCGTGTTAAGAGGTGTGTGTTATGATGCAGCGACAGCAAACAGGGAGTGTGTTTTACCGAAGTAGAGGAAAAGCACATGGAGAGTGTGTAAAGGAGAGCGAGAGAGTGTGAGGAGCGGCGATTAGGTGCGCCGGGTTCGGCTGGAGCCAGAAAATCCTCTCGCCGTCTTCTCGCCCCAGTCTTTGCCGGTAAAGGCACTGTGATGTTGTCCTCGGCCTCGTTGGCGGTGGGCAAAGGCCCCTACAGCACCAGGTTAGCGCCAGGCTCGCTCGTCCGCTCTTGGCTTGGCACACAGGAATAATAAAAGTGAGTTGCCCAGGCTGTAGGCTATGTGAAGGGTGTATTAGCAGCTAGCAGACCTCTCCTCCTCAGAGGACCACAGCAGGCAGAGGGGTAGCTCAGGTATGTAAGAGCCCATGGTCCCAGACTCACACAGGCTGGTGGTGCTGGTCAAGTGCATAGAGGGAGAAAGGAGAATTTACTTTTATTGTTACGCTTCACCTGGTCAAGAGACTTTTGTCTTAGTACTTTTCTGTTGTCGTTTCTTCAGATTTATGTATGTTACTGAAAGTTAAGGTTGGTGGATTTTTCTTCGTAAGAATGTGCATTATCTTTGAAATATGCATTTGTATATGTGTTATATTGCATCATATCAATGATTATCACTGTTAAATGTTTAGATTTAGCTGAGTATGGGCAACAAGGCCTAATATAATGGTAATTTTAAATTATTCTAAATGCCAGTGATATTTCATATCATATGAGCTTAGATCACATTTAACAAAATAGAATCGGATAAAATAACAATTATCTTCATTGTAAAAACCTAACTCATGTCTATCCATTTCAATGTAATACTACTGTAGAATTGAACATGCAACTCACGTGACAAAGGCAGTATAGGGCATTTTTCAATTAGAATTTCATGTTAACCGTTCTGCTCAAGGTCAAGATCAATTCATTTTGAACTGAACACTGATATATTATTGCCCTTTTTATGGTGAGGAGCTCTGATTCTGACCTCTGCTGTAGTGGTATGGCTGTACTCTCCACACAATATGTCTGCTTCCTGAAGGGCCATGAGAAGTAGTCCTGACTTGCAATCTGGGTGTCGCCCCGTTTATGAAGGTTGTCCATTCTGAGGTCTGATATCGGATAGGGTCCATTTTGTATTACAAGCTCCCAAGCTGTCTCTCCCTCCTTCCCTCTCTCTCCTTCTCTCTTTCTCTCAGAATCCGGTGAGACACCGCGAGGTGAGTTTAGCGCTGATGGAATATCATATCTGTTTGTCTTGTTCATACTTATTGAAAACCACCTACTTTACATTCAGTCACTGTGTTTATTTGTGTGTTTATATGTTTAATTATACAATAATATATCAAATCAAATGTTATTGGTCACAAACACGGGTTTAGCAGATGTTATTACGGGTGTAGCGGAATGTTTGTATATATGTGAGATATGAAGGTATGTATTAGAGCCTCTGTATTAGCTTCTGATTCAAGTTTCTGCATACAAAGGTGACTAAACATCAGCTAAATGCTACTGAAGTTGGATGACGAATTGGCAATCAACAATATAGTCTGCAAAATAATGTTGTTGTAAAAGTGTACAGGTGTAAAATCTTAATTTGATCACCCTGTTGCAGGCTTTCCTGTGATTTTTATTTGAGATTTAAAAAGGCTTCTGAAGTTTGTAATTTCCACAAATTTCAGACTTGATTGTTCTTTACTAAAAATGTATAAACTCCTACAAAAATGGCCATTAATTATAATCCACATAATAATAAAAATGTCCTGTTGTTGCAGGATTATTTTCCTGCTGTAGCAAACTGGCAAAAATGAAAATCTGACATCTATAAGTACTTTCATATGATATAGATTTAAGTAAAATTACTTATCTTAAATATTTCCCTGAAATTGTAAAATAGTTGAATTACTATACTCCTAAATACTCAATGCATAAAAACCATAACAAGATTACATTAATCTTCATGACTCTTGAATCTTGTAAGTTATTCCCACATACTTTGACCTTGACTTGACTTCTCATTCGAAACTTCAAATTTATGAAAAGCATCTCTGTGTAAACAAAGCATCAATACAATAATCACATAGCTCATTGTTTAATGACTATAGCATATTGGTTTGCTGGAATTTCACAGATCAATACATTCAGATATAAAGATGTAGAGGTTAAAGTGTTAAATGTTACTGATAAAAGGTTAATACTTTTTATAATAATAAGTGAATATGTATCATTTGCAGCCTTGCGTACTGTGTCAAATGATACTGTGCAGTTGATTTTCATAAATTCAATGATTATTTTCTACTTGTTAATGTTTTATTTAAATCAAAGAGAGTGTTACTTGTTGCTTAGCAGGTGCATTGGAAAAGTGAAACAGTTATTCAAAGAAAGAAAGTTGGTGTGGAAGTAAATGAGTAATACTTTGCCAGAGTGGTGTGTGCGAGCTTATTTCCTTTGAATACATTTTTTATTGGAAAAATAGGCTATTTTGACATTTCAAAATCCTCTTTCAATATAATTGAATTTAAGCCCAATTGAAGTTTGAAGTTATTTCTTTTTACCCGGTTGATATTCACTCTTGATTTGTAATATCAGTTAGTATCTAATCAATGCACTTCCAATTATGTTTTCATTCTATATGAATCATATAGAACCCCTGTAGATAGCCTCACTATTGTTCTTTTACTGTTGCCGTTAAATTATTTGTTACTTTTATTTTAAATTTTTTACTTATCAATTTTTTCCTTAACAGATGTTTTTCTTAAAGCTTCTTAAAGCATGGTTGGTTAAGAGCTTGTAAGTAAGCATTTCACTGTGAGGTCTACACCTGTTGTATTAGGCACATGTGACAAATACAATTTGATTTGATTTGATTTGAAATGTAAGCTCTTTGTGGTAAAAAGTTCCACATTTTTCTATTGTGGTATGTATACAACATATTTTGTTACAGTAACTAATTCATTGTATTATTAATTGCTATAGCTACAGAGTTATTTGTTATGTATTGATATTCTTTCCAGAAGCCCTTCATTATACATATATTGAAAATGGTATTGTCATTAGAAAGACATTATCACTTCTATTTTAAATTCAAATGAATACTTTACTTTTATAATGTTATGTTGGGCTGTGAACCCATTTCTAAAAAGAAAAAATATGTCACTAATAGAAAATATTTCACAAATACAATTTTCTTTAAGATTATACAATATTCAAGTTTAAACGTGTACAGCAAAGCAACATCTTAATTCTTAAACATCACCATCTCAGAAATTGTTTTCCTCATACACATAATAATCACATTTCATATTTGTTTTTCAGAAGAAAATGTTATCACGACATTATGAGGTATTGCACATAACAGTATGGACACCCAATGAAATGAAAGTGTTTGATTTCAGTAATGAATATGTAGGTGTAATCTGTCAGGAGATATAGGGTTAAGCCAGCTTCAACTTTTTCACATTGACACAATTAATTTACGTCACCCACTCAATACATAAGTAATAATTGAAAACAGAATGTGTGAATAAGCATGTGCTGTTGAAAGGGTCTATCTATCATATCGTGTAATATTATCCATGATATCCACACTGCGCATGTCTTCTGTCCACCATTTTGTGATCAGAACTTTATCTAAATGCCCCCATTTTATGAAGTGCCGTTGAACACTTGCAGCTCAGTAACACGGAGGATCAATTTGAGGGAATCTATTGTTGTGCAGGGTGTAAATAAATTCCTTGACTCATGATCATTGTGAAATTAAATGTCAAGGATACACATTTGCTAATCATACATAAAAAAAAGATCTTGAAATTAAAGGAAATGCCCGATAAAAAGTTCAAAGGTTTCTGATATTTTGCTTCTCATGGCAATACTACTGTTAAGTATTACTGTTTGTAATTCAGAATTGATACTCAGGAATTATAGTGATTGTAAAAACACATATTACTTATTTTTTTCAAGCAACGTTGCACCCATCCCTACCACCCTCTTGTAGTGTGTGTGTGTGTGTGTGTGTGTGTGTGTGTGTGTGTGTGTGTGTGTGTGTGTGTGTGTGTGTGTGTGTGTGTGTGTGTGTGTGTGTGTGTGTGTGTGTGTGTGTGTGTGTGTGTGTGTGTGTGGGTGGAAGCGCGTGTGGGTGGAAGCGCGTGTGGGTGCGTGCGCGCTCGCGTGTGTGTGCGTGCATGTTATCTTTACACATAGACAGAGGGAGAGTCGCAGTCGGCTGCCTGAGGTGGCGGGCCAGAGGTCAGGGGTGTTAATAAGACGTGATGTGTAGACCCTGTGAGTGACGTCCCTCAGGGATAATCCCCTATTCAGCATTAGTTAATGTGTTAGTCATCTTTACCTTCTTAAAGCAAACAGCACTGGGTTCCTCATTGGGCCTCCCGTATAACACTTTTGACCCCAGGGTCATGGCCTTTGTTCCCTGCTCGATGGGAAGTGCCCTCAGAGGTCAGGTGTAATAGAGAAGTTGTTTAGACACGTGCCGGGTTGAAGCAAGACCACCTCATAGACTGACGCGGCCCCTGTTCCTAGAGAGGGAGTCCAAGTCTTTCATCCTTGCGTACGTAGGGCCATCCGTCCTTGTGGGTTGGTGCTATCCTCCTGATTAGCTTCCTTTAAAACAGGGTTCCCCAATTATAGTCAATCATGGGCTGATTTTTCCTTGAGTGGATGGTCGGGGGGCCGGAACAAGGTTATAAATAATTTGTAGACTGCAAATGGACCGCAAGAATCCCAAACAGACATAGTATTTGACAAAAACAGAATCATTTCAAACCTTGATTACATTGGGATACGATCACATACTGTATGCCTCTGTTTATGTGTGGGAACACTTGGGTACAGATTTCCTAAATTAAAATCACTTTAAGCTGATTTCCTGGTGATTTTACAGTCTTTTATGTCCAACAATGAAAATTATATAATTTTTATTTTGTATTGTTATTTTTATTAATTTGTATTATGTTTTGCTCAGAAAAAAAACAAATAAAATCACCCGAAGGCCGAAGTTGGCCCGCAGGCCGCCTATTTAGGAACCCTGCTATAGAATATCAATTGTTTCTGTGTGATGTGTCAGCTGTATGTGCCTGATATCCTGATGCATTGCAGTTTCTGATCCTGCACAGTCAGAAATCTGGCTTGTACTCCTGTTGGTGGTTAATGGGTAAAAGAGTGTAGATCATGTTTGCCTATGCGAAGCTACTGCCCACTGCAATTTCATATTCCTCAGCCTTCCTTTCCTGGCTGTTTCCTGTGTTTCTAGACACTAAAGACAAGCAAACAGGCTCCTAATCATGTGTCCTTGACTCTCCTTATGTGACCTACATGGAATACCAAGTGTTAGGTATGACAGCTTTGAAAAATGGTGTACAGAGACCTTGTGACTGTTACACTATGACTCCAAATTATGTATAAAAATTATGGAGCACAAAGTGTTTTAGAGTGAGACAAAAAAATGACATTACAATTAGATAAATCAGAGAATGCCATGATTATGCCCACTGTGCAGAAAATAAAGATGTTGTGTTGTACATAGATCTATCTTGTCGTTCTTTTGCATAGATCATTTGTTGCATTTAGTTTGATCTTTCCTCGGCCGACCCTTTTATTTAGTTAATTACTCATAACACATGAGAAAAGCAAGAAGTGAGAATCCAACAGCCTACATTTTGCATGATCAGGAATTCTTATTATCCCAAAATAAACATTTGATGTATTACATATTTTTTGTTAACCATGATAAGATCCAACATGCATACTAACAAAAGTTATACTTTTCTGTAGGACCAGTTGGAGAAAATTATATTTGCATGATCTGTTTTTACCATATATACTAGTGATATTCTACTGGTTAACATTGAACGTAATTATTTATCGGTACAGCAACTACATATGAAATTGTTGGATAGTATTTTAGTTGTTTTGTCATAGATTTGAAGTTATCTAAGACCACAAGGCAATTTTCATATTGATTGTGCTTAATATTTTCTGTTGAATTATGAGTTTGTTATTCCAAATACTTCCTTACAAATGTATAACCAGCTTGTCGATTTAAGAGTTTTCTTGGAGTCGTCATAGTTCACTTTTTACAAAATGTGTAGTACGGGAATGCATTTTATTAAGCAAGGTTAAGTTTTGAATGTATCACAATACTTAAAAATTCTGTATGAAGCCTGATAATGACATGGCAGCGTCCGCCATTTTATTTACAATGTCCTTGAATAAGACTGAATGACTGAATCTGTATTCACGTGTCGAGAGCTAAGCCACATTTACTGACGTGTTAGTTAGCTTCCTACTCTGATCATTCTCTCCTTCACCATCCACTGTAGTGAGTTATGTGGATTTGTAGCATTTCAAAACCAGGAACATAGCTTTGACTAACAGGTTGGATATTTACTTTAAACTTTATTAACCATTTAATATATTGTGATATTATCTAAAGATTCTAAGAGTTAATGCTGATTGAGATCCATAGCATTCCATAGAATATCGTAATCATTAACAATAGGGTTAAGAAATCCCTTCAAATATACTACAGAAGGAATAGTTACATTTACCTCCCTGTCCTCCCTCCAAGCTTGTTTCTGTTGTACTAGGACATCGTTTTTTTAATGGTATTGTTTTCCAAAGTTCTTATGCACACCTGTGTAAGAAGCATTCCTTAAAAAATATCAATGTTTAAAAAATATGAAAACGTGGCATCTTAAAATTGCTTAATTTATTATTTGAAAAGTGTTTAAAGAAAGCATGGTTAAAGTAATTTACAATTATAAAACACAACTTAAAATATCATAATTACATATATAATTACATATATAAATACATTTATAAACATAACTCATTACAGACAAATGCAACCAGAGCCGAGAAGAGGGGAGCGAGGTAAAGGCACACAGTCGTAAAAGTTGGCATCCTCCCAAAACCAAAACCCTATCCTCAAGTGAACTTCTTGCAAATGCTGTGCTACATGCACACTAAGCTAAATAATTACTACAGACCGTTCCAAACCAACAACTAAAACAAATTCATAGTTCCATGTCCATTTCCCCCACTGTATGTCTTCTACTGAAACTGAGCAGGATTGTGGATACAAAAAATACATCTTCTTAATATATATCTACAATATCCACAAACTGTATGTTTAAACCTATATGTTTCAACGCAAAGACGTGAGTTTTTCAATTGGTTAAAACGCGTGGCGAGATGTGACGTGAGGCTGCAGTGCTTTGGATTGGGTTCTAGGGTTCTAGCTCATTCCAAAGCAGACACATCCAACCCATTTTGTGTCATTTTTTAAAAAGAAGACTAGAGACTGTTAATAACGCCCGAACTTGGTTGCACCATTTCTTCAGTAAGTAAACACAAACAATGTTTTTTTTCCCTCTCCAGGTCCATTGAATGTGGCCACCTGTGTCTTATTGAACCTTGTCATGAAGAGAGGAGGAGAGGAGAGAGTCCTCGGAGTGAGCGAGCGGAGGAGCCTCCGGTCGTTCGGGTGTTGCTGTGCTGTTCTAACGAGGGAGAGAGAAAGAGCCAGCGATGAAAGGAACCGGGTGGCTGCGTTAGGAAAAGTACCCTTCATAGACTCACTCCGCAGACAAGACGGGAACCCTGCAGCAGCAGCCATGTTGGGTAGTTTTGTCTGAGCTAACCTAACAGCATAAATGTCCTCCACAAACCAACAGAAGGTTACACAGTAAAAGCAGCAAAATTAGAGTTTTCCCCACCTTTCCGTTCTGCTAGGCATGCAGTCCCCTGCTCTCTTCCTTTACTTCTCATGTGGCATTAAAGACACAAGGCATCAAAATAAGTCCTCAAGAGGAGACATGCAGAGATTTGATACTTTTCCTTTTTCTGTCTTTCTCTCTCTTTAGACCTCCTGATACTTTGGGGAGAGAGAGGGGGAGAAGCGTGAGCCCAGCCTTTGCTGTTTTTTGGAACCAGAGCCAAAAGAGGCAGGAAGTTGTTTTACAATAGCCTTACAGTAATCTGCCACAAATGGAAAAAACCAAATGCTGGTCGCAGAGTGGAGAAGGTGGCGGGACAGAGAGAGGAAGGGAGAGAGGAAGGGAGAGAGGAAGGGAGAGAAGGAGCATAAAGAAACTGAGAGGCAGACAGACGTGAATCAAAAGAATAATCAGTATGAACTAAGATGGAGGACTGGTCTGCCATGTTGTTTTGTAGTCCTGTAGTACATAATTGTGTGTGTGTGTGTGTGTGTGTGTGTGTGTGTGTGTGTGTGTGTGTGTGTGTGTGTGTGTGTGTGTGTGTGTGTGTGTGTGTGTGTGTGTGCACGATCGCTCAAACAGCAGGGTTTAGGGAGGGTGGAGCGCGTCACGATGCAGGACTAGACGATTCCAGGGTAAGGGATACTTTAGACCAAATACACTCAACAATCTTTTCCTATTGGTTTTAAATATGATATGTTTTTAGTCAGTACAGCTATAGTTCCTGGGTTATTTGGAGAAGCTATCCTCTGCCTTTTTACCCAGGACAAATCAGAACCACTCGTGTTTTCTGTGAATTCTCAATCACATTGTAATCACGGCAGCTGTTTTTCTTCTAGAAAAGCAGTGAGATCTCATACAGAATGGTTATCAGGCTTTTGACTCCTTGCCAAAATAGCTGTAAGGGTTGTGCAATGTTTAGCCCCTCGGAGTGATCGAGCCAGGGCAGGAGGAGGAGGGTCTTGCTGTACTGTAACTCTACAAACCCTGCTCCTACTCTGCCACGTGCTACACTACAGTATTATACGCAAGTAGCTTATGTTTTTTGTCTTCTCCATGCTGCTTCCACGCTAGCTGCTGTGGCATGCTAAAGAATTAGTTGTCTGTGAGTCGTGGCTGGCTGCAGAATGTGATCCAGACAGGCTGTTGCAGCTTGACGACAGAGAGAGCGCTACAGTACTGTACTGTACCAGATAAGGTTAATCATTTAACCTGCTCTCAGAAGTGTTGCATATTTCATGTTCCTTATCCACTCTGAGTGTTTGTCTGTTGATATCTTTTCTCTCTCTTTTCTCTTTCTCTTTCTCTCTCTTTTCTCCCTCTCTTTTCTCTCTCTCTCTCTCTTTCTCTCTTTTCTTTCTCTCTCTTTCTCTCTTTTCTTTCTCTCTTTCTCTTCTCTCTCTCTCTCTTTCTCTCTTTTCTTTCTCTCTCTTTCTCTCTTTTCTCTCTCTCTCTTTTCTCTCTGTCTTTCTTTATATTTTCTCTCTATTTTCTCTCTCTTTTCTCTCTTATTTTTGCTCTTCTCTGTAGTTGATTGCCGGGGTGTAGAGTGTGCTAGTATGGCGTGAGTGTGTGCACTGCGTCTGCGCACTGCTGGAGGAGTGGATTTCTGTGTCATTCTTCCTCCTCTACCCCCTCCCACCCTTGCCTGCTTTCCGCCCTCCCACTCTCTCTCTTTCTCTCTCTCTTTCTTTCCCTCTCGGCCTCCATCTCCCTCCCTTAATTCCCTCTCCCTCCCTCTCGCTCTCTCAAGTGCAAATACAGTTCCTTGCCGTGTTGGACGTGTGATCAAGAAGTGTCTGGCTCTCGCGCTCCACCGCACCTCCTATTTCATCATCAGTTGAGCTTTTCTCTTCTTCACTCTGCGCTTGCTATCTCCTCTCCTCTATCCTCGCTCCTCTTCTCTCTCCTCCTCTCCTCTCTCCTCCTCTCCTCTCTTCTCTCGCTCGCTCCCCTTCTCTCAGCTCCAGCTGCATGCAAGGGAGAGACTCAGGCTCTGTGGGGAGGAAAAAAGAAAAAGAAAAGAAGTCTGCTGCTATTCCTCCAGTCAGGGCCTCCCCACAGCCCGCCCTTCCACAGAGGGACATTTTTTACTACTAGCTGGATGTTAACCCTCTGCCTCCAACTATCTGCACAGTGGCTTTGCAAAAACCTGGCAACAAGATGCTTTTTTGGGGCCTTTTCGTAGTTTTTCCGATTTTTTTGCAGCAGTTTGTATCTTGGTGTTATTTCTCCTATTTGGTGTTATTTTTTCATCTGCATTGTTACCCAAAGTTGTGTATTTTTATGTGAAAGTGTTGCTGTTGGCGTTTCTTTTAAATATCTTCTTATTTTTGTCGTTGTTTCATCGTTTTTGTCTCCCGCCACGTGATGGGCCTTCTTCCTCCTGGAGATGTGTGCGTACGGGCGCCATTCCATTTCTGCTGAGTTAAGCCCTCTTCTTCACGGTCTTCCTCCTAGTGACTGTCTGTGGGTGACAAGCAAGAGAACGTGTTCAGTCTCTGAGCGTTTTGCACATCTGCGTTTTAAAGACATGCTCTTTGTGAGCGCCAGAAACTCTCTCACCTAGACGTACTGCACCTCCATCTTCTTCCTTGCTTTCACTGTGTATTTCCCTCTCGCTCCCTCTCTTTCCTTCCCTCGTCCTCTCTCTCTCTCTCTCTCTCGCTCTCTCGCTGGTTCTTTTGAATGCTGTGTTGAGCTGGAGCTCTTTCTGGGACAGGTGCTTCCCCCAGAAATGACAGGAAAACGCTGATCATTTTTTGTTTGTTTTTTGCAGCGAAAACATAAGAAGTGACCGTGGTTTTGTGCCACCGATGCATGATTGAGTTAAGTATTATAACTGATTTCAGGGGCTGAGAAAGCTTGGGAAATGGAGGTTTGAATACTTACTGTAACTGCACTTAGTCTGGTAACGAACACATTCGAGTTGGGAAGACGGAGGGAGGGAAAAAGGGAGGGAGTGGTGTTCCTTTTTCAGACTGCTGAATTATTCATGTGGGCAGCCAAGGCTGTGATTGGACTGGTTGTGCTATTTGCATGCATCAGACATGCTGTTTGTCTGTTTGCTAACATTCCTCATTCAAAGACTTGTTAACTAGCAGACGGCTTAGCTGGAGCCTTCCAGACAGCCTCATGGCCTCCTTTTGTTGCAGGCACGCCAGGCCTGGGCCCAGCCCACGGCGGTCAGGCGAGGTAGCAGCAGCTGTGGGCTGCCGCTCTGAGCTGGGGCTTGGCTGGGCTACGAGGGGGACTGCCTGGAGAGTCACTGGGCCTGCCTGCCTGGCTGCTTTACCAGAGCTGCCAGGGACACAGAGGATGATGGCTTTCTGTTTCTCCTCAACAGATACTGTATGTGGATCCCGCAGGAAAAAAAGAGAGAAGCTGCTTAGAATTTCACCTCCGGATTCGGAACATTTCGGAATCGCCTCTACTGTGGAATATCTGTAGGTAATACCTGTTTCTCTATGTGTGAGTGTGTGAGTCTATTCATTGTGTACTTGTGTTGAATTCCCTTTAGTATAATTTATGTTTATTACTCTTTGTAGCCTTTGTACAAAATAATGGACTTCATACGCACTATAGTTTTTATCTGTTTCTTTTTGATTTTGATGCACGTGGTGAATAAGAAAACGCAATCGGAAGCCATTGCATATAGTCGTGTATTGCACAAAGGTACTACTTTATGTTGGTTATGAAATTGTTTAATTCATGGCAAATTACTATATATTACCACTCAAACTCAAAAAGTATAGTACTGTGACTTCCCCTCAAAATCTAGAAAAATCTGTGTTTTTCTTAAAACCAGAGGGATCTGTTAATGGTGCGTTGATTACTGCCAAGTTAATCTGATTTTGTGGTAATCATTGGGTCTGTGGAAGGCCACATTTGTGGAGATATTTAGTGTGAGTGATGCGGTTTTGGGTTAGGTGACAATGTGTGTGGAATGATACATTGTGGTACCCAATTTGGTCAAAATACTATGTAGATGAAGGTTGGTGTTGGAATTATGAGTTTGTCTAATTTTGCCATATTTACAGGTGGATTTGTTGTTCGTCGACGACTTGATTTAAACTGATACAATGGATTTCTTCTGCATGGTTATTTTGAGCAACAGGAGAAGGCACGTGTGGCTCCTGTGCCTTTCTCATATCCCTTATTCTTCTCTGCACAGCAGCATACAAAATACATACATTTTCAATACACGATCGCAATTATAATACAAATAGTAACAAGTCACGTCCCTGCAATGCACAGACATTTCCCTTGGATAAATGATCATCTCTTTGCAGATTTGAAGCTAATATTGAAGCAAATAAGTCAATCTGACTGACAATTATTTCCTTCTTATTTACAATTTCACACTTATTCAGTGTGTCGGGATCTGCTCATTATAATATGGTTGCTGTCATTTTGTGATACATTTTGCAGCGCTGAAATAAATGAGAACGTAATTATCTAGCGATAATATTAATTCATACTAGATATTAGATGTTGTTGGCACAAAATGTAATTTTAGCAGATTACACTCAATACCCTTAAACTGTAAGTAATTATGATATCATTATAATAACTGCAATATTTCACTTAATTGTCTCATGGACAATCAAACTGAGTATACAAGCTTTTTACTCAATGATGTGAAATGCCTCTGTGAGGTTATGAGCTGTATTTCATGGTTTTCATGAAGAACAGGAATTAGGCTACATTAGACTTTGAACTTGAACTATTGTTTAGTGAATTTGTTGATTGATAAAAGACATAGGCCTTATTACCTCCTATCCACATTTTCAAACGATGAGCGGGAGGCTTCTATAATAGTTTGTACGTATATGGAACTTCATGGTCATGAAGGTAGGGATGATTTATCCATGGATATCCTGTATGTGCCCACTTGCTAACCCCCGATAGTGCATGAATTTGGCTGGCAGTTGAATGAGCCACCCCGCCCCTAAGGCCTTTTTGGCGGGGATGGCAGTCTTCCAGGGGTAGCTAACTCTGTTGCATGTGGAGGGGCAGATGGTTTGCAGTGTTTTCTCTTGCTCTCTCTCTCTTTATTTCTCACTCCCTCTCTCTCTTTCTCTCTCTCTCTCTTTGTAATGCTATACCTGCCCAATAATAGATCCTGGACAGCCCTTCCTTCACATATGGGCATTGTAGTCCAGTATACTGTATGGTAGTTACACACAGATACAAAGAACATTTGGGCGTACTCAGCACACAAATATGCGCATGTACTGTACTGTACTGTACTGTACACACACACGCACACACACACACACACAATACACACACACACACACACACACACACACACACACACACACACACACACACACAGACCGGTAAAATGTGTAAAGCTGCATTGAAAATGTCAAAATGATTATTTCCTGTCAATTTCTAATAATTAACCATTGAATAAATGTTGCTAACTTGATAGCTAACTATCTTGACTTATTACATGACTGTGTGTGTATCTGTGAACTGTATGTAAGCAGACAACATACTCATTGTGTTGCAAGAATAATGCCCCCGGCAAGTCTGTGTATTTGTACTTGAGCATTTGAACTTGAACTTGAACTTGCATTTCCACTGGGTTGTAGTGATGCTGGTCCTACAGATGCCATAGCATTTCAACATCATATCTGTATTTGCAGGGAAACCAAACTGAGGAGTAGTTTCTTATAGTGCTGTCCCACTGGGCACAGACTTCATTTCAACGTCTAGTTTTGGTTTGCATTTGGTTGGGTTGTTAAGTAATGTGAATTCAACGTGAAATCAACAAAACATGTCACCATATCATTGGATTTAAGTTAAAAGTTCGGTAAAAAAAATATCCTTAAGTTGATTACTTTTTTCAAATCCAATCAGTATTCCACATTGATTCAAAGTCAAAAAATGTTGGGGGGTTGAAATGACATGACAAACAATGTTGATTCAACCAGGTTTTGCCCAGTGGGGTGTGGCTTGTAACAGATAGTGAAATCAGGTGATCGGATTATATATGAAATACTTTTTTCAAAGTTCCCTACTTCGATGTTTAGTTTTCATTATTTTCATAGCTACACAGAATAGGTCTACTGTGTTATCTTTTCTTTACAAAGAGATATTTTGACAAAACGTTGTATAAATTGATTATTGTTAATGCAAGGTGCTTTGAAAGTATAGTAATAAGTAGCCGAGTTGCATCTCATATACTGTCCTGTAAAGTACATTTTTAAAGAAATCTGAACAAAATTTGAATCACTAGCTACCAAGACGCTGTCCCATGTTGTGTACAGTCATTCAAATACATCAACAATACAAGGCAAATAGGCACATCCAATGCAGCTGTGACGGTATCCTGCTAGAATGCAAAGTGCTGCTCTTTATACGGTGGTGCTAAACGTAATAACAGAAAAACTATACGGACAATGGCAGTAGACATTTGATCCTCGTTGAATATAGAAATTGTGTGTCCCCCTCTCATCTATCTATAATTACTCCCCCAAAAAAAAAAAATATATATATTTTAGGGATAACTCTTTTACCATTGCCTATACATGGCACCATACTTCAGTATGTTATCAGGAAGGTGTGCTATTAGAAATAAGTACGTTTTTTTCTGGATCAAACATTTTCTACATTTATTGAATCCTACAATTCCATGGAGCTAAGAGAAAAAAAGCAACATTTTAAAGCACATTTTTCAGAAATTCTACACATTTTGCCATTGCTAATTCTGTGTTCTTATGCTGAAACATTATAACAAAATCAGTTGTGACCCCAAGCATGTGCCCTGCATACCCGGTTGGTAATGCTGCCATGCCAAAAGTACTCCTAAATTCACTGTTTTCTTTTGACGATTTAATCGTTTTTAGCTTTTATTTTGATCATTTAGAGTTCTCAAAATTATATTATTGAAAAATATATAGGTAAATAATTTTTTCTACAAACTTTCTGTCTGGTTTTAGTTATTTCAGTTCACACTGAAAGTGTTTTTTCCATCCCGCAAAAAAATGTTTTGGGTGTGGGGGCAACAATTTGTTGGTGCACCACAGCTAAATTAATATAGTGTGATCCCCTAAAACGTGCAGTATATTCTTATCGCCTTTTGTTAATATACTGTGTTTTATTTTAAAACATTTGGGGAAATTATTTAGATCAAGGCTATTTCACAGATAAAAATAAGGTGTGTGTGTGTGTGAGAGAGAGAGAGACTCATTACATGGTCATTACAGTAATATATATATATATTTGATAATTATAGTCTATGTTAGCTTTGGTCCTCTCTATTGGATCAGCTCATATTTTTCATCACAAAAATCATTTGGACTGAGTTTCTCTTCTGAGTAGAACGAGAGTGATCAATCCAATTCACCTTTGCTAGAAAAATAGAATTTTTAACTGTTAATAATAGTGATGCACCGATATGACATTTTTGGCCGATACCGATATCCAATTTTTTCCTGGCCCCAACAAACCCCCCCGCCCCCCCAAAAAAAACTATACCCCATAACCGATATTTAACATTTTTGAGGGCTTTTAAGAATTCTAGTACAGTTAAATAGTTAACACACACTCATGGACACAGCGGTCTAAGGCACTGCATCTCAGTGCAGGAGGCGTCACTTCAGTCCCTGGTTCGAATCCAGGCTGTATCACATCTGGCCGTGACTGGGAGTCCCATAGGGCAGCGCACAATTGGCTCAACGTCATCCGGGTTTGGCCGGGGTAGGCCGTCATTGTAAATAAGAATTTTTTCTTAACTGACTTGCCTAGTTAAATAAAGGTTACATACACACACACACACCACACTGATCAAAAATATATTTTGTTGGCATTTACGTATGTCCCCATTACCAGTAAAACATAATCTGAATATGACCTGAATCTGAACAGTACCTGAATATGACTGCACGTCACATAATAATTGAACACGTTCATAATTTTTTTACGTAGTTATTACACATTGATTACACTATCACTCATATTTCATATGTCACAACAATTCATCGATACGTATGCTATGATGCTGGTAAAGTTGTCTCGGCGCACCTACAGTGCTGGTCATAAAAAAAGCTAGCTAGCTCATGGATGCAAACAATGTTCTTCCCCAAGAACATAACAAAACGACATAATCTGTTTCAGTAGCTATAGTTAGCTAGCTAACTATATAGCTAAGTGTCATCATCTAAAATAACCCTAATTTATAAGACAGTTCTTATTTGATTAATGGTGGTCGGACCCATCTATGTGAAGCTAGCCACAATAAGAATTAGCCACAATAGTGGACTTTGTGGTTAGCCTTCAAAGTAAAAGTATGTCATGCAAATGATGCAAATGACTACAAATAGTAGAATTATGCCATAATTTAATAGATCATGCTAAACGAGGTTGGAATGTTGTTATATAAAATCAACAAAAGAAAATAATTTGTTAATTTGACCAAAATCTGTTGAAATCACACTGGATGTATTAGACTTTAGAATTGCATTGGGGGCATACTTATTACACTGTACAGCCTTACCTATGGGTTGTGGATCAATGACATGGGGTATCAGTCTACTCAGTGACACCCAGAGAATATTAGCGTCGTAGCTCTTATTGAACACTATACTGCGTGAATGTTTTGGAGTCTGATAACTCTGAGGGGGATGTTGGGAAAAAATATATTGGGTATTGAGTAGACTGATACCCCATTTCATTGATCCCCAATCCTTAGATAATGCTGTACAGTGCAATTTGAATGTCAATACACACAATTGGCTGACTGGGGAGGTGATTTCACATGGTCACAGTCCCGCGATAAAGCTACAACGCTAATATTTGCGTAAACTCTTCACAGTTGTGTTCTGTGGGTGTCACAGAGTACACTGATACCCCATTTCACATTCCAACTTTGTTTAACATTATCTAGTCTAAATATGGCATGAATCCACCAATTGTAACCTTCTGCATCACTTTCAAAGAGGTACCTTTATTTTGAAGGCAAACCGCAAATTCCACTATTGTGCTTAATCCTTATTATGGCTAGCTTCACAACACATAACTCACTAGCCAGATGAAGCTAGCTGGCTGCTTATAACGTTAGCTTTGGGCAACAGGGTTAAGTAGCTGGCTAGCTATTTATTTTCATGAACTGAAGTTCAATTTCAATGGGCGAACAACAAGTGACTATCTAGCTAATACTTACTCACAAGGATTCCTAAATCATTGCTAAGAATAATAAAAATGACTACAGTTTCTACTGGTCATTGTTTTCGGGCTGGTTGTATTGGTGCTAGCTAGGTACCAAGCTAAAGCTAGCTACCCCAAAAATTGGGGTCGAACAAATAATGCTGTATTTGCTTGTTTGCAGACTTTTTTGTCTAGCTTTGACAGTGCTACTGATAGTAGTGGTGGCGCTTGGCTTGCACGTGCAAATTCAGAACATACAACATTCTATAATAGAACTGTGTTTTTTGACGTGTCAAATTAAAAGATTATTAATTGCATCAAACAGTGTTATTTGATGTGTATCTTTTTTTACACGCAAAGACCCAAACGGCGTTCCATAGTATGTCGTGAAGCTAATAGCAGTGTAACTCAGCGGGCAACATGTATACCGGTGCTAGACCAGTCGGCAAAAGAACAACATCACACACGACAGAGAAAGGTTGTTTGTCAAGGGCAGTGAATTCCATTATTTTGGCGTTAAAGGATACATTTAAACTCAGTTTTTCACAATTCCTGACATTTAATCCTAGTAAAAATTCCCTGTCTTAGGTCAGTTAGGATCACCACTTTATTTTAAAAATGATAAATGTCAGAATAATAGTAGAGAGAATGATTTATTTCAGATTTTGCCACAACTTTGGAAGTATGCTTGGGGTCATTGTCCATTTGGAAGACCCATTTGCGATCAAGCTTTAACTTCCTGACTGATGTCTTGAGATGTTGCTTCAATATATCCACATAGTTTTCTTTCCTCATGATGCCATCTATTTTGTGAAGTGCACCAGTCCCTCCTGCAGCAAAGCACCGCCACAACATGATGCTGCCACCCCCGTGCTTCACAATTGGGAGGGTGTTCTTCGGCTTGCAAGCCTCCCACCTTTTCCTCCAAACATAACGATGGTCATTATGGCCAAACAGTTCTATTTTTGTTTAATCAGACCAGAGGACATTTCCCCATGTGCAGTTGCAAACCGTTGTCTGGCTTTTTTTATGGCGGTTTTGGAGCAGTGGCTTCTTCCTTGCTGAGCGGTCGATATAGGACTCGTTTTACTGTGGATATAGATACTTTTGTACCTGTTTCCTCCAGCATCTTCACAAGGTCCTTTGCTGTTCTTCTGGGATTGATTTGCACTTTTCGCACCAAAGTACGTTCATCTCTAGGAGACAGAACGAGTCTCCTTCCTGAGCGGTATGATGGCTGCGTAGTCCCATGGTGTTTATACTTGCGTACTATTGTTTGTACAGATGAAGGTGGTACCTTCAGGCGTTTGGAAATATCTCCCAAGGATGAACTAGACTTGTGGAGGTCTACAATTTCTTTTCTGAGGTCATAATTCATAATTCCTACAACGCTGGGAATCATAATTCCTTTCAACACCTAATGTTTTGGTTATTGAGAAATATGTATTAATCTGAAAAGTATGTTTGTCCTGAGCAAATTGAATTGATGCACATTGGCTGTAAAAAAGATGAAATAAATGTAACCCTGTTCTTACAGTAGGCCTACATTTTGTCCACAGTAGCTAGGTTTCAGCATATGATGTGTATTTTTACCCAAATGGTCTTTTGGGGCTCTGAGTCTGTGGTTTGACTCATGTGACACATTCTTCAATGTTTTCTTACCAATGGTACTCATACTGAAAGTGAATCATCCACCAGCACAACATAACCATAAATCACCAGTACTTTGCTTAATTTGTTAAATGGAGAAATTGGTATTTAGAATAATTTGATTTCTGTTCATTACAGAGGCTGTAGTATTAGTGATTTCCATCCAATATTTTTCATTACAGATGTTAAGCACAGACCTGAGGATGGTGGCCATCATTGAACCAAAATGCTCACCACAAATTCAATTTCTGCAATAACGAAGCAAGAAATGATTTGACTGGTTCAAGTAGCATTACTCCTTTTCAGGGGGGCAACTTTGGTTTTAGACGTGGGGGGACATACATTATTTATTTTTATCCAGTCAGATTAACACTCCAAACAGCCTACCTGACCGCTCGGAGGCGTCTGAATGGTGCTAAAGCACACCGTTGCCTCGTTTTGTATCACATTCCAATGATAAAACTGGGGGGGAGGACAAAAATGCTATTTCAGAATGTGGTGGGGACATCTCCCCCCATCCCCAGTGAACGTTGCGCTCCTGCTCCTTTTGACATTTAGTGCACTGTATAATTTTTTTAATGTTTTATTTCATCTGATCAGCAGACCAGTAAGCCTAAGTCCGGTGTTTAGTGTCATTTTAAATATAGGCTTGAATTATTTTGTTTAACGATTTCTATAATGTACTGTGTCTATCACTTTTTGAGTTACGAATATAAAACAATGTAGCTATTAAATTGGCCACGCTGGGTAGAGCCTTATTTAGGTTTGGACTAGCTGTTGGGGTTCGCTTTGGCAATGTTCACAAAGTCCTTTGCAGCCATGTGCCTGTTTCCTCAACTAGATATGAGTACAGTATTTTTTTTAAACTAGACATGTCAGTTAAGAACAAATTCTTATTTACAATGACGACCTAGGAACAGTGGGTTAACAGCCTTGTTCAGGGGCAGAACGATAGATTTTTACCTTCTCAGCTAGGGGATTTGATCTAGCAGCCTTTCGATTACTGGCCCAACGCTCTAACCACTAGGCTACCTGCCGCCCTGCCGATATGAGCGCAGATATGAGTACAGTATTTGATATGAGTATAGATATGAGTACAGTATTTGATATGAGTATAGATATGAGTACAGTATGATGTACAATATCTTACTTTACAGGTTTTGTGACGATACTTAGGCCTAGATATTTCGACTATATTTTTGAGAAGAGTTAACCCTGTGCTGTATATAGGCCTATATCCCCATACACATAGGAATATGATGAGCTTGCAGTTCCCCCTAGCCAGATTCTATGTAACTTACAGATTGCATAAGTCAACACTGTGGTTCATTGATGATCAGCTGAAACAAGTCACGACTAGTTAGAAGAATCTAAATGGACTTAGATTTTCAACTCTTACTGTTATGACATTTAGTTGATAGGAGGAACAACCGTGGTACTTAGACCTGTATCATACTGACCAGTGAGTCACCAGGGACGACCAGTATTTAGCTATTAAATACACAGAATCCAGCGGTCAACAATGTTCCTAATTGTGTGTTCTTTGTTTGTTTGTTTTCAGTACCATTTATGTTTTATTAATCAAGCAATTCTAGAGTTCAATTATATCCTGCCATGTGAATGAATTGGCTGGGCTGCCGGCTCAGTTATATATTGTGTACTGTAGACTAGCTTACCAGGCTTACAGCACTGAGGGTGAAGGAAACTATAGACTAAAGAGTGGGTAACAGTGGCCACTACAGGTCCTCTAGTCTCAGCATTAAGCAGGATTCAATACAATACACTTGGGCCAGAGAAGGCCGGAGCAGAGCAGAGACTGTGAAGGTTTCCCCTCAGACCCCCTACCTCTCCTCTCCTCTCCTTTCTCCTCACACATGGAAGCCATTAGCCCATTACATCGCTCAACACTGAGGATTGGGGGCCATTTCATTCTCTCTGCATTTATCGGGATGTCAGCTGGGACGTCACATGCAATTTATCCATGAAACCACACGAGCTCCGCAGAGACGCTGAGCACAGTAATAATGACATAATGTTGGACTGGGGGAGAGTTTGGGACTGATGTAGATATTCCTCCCCAACACTATAAGTCCCCCATGTAGGCCTTTTTGTCTTAACTTTGACCTGCACGCGATCAGTTTACCTCAGCAGACCTAATGAGCAAGGTCAAATGAGCGAATCAAATCACCAGCAAAATAAACTTGTGTGTACTTAGTTTCTTGCAGTTGGGCTAGTTTCAGATAGTAGATAGTCATGTTTTAGAGAGTTTGTAATCGGTAGTGTACCACGTCCAAAGGGCCCCTACCGTATGCATCGTTTGGATGGATACTTGTTTTATGTACCTGCCAGGCTGAGCGATATTCCAGATAGCATTCGGGCTGAGAGCCTCTCCTAGCTTTTCTTCCAGCACTCATATATTCCCTCCCTTTTTTGGCCAAAGTCATAGCCAACGATTTTGTCATAGAAAAATTGCAGACTCTGCAGAAGCGTAAAGTTAGAAGTAGGCTACTGGAGCAGAGTGTATTTTATCTATTCCAGTCCCTATCCTCTCCTCACCACCATTTTCCCAAATTAAGCAGCGATAGTAGAATAGTGAATTGAGTGAGTGTATTTACTAAGCTCAAAATATCTGTAAATATAATGTCTTGATTACATTTCTAGGACATCCTTGTAATTTGTTGGATGGTGATAGTGACATTTATGTAATTTATTGCAAAAAAAAATCATATTTGTATATTAAAAGTTATTGTGAAAATGCATGTAGTCATAGAACAAGTGAATACCCTCTCACACAGTCTAGGCAAAGAAAACCAATATGGACTAATGTTCTTACTTGCAGTTTGGAGAATACAATTAAAGTAGTTTGGCATTATTTGTGAAGCCTTTATAGCTCAAAAGGTTGTGTATTACTGTGACATCCTACAGTGTGTCTTGGTTCATCCACTCAGCCCACATACACTGAGTGTACAAAACATTAGACTGAGCAGGTGAATCCAGGTGAAAGCTATGATCTCTTATTTATGTCACTTGTTAAATCCACTTCAATCAGTGTCGATGAAGGGGAGGAGACAGGTTAAAGAAGGATTTTTAAGCCTTGAGCCAATTGAGACATGGATTGTGTATGTGTGCCATTCAGAGGGTGAATGGGAAAGACAAAATATTTATGTGCCTTTGAACGGGGTACGGTAGTAAGCGCCAGGCGCACATGATTGCATCAAGAACTACAATGCTGCTGGGTTTTTCACGCTTAACAGTTTCCTGTGTGTATCAAGAATGGGCCACCACCCAAAGGACATCCAGTCAAGTTGACACAACTGTGGTGTTCTTTATGTTTGGTGTAGTCAGTGTCCCCTGTCCTCTGCAGTCTGCACCTACTTCTTCAAGCCCTTCTTCAAGCCCTTCAGCCACATGATATTTAGCAACATTGATTGGACTAAATTGTTTTTGGTATCTTTAAGTTTGTTTTCAATCTACTACACTAAGCTAATACAGTATAGCCTTGTTGGTTTGATGATGTTTAAATGTTTAAGTTGAAGTGGTGCTGGAATAGCGGAGGCAGTGCTGCTGTTGTCTTTGTGCTGACTTGCCGTAACACCGTGGTTCCAAATTAGTAGTTGTTTAGTAAACTGTCGAACATTAAATTCCACTGCCTCTGCTCCACCCATGTTTCTCCGTGGTCACAAGAGTTGGGTTACTCACAGCATGGCCATAAACATGCACTGCCGTAGAACCAGTTCACTCTACTGTTATTACAAACGTTAAAATCAATATATAAAAGATCCCTGGCTGCCACGACAAGGCTACGTACTCCAACTGCAAGTAGTGCCCTTGTATAGAATGATCACCCTTTAGCAGCACGGCTAAGTGGAGGCTGGTACTTGGTGCTCCTCTCCCCCGTTCCAGTAGGGACAGCTGATGCTACCACAGGGATCCTCTTCTCCTCCTAGCTTTGTGGAGAGTAGACTATGATGTTGAAGTAACCAGTCCCATCCTCCATCCTTTCCCATTTTCACTGCCACACACTCGCTCTCACAAGGGAGATCCGTAGACACGCACGCACGCACGCACACACACACACACACACACACACACACACACACACACACACACAAAGTTTAGCTGTTCCACAAGGTCTCGTGGGAGTAAGACTGGGTAATTGTGGCATGTTTACCCATGGGAAATGCTAACAGCTACTATAGTTGTTCTGAAATGTTTAAGCACATGTTTAACTCAGACAGTTAGTATGGATCCATTGAGGCCGGTGTGGTGGTATGGGGTTTGGTGTTAGTCTTGGGGTTGTTGTTGGCATTAGTGTTGGTATTAATGGTGTTGTTGTGGTTCCTGGGATTTGTGTTTGTGTTTGTGTTGGTGCTCGTGCGGATGCAGGATTTGTGTTGGTGTTGACTGGTCATGCGGCACAGAAAGTTGCCGTGTGTTCAGTGTTCAGCGGAGGGAGCAGAGAGGGTGTGGTGTGGTACTTGCTCCACTAATGAATTTCCTTAGCCAGGCGAGACCATGGGGAGACTGTGGGGCGAGCTTATTAGTCAACAGACTACAAAGACTGGAGGCCCTGGAACCAGACTGATCTCTCTCTCTCTCTAGGCTGCATGACTTAGACCTCGGCCGATGGCACAGGACTTTTGGCCAAGCAGAGAACCCCATGGTCAGACAGATGGCCCTAGCAGTAAGTAACATATTGTAAGCTATTTTATATTATATCATATTGAATAGATTTGGATTTGTTTAGTATTTATGACTGCCCCATCTTAATTTGAAACAGCAATTAGCAAGTGCAGGTGGCTAAAACACACACACAAACACACCGTACCTAATCTTTAGAATCCATTGGGGCAAACGAAGTCGACCACCGCTATCTCTCTGCTGTGTCTGGAGCCATTACAAAATGGTGTCCGCTCTCTGCCTCCAGCTCCTTGTAGCTCTCCCATCCATTTTGTGTGGCACTGTCAACGTTCTCAGATAGCAGGATGAGAGGAGAGGGAGAGAGAGAGGGAGAGTTAAAGTGAAGGGATAGGTTAGGCTAGGCTAGAAAGGGTGTAGAAAAGGGGAGGGCACTAGTTCAGTTTTCTTTTTGGGGGTCTTTCTTATTGGAGGTTTAGTTGTTGCTGACTGACTGACTGACTGCATAGAAACAAGCAGCGCCTATGGACACATCCCAGCTTCTCTTCTCAAAGAGCTGACCTTGGGCAGACGCCATAAACTGTTATTTTCTAGTGGCCCAAAATGTGCTACAGCCTGCAGCTGCCCCAGCCCGCTCTGTACCCCGCCCCAACTCCCCCAGCAAGCCTGTGCCTGGCCCATAACACAACCTTCCTGTCATGCTTTCAGTGCAGAAGAGCAGGAGCAGGGGCCGCTCTAGCTCTATCCAACGCCCCTAACTGTTTCCCCTACCCCGAGCTACAGCCCCAGCCCATGCCTATGCCCTAGTTGTAGTTGCAGGCCCCAGCCCTAGATCCAACCTCAACCCCAGCCCAGTTCCAGCCCTATGCCCCATGCCCCATCCTCAGCCAAGCCCCCAGCCCCAGCTCCAAACTTGACCCCAACCTCACACCTCCACTTAGCCGTGCCGCTGAAGGGTGATCATTCTGTAGACAGTACTGCCTACAGCTCTAGAAGTCAGCACATGCCAGGAATTCGATTACATGGTGTATAGATCCCATGCTGCTTAGGCCTAAGACCACGGCTATAGGGAACCACACACCCACTTATCTGATATCTTTAGCAATGTGGGAAACAGCTTCAAAGACCCATGGGGGCAATACTAGCGAACATTAGAAAAAGTTTAAGTTCAAGGTTAAGTTTAAGCATCAGCCAATTAAAATCGTTGACGTAGTTGCACGTGATTAGCTGTTCCTGTTACATAAGCTTGCACATTTAGCAGTAGGCTAACCTCAGCAAGTGTCCGTATCAAACCAATTAAAATCATCAACGTAGTTGGATGTGGTCCAACACTTGTTCATGGAAGAGTCCTTAGCATAATTCCAACAGCACTTTCGGATAATCAAAGCAACTACATCAAATTTGACTGACTGGTCAAATAGCTCTCTGTGTAGAGTGCCTAGCTCCACGTAATTGTCCAGATTGTGGCAAGGGTTTGAATCTCACATTAGTTTTTTCCCCCTTTGAAATGTAGAATTACATGTATTGTGTTAGTGTGTTGAAAATGGACACCCTACAGCCAACAGCTTGAAAATGAAGATGAATGAATTGAATAAGTAGCTACCTTGTTCTTCAGTTTTGCAGACAAGCACACTGCTATGGCCAAATAATCATATTGCATAGGCTATATTACATGGACATGCACACCTAAATGTAGGCCTACAACCTTTTATATGCATTTGTATAATGATCTACTCTGTCACACATGCGCTATTTGGTTCGAAGACAAGCATTAAATCAAATCAAATGGTCAAATCAAATTTTATTGGTCACATACACATGGTTAGCAGATGTTAATGCAAGTGTAGCGAAATGCTTGTGCTTCTAGTTCCGACAATGCAGTAATATCTAACAAGTAATCTAACAAGTCCCCAACAACTACCTAATACACACAAATATAAAGGGATGGAATAAGAATATGTACATATAAATATATGGATGAGCGATGGCCGGGCGGCATCTCAATATACATATGAGATGAGTAATGTAAGATATGTAAACATTATTAAAGTGCCATTGTTTAAAGTGACTAGTGAGTCTCTATGTAGGCAGCAGCCTCTCTGAGTTAGTGATCTCTGTTTAGCAGTCTGATGGGCTTGAGATAGAAGCTGTTTTTCAGTCCCTCTGTCCCAACTTTGATGCACCTGTACTGACCTCGCCTTCTGGATGGTAGCGGGGTGAACAGGCAGTTTGCTCAAGTGGTTGTTGTCCTTGATGATCATTTTGGCCTTCCTGTGACATTGAGTGCTGTAGGTGTCCTGCAGGGCAGGTAGTTTGCCCCCAGTGATGCGTTGTGCAGACTGCACCACCCTCTGGAGAGCCTTGCGGTTGAGGGCAGTGCAGTTGCCGTACCAGGCGGTGATACAGCCCGACAGGATGCTCTCAATTGTGCATCTGTAAAAGTTTGTTAGGGTTTTAGGTGACAAGCCAAATTTCTTTAGCCTCATGAGGTTGAAGAGGCGCTGTTGTGCCTTCTTCACCACGCTGTCTGTATGGGTGGACCATTTCAGTTTGTTTGTGATGTGTACGCTGAGAAACTTAAAATGTTCCACCTTCTCCACTACTGTCCCTTCGATGTGGATAGGGGGGTGCTGCCTCTGCTGTTTCCTGAAGTCCACGATCATCTCCTTTGTTTTGTTGATGTTGAGTGAGAGGTTGTTTTCCTGACACCACACTCTGAGTGCCCTCACCTCCTCCCTGTAGGCTGTCTCGTCTCTCACCTCCTCCCTGTAGGCTGTCTCTTGTTGGTAATCAAGCCCACTACTGTTGTGTCGTCTGCAAACTTGATGACTGAGTTGGAGGTGTGCATGGCCACGCAGTCATGGGTGAACAGCGAGTACAGGAGGGGGCTGAGCACGCACCCTTGTGGGGCCCCAGTGTTGAGGGTCAGCGAAGTGGAGATGTTGTTTCCTACCTTCACCAAATCAAATCAAATCCAATTTTATTTGTCACATACACATGGTTAGCAGATGTTAATGCGAGTGTAGCGAAATGCTTGTGCTTCTAGTTCCGACCATGCAGTAGTATCTAACAAGTAATCTAACAAATTCACAACAACAAATTCACACCACCTGGGGGCGGCCCGTCAGAAAGGCCAGGACCCAATTGCACTGGGAGGGGTTGAGACCCAGGGCCTCCAGCTTAATGATGAGCTTGGATGGTACTCTGGTGTTGAATGCTGAGCTGTAGTCAATGAACAGCATTCTTACATAGGTATTACAAAGTGTAATACTGTAGGATTACAGGTTGCACTATCATTATCATCCTACAGATGCAATATTGTAGTTATTTTAAAGAAGTTTATCGTGAGTCCATTTCATGAGGAGCTTCTTGTCGGAGCGTCTTGCAGACCGACACATAGGCTACTGACACTGCTACATAATAATCAACACTACTATAGTATAGGCTATATACATAGACGTGTATGCCGACACAACATTTTTATATGCATTAAAAGCAGTGAACAGTGTTTTCCTTAATATTACCCACAGTTAATGAGAACTGTTGTTTTTGAGTCAACCGCTTTAGCTTTGTGTGCCACAAGGAAAGCATGGACAGTTACGGTACATGAAACAGATAAGCACTAACATGGGATTAAGTCATATTTGCGAAAACGTAACATTAGCAATGCTGCATTCGTAACCAAGTGGAAAGTGGGAATTTACCCCATACGAATGGAAAAAAATCTACTTGAACAGCCCTGCAACTGGTAATTCCTTGTGGGAAACTTGTTTATCATCCTGAGCTCCAACTTCTTGTTGTACTTTTAGTTTATGGTTTACACAGCTTGTTGGTCATTAGCCAATCGGCATTTCTCAACGAGTTCAAAGCACGTGAATGCATCCAACTGGTATTTACGACTTCACAAGTGGTGCATTTCTGCCTCCCACTTGGTTACGAATGAAGCATAAGTATCCTAGTCAAGGATGCGACGATCATGCAATATTGGAACTTTACACTTGAGACAGACCAAGTGAAGGGGAACAAAAGTAAACCTTGAATTTTGAGGTGTCTCTCTGGTGGTCTCTCTGGTGGTGATGTTGACCTATTTTAACAAATGCCATTGGTTTGTCAAGAAAAAGTGGGCAGTTTGTTACAGCAAATAATCACGGCCACCTGCCGAGGTAGCATAGGTCTAAATGTGCAAACTTATATAATGGGAACAGCTAACATGTAACCTTTGATCACATGCAACTACGTCAACGATTTCAATTTATCTAATGTTTCGCAAGTATGGCCCCGTTCATCTATGCTAAGATAACTGTGCATCATTCCTTCATTAGCAATGTTAGCAAATTCAGATGGTGCTCTCTTTTTAGCAATGCGGGAATCTACAGCCTATAGGCTACTGCCCGCATAGACTAGAGCCACATAGACTAGAGCCACATAGACTAGAGCCACATAGACTAGAGCCATAGACTAGACAGAAGCCTGTGTTCGACTGTTGAACACCCTTCTCTTTGGGTACAGACAGTCAACACCCCCATACTGTAGCTCAATTCTTTAGTCTGTTCTCGCTCACTTTACTCTCCTTCCTCTAATCTGCCCATGGGCTCCAGTATGGCACAGAATGGCCTCCATATTGTGTTTGTGGAATGAATTATAAATATCGCATTAACCATGCCTTATCTGTGTATCACCTACCCAAAGACATAAGCACCCATTTCCCCATGCATCCATACCCAGACGAGACCTTGTGGAAATGATACTGTGAAGCTGCCTTGCCTCTGGTGGGCCTGTGTCTTTATGGTTACACAGAGCAGATGGCCAAGCAACATGGTCACATATCTCACACTAACACTCACTGTCACTGCCACATGCACACACACACACACGCACATACAGCCATGCATGCAAACACACACACACACACACACACACACACACACACACACACACACACACACACACACACACACACACACACACACACACACACACACACACAGGCCTGAAGAACAATCAAGTTGGACTCAAGAGCTTTTTATTTTATCTCTGATATACATTAGACAGGGGCATTAGTCTGCTTTATCAATGCATTTTATGGTTGTCCTGTATGACTAATTCTACAGCTAGCTGGCATTTATAGCAATGGTTTACATGGCAGACCTTATCCTGGCAAGAGCTCGAACTGTACAATAGTTAACTGTAGCTAACTCTGTGGTAGCTAACTGTCGGCTATATCTAACCATAGCTAATTGTATAGCTAACTGTACAGTACAGTAGCTAACTGTATCATAGCTAACTGTACAGTAGCTTACTGTCCTAGCTGCTAGCCTGTTCGTCAAGGTTACTGTATGTACTGTAGTACACCTCCTGTCTGCCCACTCTGCCAGCCAGTGGTCCAGTAATGTTCAGAGCCAGGGAGAGAGAGCAGAGGAGAGGTATGTGTCCCACCCTCTATTAATAGACCTACGACAGATGCAGCTTTGTGTCGGCAGGGCACTCCGCAGCAGGCGCTAGCCTCGGCAGATGGCCAGGGGCTGGGGCACCGTCAAACTGATGGAGGCAGCCGGCAGGCAGAGGGGTGGATGTTTCAGATCTGTTGACTTGTCTTAATGGACAAGGGGCCCTGTGGGTCACCAGGAAGATGCATGGGTAATAGGGTTAGGCTGTTAGCATGGTGGCGTATGGGTAGTAGTGGGACTGTAACCTTTACTGAGTGCATGTCTATGTGTATGCGGGCGTGCGTGTGATGAGAAGCAGCTGGAGGGTAAAGCTCCCTCCTCTGGGTGATCCCAGCTGCATGCCCTGTCACTGCAATGACTGAGGCCATTGTTCTTCTATAAAGATGAGGCTAGGTCTAGATCAGCTAACTGGGGCTAGATCAGCTAACTGGGGCTAGATCAGCTAAATGGGGCTAGATCAGCTAACTGGGGCTAGATCAGCTAACTGGGGCTAGATCAGCTAACTGGGGCTAGATCAGCTAAATGGGGCTAGATCAGCTAACTGGGGCTAGATCAGCTAACTGGGGCTAGATCAGCTAACTGGGGCTAAATCAGCTAACTGGGGCTAAATCTGCTAACTCGGGCTTGATCAGCTAACTGGGGCTAAATCTGCTAACTCGGGCTAGATCAGCTAACTGGGGCTAAATCTGCTAACTCGGGCTAGATCAGCTAACTGGTTCTAGATCATCTACTGGTGCTAGATCAGCTAACTGGTGCAATATCAGCTAACTGGGGCTAAATCAGCTAACTGGTGCTAGATCAACTAACTGGTGCTAGATCAGCTAACTGGGGCTAGATCAGCTAACTGGTGCTAAATCAGCTAACTGGGGCTAGATCAGCTAACTGGTGCTAGATCAGCTAACTGGGGCTAGATCAGCTAACTGGGGCTAAATCAGATAACTGGGGCTAAATCAGCTAACTGGGGCTAGATCAGCTAACTGGGGCTAAATCAGCTAACTGGTGCTAGATCAGCTAACTGGTGCTAGATCAGCTAACTGGGGCTAAATCAGCTAACTGAGGCTAAATCAGCTAACTGGGGCTAGATCAGCTAACTGGGGCTAAATCAGCTAACTGGGGCTAGATCAGCTAACTGGTGCTAGATCAGCTAACTGGTGCTAGATCAGCTAACTGGGGCTAAATCAGCTAACTTTGGTTAATCCTGCTTCCATACAGACCATATTAACTCTGGCTCTGGGTGTGAGGGTTAAGGATTTGCTATGCACTGGATTGCATTTATGTGATTTTTTGTCATACATTTAACATGTACAGCGAAATATCACTCCGCAGACAGACACACATGCAAAGCACAACCAGAACGCCTCACAAGGCCCATATCAGCACCAGAGGTTATAGGGAGGTCAGCCTGTCTGACTTTGACCAGAATCTCCCCCCCACCCCCCACTCACCCAGCCATGTGTAACTGGACCTGGCCTGCCAACCCCCTCCCTGTTCTCTGCTCTCCCCTCTCTGGGCTGGTATAAATAGATGTCCATGCCTGCTCCCTCCCTTAACCCAGGAGACCAGGAGGCCATTCTTCCCTTTTTAAACACTCTGACGTGTCTGTCTGGATGCCTCCTGTCTGCACCTGGTTACCTCTCTGGACTACACACACACACACCAATAGACACACACTCACACACACACATCACACACACAAGCACACACACATACGTACACAGACACACACACATCAGTCTACAGAAGCTCTGTGGCAGGGGGAGTGCAGACAGGGGTATACGTTTGAGGAGAGGGGGCTTTCGTTTTGACTGTAGAGACGCTGCCTGTCTTTAACCGACCATGTAAATGTCCCACTGGTGACCTGGCCTACACACTGAACTCTGATCTGTGTCCAGGCACTTCATGTCCTCCAGCTCAGGTTTCCACCTTAAACCGGTCAGTGAAATTCAGCTTTATTGTGCTAATATTAATTGATATACTGCATGAAGACTTTCATTCCAAAATGCTATATATCTATTTGCAGAAATGTTGCTAAATTAGCTTTTATTGTTTAAAGAAATTATGAAAGAGATGGGTGTGTTTTTTCACTATCTTATCATGGCATAGGGTTGTTCAATGTCAGACATGTATTTGTTTAAAATCTATCACTTGATGGTTTCATTTCAGGAAAATAAATAATCATGTTTTTTTTGCAAAACGCTATATATCTGCCTCACTCTCAGAGAAATAAGTAGCACTGCTGGGTTTTACACAGTCAAATGTAACAAATGAAAAAATAATTAAAAACATTAATATGAGATCTGGATGTGAAACATTTTAGTCACATGTAAATCCAGAGCAATGTACAGTATGTGCATTCATCTTAAGATAGCTAGGTGAGACAACCACATATCACAGTCAAAAATACAGGATACGAACATTCCATTCCAGCTATTCCAGCACAAGGGATATATAGCGTTTTGCAAAAAAAATGTTAACAATCATACAAATCTAAAATCTATGAATTATAAAATCGGAGAACAGTAATATTTTACACACACATGAAGAAACCCATAAGTAATCATTTCTGATGAAAAAAACACAATTGTGAGAAATTTGTGGATTTAGCATTTTGGAAATAAACTTCATATTGACTGTAGTGTTAATGCTCATTCACCTTGTCTTGGTGTACTGATAGCATTATGGTGGACAGATAATGGAGGAGGCAGGTCTGTGAGCCTCTACCAGTAGACAGACAGCTAATGGAGGAGGCAGGTCTGTGAGCCTCTACCAGTAGACAGAGCTAATGGAGGAGGCAGGTCTGTGAGCCTCTACCAGTAGACAGACAGCTAATGGAGGAGGCAGGTCTGTGAGCCTCTACCAGTAGACAGACAGCTAATGGAGGAGGCAGGTCTGTGAGCCTCTACCAGTAGACAGAGCTAATGGAGGAGGCAGGTCTGTGAGCCTCTACCAGTAGACAGAGCTAATGGAGGAGGCACGTCTGTGAGCCTCTACCAGTAGACAGAGCTAATGGAGGAGGCAGGTCTGTGAGCCTCTACCAGTAGACAGAGCTAATGGAGGAGGCAGGTCTGTGAGCCTCTACCAGTAGACAGACAGCTAATGGAGGAGGCAGGTCTGTGAGCCTCTACCAGTAGACAGAGCTAATGGAGGAGGCAGGTCTGTGAGCCTCTACCAGTAGACAGAGCTAATGGAGGAGGCAAGTCTGTGAGCCTCTACCAGTAGACAGAGCTAATGGAGGAGGCAGGTCTGTGAGCCTCTACCAGTAGACAGACAGCTAATGGAGGAGGCAGGTCTGTGAGCCTCTGCCAGTAGACAGACAGCTAATGGAGGAGGCAGGTCTGTGAGCCTCTACCAGTAGACAGAGCTAATGGAGGAGGCAGGTCTGTGAGCCTCTACCAGTAGACAGAGCTAATGGAGGAGGCAGGTCTGTGAGCCTCTGCCTGTAGACAGACAGCTAATGGAGGAGGCAGAAGGAGACAGAGGAGGGATATCAGTTACAGATGCTCAATTTAGGAGTGAACCAGTTTTTGCTGAGGTTGCATGCTTTTAAAAAGACACTCTGGGCCTCCCGGGTGGCACTGCAGTCTAAGGCACTGCATCGCAGTGCTAGAGGCGTTACTACAGACATAGGTTCATTCCCGGGCTGTGCTACAACCGGCCGTGGCCGGGAGTCCCATAGGACGCCGTACAATTGGCCAAGCATTGTCCGGGTTAGGGGAGGGTTTGGCCGGTGGGGATTTACTTGGCTCATCGCACTCTAGCGTCTCCTTGTGGCGGACCGGGTGTCTGCAGGCTGACCCCAGTTGAACGGTGTTTCCTCTGACACTTTGGTGCAGCTGGCTTCTGGAATTAGCTGGCGGGTGTTAAGGAGCGCAGTTAGGGGGGTCATGTTTCGGCGGACGCATGACTCCACCTTCGCCTCTCCCGAGGCCGTTGGGGAGTTGCAGCGAAGAGACAAGATTTAAAATTGGGGTGAAAAAGGGGGATAAAATACAACAACAACAACAAAGACACTCTCTCTCTTCAGGTGACCCCTCTCTTACTAATCAGGGTTTCCATTCTATTGCATGACCATGTCTGGTGCTTTTGAGTGTGTGCAGTATACGTGTGAGTGTGCATTTGGGCTTGTGTGTGTGTGTGTGTGTGTGTGTGTGTGTGCGTGCGTGCCTGCATGACCATGTCTGGTGCTTTTGAGTGTGTGTGTGTGTGTGTGTGTGTGCGTGTGCGTTGCACTGGATGTTGTCAGCTGGCCCAAGTTCAAAGCAATTCCTTTACCAACACAACATGGATCATAACTCAACAGCCATCTGCCATATTAGAAGATAGTGTCAAGTCAGAAAGATAAGGTCAAGTGTATTCACCTTGTGAACCCAGAACTCTCCTTTCCAGTAAAGTGTGTGTGTGTGTGTGTGTGTGTGTGTGTGTGTGTGTGTACCTAGAAGCCAAGCCTCCAGTGATCCACATCCCAGAACAGTAAGCAAGGCTATGTTTAATAATGCAGGCAGCAAAATACTCCTCACTACTGAGCAGGCACAATGATCCTCTCAAGACATACTGTACTGTACTACTGTAGTGATGTGCTACTGTACTACTGTACCTTACTACTGTGGTATTGTACTGTACTGCTGTACTACTGTATTGGACTACTGTACTAATGTACTGTACTGCTGTACTACTGTACTATTGTACTGTACTACTGTACTACTGTACTGTACCACTGTCCTACTGTACTCATGTACTGTACTACTGTACTATTGTACTGTACTGTACTACTGTACTGCTGTACTACTGTCCTGTACTGCTGTACTACTATACTACTGTACTACTGTACTACTGTACTGTACTGATGTACTACTGTACTGCGCTGCTGTACTACTATACTACTGTACTGTACTGCTGTACTACTGTACTGCGCTGCTGTACTACTATACTACTGTACTACTGTACTGTACTGCTGTACTACTGTACTGCGCTGCTGTACTACTATACTACTGTATGTACTGTACTCATGTACTGTACTGCTGTACTATTGTACTGTACTGTACTACTGTACTACTGTCCTGTACTGCTGTACTACTATACTACTGTACTAATGTACTGTACTGCTGTACTACTGTACTGCGCTGCTGTACTACTATACTACTGTACTACTGTCCTGTACTGCTGTACTACTATACTACTGTACTACTGTACAGTACTGCTGTACTACTGTACTGCGCTGCTGTACTACTGTACTACTGTACTGTACTGTACTACTGTACTGCTGTACTACTGTCCTGTACTGCTGTACTACTATACTACTGTACTACTGTACTATTGTACTGTACTGTACTACTGTACTGCTGTACTATTGTCCTGTACTGCTGTACTACTATACTACTGTACTACTGTACTGTACTGCTGTACTACTGTACTGCGCTGCTGTACTACTATACTGCTGTACTGTGTTGCTGTACTACTGTATTACTTTACTGTACTACTGCATTGCTGTACTACTGTACTTCTGTACTACTGTACTACTGTACAACTGTACTACTGTACTGTACTACTGGACTGCTGTACTACTGTTCTACTGTACTGTACTACTGTACTCTCCTGCTCCTATCAGACATAGGGGATATAGCAACGCATCCAACAGGATTATGTGACCGAACAGCAGGCATTGTGACAGTGAATGAGAGAACGTGTGTGCGTCCTTGGGTGCTTACTCATGCACAAATTGCATTTTATTTTCCTTTCACCAGGCAATTGATTGAAAACACACTCATTTACTGTACATCAATGACCTTTTTCTTGCATTTTGTTGCAAGAAGGCAAAGCTCAAGTTGATGTTTTCCCTACAACTAACAGATTCTTCCTGTTGGGTCCTTTCAGACAGAGCTACCTGACAAGCTGCTGTGAACATGATGGAGGGAGGAGGAAGAGGGAGGAGGAGGAAGGAGGAGGAGGAAGGAGGAGGCGGTAGGCCAGTGTATTCCTCTCTCTCTCTGAGTGTTAGGAAGAAGGTGAGTAACAACAGCAGCAGCTGCACTGCTCTGCACATGTGGTTCAGGGCTTGAACTAGTCCCCCCCACTGTCTGTCTGTCCACCAGTGTAAACTCACTCCTCTCTGGGAAATGCCTAGTCTACACCAGTTACCAGGAATACGTTTAGTAAAGGTTTCCTGGACACACATTAAGCCCAGTCCTGTTCTAAATAGCTCTTTAAATGGAGATTCTCTATTAAATATGCTTTTTACTTCTGGATTAGGTTTAATCTGTGTCTGGAAAACTGTCCCATTGAGTAACTAATAGTTACGCTTCAGACAATCCCAGTATCTCTGTGTCAGACTGGTTAGAGGTGAATGAATCTGTGATTATGTGTTTATGTTTAATCCTGTGTAAAAAAAAAGAAACAAACAAAGTTCCACACTCTGCTCCCCCACTCTGCTCCCCCACTCTGCTCCCACACTCTGCTCCCCCACTCTGCTCCCCCACTCTGCTCCCACACTCTGTTCCCCCACTTTGCTCCACACACTGCTCCCAAACTCTGCTCCCCCACTCTGCTCCCACACTCTGCTCCCCCACTCTGCTCCCCCACTCTGCTCCCCCACTCTGCTCCCACACTCTGTTCCCCCACTTTGCTCCACACTGTGCTCCCCCACTCTGCTCCCCCACTCTGCTCCCCCACTCTGCTCCACACTCTGCTCCCACACTCTGCTCCCACACTCTGCTCCCACACTCTGCTCCACACTCTGCTCCCACACTCTGCTCCCACACTCTGCTCCCCCACTCTGCTCCCACACTCTGCTCCACACTCTGCTCCACACTCTGCTCCCAACAATTTAACGAGTAAACATAACCAACGTTGCAGCACACAGAGTTACAACATTAATGCTTGAACCAGTTTGCTTTTCACTATGTTTCAATCCTAACCATTATTCTGTGTCTTACTGAGGTGTTGTTGAAGCTGTCTTCCTGACCTGGCTGACTGGGACCATGGTACTGGAGGACCAGAGTAGACTGACGGGTCTATCACTGTCCTTTGGGGTGAGGTAGTAGGTTGTATAGTTTTAGGGTCATACCCTTCCTGTCAGATAACTATACAACTTACTGTCTTTCCTGAGGTGGCTGTACTATCATCCATCATCTCTGCAGAGCTCTCGTCACTTGGACCTCGATAGGAATATGTAGTATGTACTAATTCAAGTTAAAAACATGTTTGTAATGTCATTTATATTGTATCTATGCATCATTTGGTTCTGTTCTGGCTCTTTGTATACTGTATTTCTTATTTTGCCATGAAACTGCTCTGCCTCTCTGATGTTCGCACGGGGTGAGGTAGTAGGTTGTGTGGTTTCAGGGTAGTGATTTTGCCCCATCAGGAGATAACTATACAATTTACTGCCTTCCCTGAAGGGCAGCAAGACTACACCAGACAACAGCAGAGGCCGCCGTTGGCCCCACATGATAATCTAGCATCGAAAATAGGTCATCTATCTGTTAATCAGCTCCAGAGGACACAGGAGCATTTCAGGTAAAGTCTACTGACAATCTAGGATTACCATGTAGCTAACATGTTATTGGATAACTTTGAAATTGTATGTAGTCAAATGAGTAATAAAAATTATTATTTTATAAATGTCGTCCGTACCTTGTCTTTCTTTTTGCTGTGTTTGGATTTGTTCAATTATAATATTCAAAAGGCCCTCGCACATCTGAGCTATCTTTTTTGCAGGTGCATGGTAAAAAAAAAACTTCAACCCCATTCGATGAATTGAACAGATGTGGGTGGAGCTATGTCTACTACCATCTCTGCTAATTTAAAAAAAACTCACAAAAGCTCTGACGAAGGCCTTGAGGCCAATATGTAAAGCAGTGATACTATTTTAATTTAACTAGGCAAGTCAGTTAAGAACATTTGCAATGACGGCCTATCCCGGCCAAACTCAGACACCACCCTATGGGACTCCCAACCACAGCCTAATGTGACACAGGTTGGATTTGAACCAGGGACTGTAGTGATGGCTCTGAGATGCAGTGCCTTAGATCGCTGCGCCACTCAGGAGCCCATTATAGCAAGAGCAGTGTGCAGGTTTGTTCTTTTTTCTCATATTAAAGGAAAAGTATTCGATGCGTATGTGCATCAAATGAGGATAAGAGGGACCTGCTAAATGACAAAAACGTATGTTTTCATTAACTGTGTTCTTGCTTCATTAAAGCTTATTTGAAAAAAAACAGTAAACTACTCAGACACAATTTGCATTGATATACAGTGTCTTCGGAAAGTATTCAGACCCCTTGACTTTTTCCACATGTTGTTACGTTACAGCCTTATGGTTTACCTGTGGTAAATTCAATTGATTGGACATGATTTGGAAAGGCACACACCTGTCTATATAAGGTCCCACAGTTGACAATGCATGTCAGAGCAAAAATCAAGTCATGAAGTCAAAGGAATTGTCCATAGAGCTCAGAGATAGGATTGTGTCGAGGCACAGATCTGGGGAAGGGTACCAAAACATTTCTGGATCATTGAAACTCCCCAAGAACACAGTGGCCTCCATCATTCTTAAAAGTAAGAAGTTTGGAACCACCAAGACTTCCTAGAGCTGGCTGCACGGCCAAACTGAGCAATCGGGGGGAGAAGGGCATTGGTCAGGGAGGTGACCAAGAACCCGATGGTCACTCTGACAGAGCTCTAGAGCTCCTCTGTGGAGATGGGAGAAACTTCCAGAAGGACAACCATCTCTGCAGCACTCCACCAATCAGGCCAGACGGAAGCCACTCTTCAGTAAAAGGCACATGACAGCCCGCTTGGAGTTTGCCAAAAGGCACCTAAAGACTCAGACCATGAGAAACAAGATTCTCTGGTCTGATGAAACCAAGATTGAACTATTTAGCCTAAATGCCAAGCATCACGTCTGGAGGAAACCTGGCACAATCCCTACGGTGATAGCATCATGCAGTGGGGATGTTTTTCAGTGGCAGGGTCTGGGAGACTAGTCAGAATCGAGGAAAGATGAATTGCGTAAAGTGTAGAGAGATTCTTGATGAAAACCTGCTCCAGAGCGCTCATGACCTCAGACTGGGGTGAAGGTTCACCTTCCAACAGGACAATGACCCTAAGCACACAGCCAAGACAACGCAGGAGTGGCTTCGGGACAAGTCTCTAAATGTCCTTGAGTGGCCCAGCCAGAGCCCGGACTTGAATTTGGTTGAACATCTCTCGAAAGACCTGAAAATAGCTGTGCAGCAACACTCCCCATCCAAACTGACAGAGCTTGAGAGGATCTGCAGAGAGGAGTGAGAGACACACCCAAAATACAGTTGTGCCAAGCTTGTAGCGTCATACCCAAGAAGACTTGAGCCTGTAATTGCTGCCAAAGGTGCTTCAACAAAGTACTGAGTAAAGGGTCTGAATACTTATGTAAATGTGATATTTCTTATTTTTTATGCATTTGCAAAAAAATCTAAAAACCTGTTTTTGCTTTGTCAATATGGGGTATTGTGTGTAGATTGATGAGGGGAAAAAATGATTTTGTCAATTTTAGAATAAGATTATAACATAACAGAATGTGGAAATTTAATGGGGTCTGAATACTTTCCGAATGCACTGTAAATAGCATTCTCCTTCCCCCAAATATAGGAGTGTGTAGTTTCTCACTCCCTCAGTGCAGCATAGATTAGTATGGATGCTGCACCTCTTCCCAGTCCTCCCACCGGCCACCATATTGAACTGACTTGAGCCTTGGCCCTTGTGACAAAGGAGAGGGAGTTGAATACTAAGACACAAGAGACAATGGCTCTCTGTCTGTTCACTCTGTCTCAGGGAGACACTGAGCATTTAGACTACATTATTCATTTTCTGTAGATAAAGTGGTAACAGTGACTGCCTGTGGGATGAGGTCATATCAATCCTACAGTGACTGTGTCTTCATCTGCACCCTTTTCAAGGCATTCACGTGAAAAAAAGCCACAAAGTGGGTGTCCTCTCACACCTCCATCTGAAATTGGACTTTCCCCAATTATATACAGAATCTTATTTAGTCACAATCTGCGTTTGTATCAATTGTATTCCACTTTAATACTTGAAACACAATTTACTGGGATGAACAAGCTCTTCTCCACCCTATTACCTTATCCCATAGGGCGGCGCACAATTGGCCAAGCATCGTCCGGGTTAGGGGAGGGTTTGGCCGGGGTAGGCCGTCATTGTAAAATAAGAATTTGTTCTTAACTGACTTGCCAAGTTAAATAAAGGTTAAATTTAAAAAAATGAACATTGAAATTGAAATCTGCTTTGAATTCACAAAAATGATTAGATCGCCATCTAGTGCCTGCTTGTAGACCAGAGCCACTCAACAAACACAATAATGTACAGTCTTTGCATTGCTCCTGTGTGTATATATATATATATATGTCCCTAATTGCTAAACAATTTCTCAGCACAATCTATTTTGCAGACAAATTAGATTTTAGAGTGCATTTCAACACATTTAAGTGAATTGAATTGTGATGCACAGTGTACGTTTCAGCAGCAAGTGGGGGTAGAGGGCCAGACCCATATAAGAGCGAAGGGGGAAAGGGGATACCTAGTCAGTTGTCCAACTGAATGTTTTCAACTGAAATGTGTCATTTAACCCAACCCCTCTGAATCAGAGAGGTGCGGGGGGCTGCCTTAATCGACATCCACTTCTTCGGTGCCCGGGGAACAGTGGATTAACCGCCTTGCTCAGGGGCATAACGACAGATTTTCACCTTGTCAGCTCGGGGATTCAATCCAGCAACCTTCCGGGTACTGAACCAACGCTCTAACCACTACAGGCCAGTAGTCCAGGCACTGCTATTTAATTGATATTGATTGATATTTGTAATAATGTAATAACTTCTATGCAGTTGGCAGCATAAAGACACTCCAATGTGTGAACAGTTGAAACTCGCTGAATAGTAGAAAGCAGGTCATTCAATCGATGTTCCTACCGGTCCTAGACTATCGCGTCATCCTCTATATCAGGGATGGTAGGCACGCTGATCTTTTTTGTTGTTGCTTAGTGCTCCCTAAAGCCTGGGGCTGGCTCTGACTGTATGTGAAGGGTATGTGGGACCCGCCGAGCCACTGCATTCCCTCATGATGCGTTCAGATTTTTTGTGGCCCCCACCCCATCAATGTTTCCCATCCCTGATCTATATGAATGCAGCTGCCACTTCATTGAAACCGTTAGATACAGTTTACCATAGCGCACTTTGCTTTACTAAGGGCGACAGGTTCAGTACACATCACTGCATTCTTTACCAGAAAGTAGGCTGGCCCTCTTCGAAGTCACGCTCTCTTTTTTATTTATAAAGCTCTCTTACAAAAACTCCCACTGTATCTAACTTCGTTAATAACCCTGAGGCATACGAGTTACCAGTCACGGTCTCAGGGATGGCTAACTCTGGAAATAACTTTGTTCTCCTCAGAGTGAGGTAAATCTGCTTTTAGTTTGTTTGCACACCATGTATGAAACAATCCACAGAGTTCCTACAGCTGGATGTTCTGGTGCCTCTCTGGCAGTTCAAACTGATTGGGGCCCTCTTTGCTGATGAATGTAATTGTATTTCTTGAATGTATTTGAGGTTTTTGTATATTTGCATTATATTGTATTTAGTAAATTATTTGTATACAAGGTTCCCTTGTGAAATAGAGCCTGGTCTCTATTTTAACAGAGGGACTCTGTTAAAATAAAGGTAAAATAAACAAAATAAAAACTGTAATTGAAAGGATGACAAGAAATAGAAAGTGTGGGATTCAGTCTGACTCCAAAACAGCCTGCCGTGGTTTGAGGGTACCTTTATGATAGGCATTTATGAGCAGTTTGTAAGCAAATATCTGTGCAAAAGGATAATAGAGTACTGTATTTCATCTCATACTGATTCATGATCCTATAAATGTATGGTCAGGAAGATCTGATCACAATCAGATCACAATGCGTCTTTTAATCGTCTACACCTGTCTAAAAATTTGGCCACAGTCAGAATGCGGAGAAGATTAGGATTAAAGATGCCTGCCAGGTATAAACAGGGTTTTTTGGGAAAAACGAGGTGAATTAAGTAGGTTTGAGGAAGTAGTTTCAGGACATTGTGCCATTCTGTCTCAAATGGGAGTCAATCGGTTGTTCCTCAATGAAGGAGCTGTGGGGAAACATTCTGTGTCCATCCCCCAGATTCAGATTGTGAAACCAAATAAAGAGGTGCAGACAGAAAAAATCCAATGCTGGACACTTTTTGACAACCCCTCTGAAAAGTGTTGAAATGAGCCGTATCTTCTAATGTTCCTTTGCTCACAGCGAGGAACCTCCAGTGCAATGGCTGGTGGCTGGGGCCTTGGAGCCGCTCTAGGGAACCTCCAGTGCAATGGCTGGTGACTGGGGCCTTGGAGCCACTCCAGGGAATGCAGAGAGCTGCAGATTACCACTTGTCACGAGGCCCTGTGTGTGTGTGTGTGTGTGTGTGTGTGTGTGTGTGTGTGTGTGTGTGTGTGTGTGTGTGTGTGTGTGTGTGTGTGTGTGTGTGTGTGTGTGTGTGTGTGTGTGTGTGTGTGTGTGTGTGTGTGTGTGTGGGGGGGGGAAGAGGAGGAGGGTATCTGGTCAAGGTCTGATGGAGCAACACACAGCACTCTGCCAATGGCACTGGACACAGTGTGATGGAGTCCAGACAAGGGACAGAACATGAGGAAACAGGCTGCAGGAGAAATCAGTGGAGGGTTGTTGCACACTCAGCACCTGACCAGGCCAGTACAAACTGTCACGTCCAGGCCTGAGAAGACAGGCTGGCGTGTTTTGTTTTGTTTTGGTGTAGGGTTTTTCTGTTCTAGGTTATCTGTTTCTATGTTGGGGTAATGGTTCCCAATTAGAGGCAGCTGAGTGTCGTTACCTCTAATTGGGAACCATATATATGTTTGTAGTTTGCACTAGAGGTTTGTGGGTTATTGTTTGTACATATTTTGGTTAGTTTACATGTTATGTTCAGTATCACGATCTTCGTTTCGTTCGTTTTGTTGTTTTCGTCCCAGTTACGTTACTTAATAAAGGATGTATACTGGATACCTCGCTGCGCCTTGGTCTGTCCCTTCCGGAGATCGTGACACAAACACAAATGGTCCATTAAAGGAATGTGTCCTTTTTTTACAACCAAATCTACATTTTTTTACGTAAATGGTATGTTATAGAAGGTTCCAGAGACCTTTTTCGTGACTTCACATGTTTTTGAGAAATGTACCCCAAACAGCAAATCACATCCTCCTCCTCATTGTGTAGTATGGGGCCTCTGAAAAAACATGAACAAGGGCTCCAAAACACCCAGATACACTTTTAGAACCGGCAAAGCTATCAGTATAGTAATGCCTTGTCTTAAGATGTTGTACACATGAAATTGTGTCATTCCTAACTTTATCCGCAACGTTAAAGGCCTATTCCATTCTGTTGCGACTCCAGCGATATCTCTCAGTCCATTTTACATGTAACTGCCAAAATAAAGGAAACATTGAGTAAATGAGGGATACAAAGTGCTGCTAGCAGCTCTTACAGTCTCACATCAGAATAAGACATTTATCCATGTTTCTCAAACGTTAAGCATTAACTCCAAATGGTTAAGGTAAGGGTTAAGGTTTGGGACAGGCTTAAAACAAAAATATAAAAAACGACTTTCTATCGATGGATTTGAACTTGCAACATTTAAAATCAGATGTTAACGCCCATCCACCATCCCAGTCCACAACACCCTAGCAAAACCGAGACCTACTTGAAGGTAACAGCGTTCACAGTTGCCCCTAGTGGCCAGTTTACATGTCCTCGCCCAATGTCCTCAGACATGGATGGATGTCGAATACTGACTTCACGGGTGACCTGGCTGCTTAATACGGCGTTGGGCCACCATGAGCCACCAAAACAGCTTCAATGCACCTTGCCATAGATTCTACAAGTGTCTGAAACTTCCTGTGTGGAAGCACCCCATGCTTTCCACAGCTAAAATGCTTTATGTTCGGCTTCCTTTATTTTGGCAGTTACATGCAGCAGCAGGCTATGTGGAAAATGGAACAGCTGGATAGGGGAAACGGCTTAAGTTGCACAAAAGGGAATATAACTTTGCGAATAAAGCTTGGAATGACACAATTTCATGTGTACAACATCTTAACATCTGCATCATTATACTGAGTGCTTTGTCGTTTCTAAAAGGACGTATTTGGGTGTTTTTGGAGCCTTTGTTCATGTTTTTTCAGAGCCCCATATTACACAACTAGGACGAAGAAGTGATTTGCTGTTTGGGCAAAATTTCTCAAAAACATGCGATATCACAAAAAAGATGTCTGGAACCTTCTATAACATGCCATTTATATCAAAAATAGAGATCTGGTTTTAACAAAGGAAACTTCTCCTTTAATTTTGAACTTATTGCAGCCATTTATTGGAGGACTTCATGGCCTGGCTAGCTGTCAATATTATCATATTAAAATGTATCTGAATCAGCTAGACTGTGGGTAACTTAATACACCCCGCCATGATAAAGGTAAAATAAATAAAGGTAAAATAAAAATTTAAAATAATAATAATGATGCGTTTGGCATTCTTCACAGTGATACTGTTTTGACTGGTTTTCATATTTTCCACAGAAGCATGCCTGAAGAATTTAGTCCACATAAAAACAGTTATTTTGAATTAAGTGTATTTTTTTAAATATATTATATACAAGCTCTTTGACAAGGTCCTCCATCCCTGCCCTGGTATGCCTGTGTTCTTTGCACAGTAGGCTATAGTATGACCTTGTCAAAAATGCTATTGGCAGGTAGCCTAGCGGTTAAGAGCATTGGGTCAATAGGTTACTGGTTCTAATCCCTGAGTCGACTAGGTGAAAAATCTGTCTATGTGCCCTTGAGCAAAGCACTTAACCTTCATTGTTCCTGTAAGTCGTTCTGGAAAAGACTGTCTGCTAAATGACTAAAATGTAAAATCAAGTCCTATGTCTTGGGCCAGTGGTGAGCTGTGGATGCAGGGGGGCATGACACATGACATGTATTAGGGGCACGTGGCGTGTGCGTGTGTGATGACATTTCAGGGGTTGTCTGACCACAGGATGTGTGCCTTCTGCAGCACTGAATACTGGAGTAAAAGCGCAGCACCCTTCAATGCAGTATAAGATCCTATTTTATCATGATAAGAGGAATGCACAGTAGTACAGGAACAATAACAGGAGCTGTAGGTTATGTTTATAACCCTGTAATACATGTACATAAATATAAAAATATTTAGTAACTGTAGATATGAGAATATAAAAGTTCTTATAATAGCCATATTTCGGGTCTTCACGCTTCTGTGAACATTTTTCCTACTACATTGGCCAACGCAGCAGCTAGTGAACATGAGTTGGATTATTGCCTTTCTCCGTAATGTCATTCCTTTGTTAGGGGGCGTCCTGCTCAAGGGAAAGACGGGCTCTTTCTATTCGCTGAAAAGATAGGTGTGTCAGGGGGGGTTTGTGGTTCTTTCACCCCAGCTGTCAATCATGACGTCAGTTCCGCATGGTGGGCTGTGCTCTGTGGGCTGTATGTGGGCGATTTTGACAGCAGCAGAGTTGTTTAGGAGACAAACAAGGACGTGTTGAAGGGGACTATTCTTTCCCTCCTTGTTCCACCCGAACTCGCACTGACAGCTTCTCAACGCACGGAGGTTTCTGACGGGATGTCGGCTTCCGATTGTAAGGTAGATTGATTTGATAGGTTCATTATTGAACATATTGATGTGACTCTAAATGCATTGCTTGCTTCATGACTGATATCACAGAATTTCTAGACTGTATGGTCTTGACATTGAATTGAAGTGTTAAGATTGAAATTTGCCTGTGTTCATCGACAGATATTTTTGAAGGAATTCCTCCCATTCATGATAGTTTCAGCAAAAAAACTGAAAAATCAATGAATGCATGTTGCAACAAGATATCTGGGGCCATTGTTATTGTACAATCGAGTACGCCTGCGCATCCGACGTATGTATATGATACATGCTTTTTGGGACCTAGGCCAATGGCTATTGATAGCTCCAGGGGTCCGTACTGCAGGGGGTTCGCGAAAATAAAGTGGTTTTGATTTATTTTATTATTTCAATGTTTTAATGAATATCGCTAGCAACAACAGAATAAACTCATGTTGAATGACATACCTACAGTAGAGGATATTTTCTTCTTTCTAATGATGCCAACTTTATTTCTCAACTCCTAATATTGAACAAATTGAACTCATTGGAGCCAATTACGCTCACTGGAGTATCTGACATGGGCTTTGAAAAAGTACCCGCTACCAGTCCGGCAAGTGCTTTCTTGACTTGGACATACATTTTTGCCAACACATGGCTAACCTATGTTTAACCAGCTAAATAGCTGTTCTTAGCGAACATGTATTTGGAGTTACCTTTCTAGCTAATAGGCTATGTTAGAGTTTACACTTCCAATTATAATGTGGGGAGGTAAATATAATAATAAAAAACGACCAAATCTATTTATTTTATAATGTGAATTACTTCTCCTTGACATTCTCATTCACCTGACCATAAGACAAGACATGCATTTAAAAATATATATTTTTGCTAATGTATGATGGGTCCCTGGGTCGCCAGTTTGCCTGAGAGGGGGTCGCTGGTAAAGAAAAGGTTGAAGACCCCTGGGTTAGGCTATTTCTATAAATAATGTAATGGAAACTTGCCGTGAGAGTTTTGTAACATGTGAGCTTTGTAACATTCTTATACATAATTAGGCTACAATTTGCACGTGCATGACATTGTTGAGTTCACTGCAATATAATTGTTTTTGTTTTTCCCAGCTTAGGCTACCTGTTGGACAATGCACACTTATTGAAACAAAGTAACAAATTATTTCCCTAGTGGAGCCTATCCTTATCCTGATAATTTGAGTTTGAGGTTTGTGTTTATTTTATGATAAACACAACTTGTAGAAAATGTTTAGGATTTTTCTCATTGCAGAATAACTCAGTAGTAATAATTTTGCTCAGAATGAGTATAGTATTATGTTGAGTATGACCAGCCTACACAAGTTGGTCTTTATATGGCAAATAGGGGCGAGAGGCGGTGTTGAGGACAGAATCAGTGATGACGCTAAAACGTGTGTCTGGGAGGTCAGGTTTTGGGAGAAAGCTTGGAGGCCTGTTGATAGTGAATGGGTATTACTGTAAGGGAAGAGGAAGCATGTGTTGAGACTTGGCTCAGTGCTCAGGGTGATCATCCTTTTGTCCTGGCCAGCAGGTTTGCCTCTCTTCTAATCATGAGGATATTTCCAGGTTTGCTCTGTTTTTAGTATAAATGTACTTCATTCATGCTATCTATAAACGATATGCTATTATACTTATCTATACTTTTCTATGTGTGTATACAGATGGGATGAAATGGTCCCACGTGTGTCTGAATGGTCAGGTCTTTTATTACGGGCTTCATAATATGTTTATAAAGGGTTTGTGAAGGATATATAAGTACAATATAAAGTTATTTCTAGACTGATGATGGTTAGTTCGTACCTACATTTAGTACGTAGCGTGGTGCCGAAATTAATTGCTTTTGTAGCAGATCAAAGTTAAGCACATGACACAAAATAATATATTAATAAAACAAAATCGTAGCCTAGTATGTGTATAACGCTTGCCGTGCAATGATCTGTTATGAAGGGAATCAACAACCTACCAATAGAGCCTTTCAGTGCCAAATTGCACACTTCCTCTGTGAGTCTGAAACTTGACCCAAATCCTGACGTTCCTGTCCCTGCCCCAGTCCCCCAAGCTACAGGAATGCTGCCCGGGTTTTTCCACATCCAAGCTGGTTGTGATTTTAATCCACTTGTTATCTTCTTTTAGTCATCTAAAAATTTTCTGAATTTGGTACTCATACAAGTTGTGGTCAAATATATTGGCACCCTTGCCCTTTACAATGGAGTGCAATGGAGCACAATGTTCAGTATTCTCTTTTAAAAACTGGTTGAATGGCTATATATATATATATATATATATATATATATATATTCTTTTTATGTAGTACTTTTTACCCCCTTTTCTCCCCAATTTCGTGATATCCAATTGGTAGTTACAGTCTTGTCCCATTGCTGCAACTCCCGTACAGACTCGGAAGAGGCGAAGGTCGAGAGCCATGCTTCCTCTGAAACACGACCCTGCCAAGCCGCACTGCTTCTTGACACACTGCTTGCTTGACCCGGAAGCCAGTCGCACCAATGTGTTGGAGGAAACACCATCCAGCTGGTGACTGAAGTCACTGAAGTCACAAGGAGTCGCTAGAGCGCGATGGGACAAGGACATCCCAGCCGGCCAAACCCTCCCCTAATCCGGATGACGCTGGGCCAATTGTGCGCCGCCTCATGGGGTTCCCGGTCACGATCGAACCCGGGTCTGTAGTGACGCCTTAGACCGCTGCGCCATTCGGGAGGCCCTTGAATGGCTATTATGACCCTGTAGGCACCTGCAACTTACCACAGGTGAGGTAAATTAGACATACACGAGAATCACCTGCCTCCAACCAAATTAATTCGAATTTTGAATAATTTAGTCCAGGCCATTTTTTGCTATGAAGTGAAAAATACAAATTTCAGTTGTTGTTTTTTTCTCTCAAACCTTAACAGTTGTAAATCAAACAAATACACGTGTGAACACCAAACGTTTTTTAAATTTTAACTTATTTTTTAAGAAATAGTGAATCGTGCAAGGGTGCCAATATATTTGACCACAACTGTTGATCACAGTATTCTCTGTGAGATTTGGTAAGGATAGCCTGGACAGACACTGACTGCACTGTGTAGTGGTAGTTGAGGGTTACATTAGTCTCTCTGGTTGCTGCCTTGGGGCCCTTCTTCATACTGCCAGGGCCATGTGGACATGGAGTTTGCCTTTAGTTCAAAGGTCACCCTTCCATCAGTGAAACTTTCCACCTAGGCCCTCTTCACGCTGAAAAGTTTCTACTTGGTTTAAGATCCAGCAATGATCTGCCATGGTTGCATATCCCAAAATCTTAAAAAGAATGGAGTTATTTTCATGCATTTCATACAAGGAGTTATACTTACTTCTTATGTGATTATACAGTTTGTTGTAAGCTAAGGTCCCTGAGGATCGCATTTTCAGTTGCACTAGGCCTGCTGACCGACAATGATGAGACAGTCTATAGGGAGGAGGTGAGCAAGACAAAGGAGATGATCGTGGACTACATGAAAAGCATGGCAGAACAGGCCCCCATTAACATCAACGGGGCTGTAGTGGACCGGGTCAAGAGTTTCAAGTTACTTTTTATTTAACCTTTATTTAACTAGGCAAGTCAGTTAGGAACACATTTTTTATTTACAATGATGGCCTAGGAACAGTGGGCTAACTGCCTTGTTCAGGGGCAGAACAACAGATCTTTACCTTGTCAGCTCAGGAATTTGATCTAGCAACTTTTCGGTTACTGGCCCAATGCTCTAACCACTAGGCTGCCGCCTTGGTGTCCACATCACCAACAAAATATCATGGTTCAAACACACCAAGACAGTCTCCCCCTCAGGAGACTGAAGAGATTTGGCATGGGTCCCCAGATCCTCAAAGAACTCTACAGCTGCACCATCAAGAGCATCCTGACCGGTTGCATCACTGCCTGGTATGGAAACTGATTGGCATCCGACCATAAGGCGCTACAGAGTGCAGTGCGTACAGCCCAATACATCACCTGGGGCCGAGCTTCCTGCCATCCAGGACCTCTATACTAGGTGGTGTCAGAGATGGAAAAATGGTCAAAGACTCCAGTCACACAAGTCATAGACTGTTTCCTCTGCACCCGCACGGCAAGCGGTACTGAAGCACCAAGTTTAGGTCCAAAAGGCTTGACTAACCTGTACCCCCACACATTGACTTGGTACCGGTACCCCCTGTATATAGCCTCGTTATTGTTATGTCATTTTATTGTGTTACTTTTTATTACATTTTTTTACTTTAGTTTATTTAGTAAATATTTTCTTTACTCTATTTCTTAAACTGCATTGTTGGTTAAGGGCTTGTAAGTAAGCATTTCACGGTAAGGTCTACACCTGTTGTATTCGGCGCATGTGACAAATACGTTTTTTATTTGAGCCAATTGATCTGATATTTATGTATGAGCTATTCCTCAACAGCCCTTCAATGTGCACAATGCAAAACTGTTCTCTTCCCTGCGCCAATGATAGAGTTTAAGCTGCCTGTTGAGTTGGTCACTGCATGCACTGAAAGAGCCCAATGGATCTTCATTAGTTTTCAAAAAGGTATAACTTCTCATCAGAGCTTTTCATGCAACTTTACTTCACGCTCCACAGAGATGTAGTTTAAAAACACTGCAGATGAAAAGTTCCTGCATAATGTCCTTGACCCACAATCTCAGGACTCAGTCCCTTCCTAACCATGTGTTGTACATGTTTAGTCTATTCTTAAAGAGCTATGGGAGACTTCTCCTGCTCTGTCCTTAGACAGTCTGTTTCTATGTGGCTTGGCTGCACTGTGAGAGACTTGTCTCTACTCTAGGAACCTGAGACCTGTAATCAGCTTGTGCTTGGCTGCTTTAGACAACTGCATAGAGACACAGAGACAGAGGAAGAAAGAGACAGACAGAAAGAAAGAGAGACAGAGGGGAGGGCTTTCTCTTTTCTCCTCAAACAGGACTTTCCGGTTTCCTCTTAACTGCGTTCTTACATTTATCACCGGTCTTTCTCTGTGAGTCCATAAAGAACATGTTGTCAGTAGGTTTGCAACAAGAATCCTCCTTCAGAAGCCTGGTATGCATGTTCATTAGGTGACTGTGTTGAGACAGTTGAGAGTCCCTTCTGAAGAGAAATGACACCATACACCAGTAAGAGGCTTCTGCAATACAAAGGACCTGTTCATGGCAGTATTGGCATGCGTGTGAGCGGGTGTATGTGTTGAGGCGTATGTGTGTGTGTGTGAGTGTGTGTGTGTGTGTGTGTGTGTGTGTGTGTGTGCATGCGTGCATGAGTGATCTTTCTCTCTAGTAACCATTGGATTAGCTCCAGAGCAAGTAGTGTGCGGTAAGGACTGATGCCCGGTAAGGTCTGATGCCGGGTAAGGTCTGATGCCCGAAAAGGTCTGATGCCAGTTAAGGTCTGATGCCGGTTAAGGTCTGATGCCGGGTAAGGTCTGATGCCGGGTAAGGTCTGTTGCCGGGTAAGGTCTGATGTCGGGTAAGGTCTGATGCCGGGTAAGGTCTGTTGCCGGGTAAGGTCTGATGTCGGGTAAGGTCTGATGCCGGGTAAGGTCTGATGCCGGGTAAGGTCTGATGCCCGAAAAGGTCTGATGCCGGTTAAGGTCTGATGCCGGGTAAGGTCTGATGCCGGGTAAGGTCTGATGTCGGGTAAGGTCTGATGCCGGGTAAGGTCTGATGCCGGGTAAGGTCTGATGCCGGGTAAGGTCTGATTCCCGGTAAGGTCTGATGCCGGGTAAGGTCTGATGCCCGAAAAGGTCTGATGCCGGTTTAGGTCTGATGCCGGTTAAGGTCTGATGCCGGGTAAGGTCTGATGCCGGGTAAGGTCTGATGTCGGGTAAGGTCTGATGCCGGGTAAGGTCTGATGCCGGGTAAGGTCTGATGCTGGGTAAGGTCTGATGCCGGGTAAGGTCTGATGCCCAGTAGGCTCTTTCTATCCCCGTCTCTCACTCGCACACACACACACTCATAAAGCAGATTTTTGCTACGGTGTTTATCGGTATGACAGGATCACAAAGATCACCATCAAACAAGCACAGCCAACCATCAAACAGCAGCAGATAGTCTGCGCACATATTAGACACACATTCACAGGCCCTAATAGCTTGTGCTGCATGAACAGGGGACGTACAGCACTATAGACAGCAGTCCAAATGCCAGCTAGTAGGCCTACATGTAGATAGCACTATACAAACAAAATGCCTAGTAGTCAGCGCTACTGATTGAGATATATACTAACACAATAGACATGTAATGTAATAATGGTAGTCAGCACTACTGATTGAGATATATACTAACACAATAGACATGTAATGTAATAATGGTAGTCAGCACTACTGATTGAGATATATACTAACACAATAGACATGTAATGTAATAATGGTAGTCAGCACTACTGATTGAGATATATACTAACACAATAGACATGTAATGTAATAATGGTAGTCAGCACTACTGATTGAGATATATACTAACACAATAGACATGTAATGTAATAATGGTAGTCAGCACTACTGATTGAGATATATACTAACACAATAGACATGTAATGTAATAATGGTAGTCAGCACTACTGATTGAGATATATACTAACACAATAGACATGTAATGTAATAATGGTAGTCAGCACTACTGATTGAGATATATACTAACACAATAGACATGTAATGTAATAATGGTAGTCAGCGCTACTGATTGAGATATATACTAACACAATAGACATGTAATGTAATAATGGTAGTCAGCTACTGATTGAGATATATACTAACACAATAGACATGTAATGTAATAATGGTAGTCGGCGCTACTGATTGAGATATATACTAACACAATAGACATGTAATGTAATAATGGTAGTCGGCGCTACTGATTGAGATATATACTAACACAATAGACATGTAATGTAATAATGGTAGACGGCGCTACTGATTGAGATATACACTACCGGTCAAAAAACCCTACTCATTCAAGTGGTTTTTCTTTATCTGTACTATTTTCTACATTGTAGAATAATAGTGAAGACATCAAAACTATGAAATAACACATGTGGAATCATGTAGTAACCAAAAAAGTGTTAAATAAATTCAAATCTATTTCATATTTGAGATTCTTTAAATAGCCACCCTTTTCCTTGATGACAGCATTGTGTTGAAAGTGCGTTGGCAACGGACAGAAACAAAATGGTGCAGGCCATGTGGCGGAGAGTGATGTAGTCGCTGGAGAAGGGTGTGTGAGCAGGTGGTTCTAGGTGTGATGTTGTGGATGTTTTGTGTTGTAAAAATAAAAAGGTTAATAAAATGTAGATGTTTCATATTTTTTTTAACAAATGCAGTTTCATTGAAAATTACCTTACAGGCCACGATCAAAAAAAAAGATGGTGGAGGTCGTTAAATGAGTTGCTAACTGTTCATTCTTTTCAGCAAAGACATATGTAATAGTTCCACATAGTTTCCCCTGGGCCTGTTTGATGAGCTGCCACGAAATGCCAACTCCTGTTTACCTACGTAGATAGCATGATGTAGCATTAATTAGCTAGGTCTTTCAAAATCTCACTGTTCTCTTTTACCTTTGCATTGTGCATGCTGACGTTCAATCTCTGTTGTTCATTCAATGCCAGATCTATCTTAAGAGCTATCTGGCTTTGGATGTGAAACAGATTTTTCATGCTTGTTGAGTGCTATAGCGGCAGGTAGCCTAGAGGTTAGAGCGTTGGACTTGTAACCGGAGGGCTGCAAGTTCGAATCCCCGAGCTGACAAGGTAAAAATCTGTCGTTCTGCCCCTGAACAAGGCAGTTAATCCACTGTTCCCCGGGCGCCGAAGACGTGGATGTCGATTAAGGCAGCCCCCCGCACCTCTCTGATTCAGAGGGATTGGGTTAAATGCGGAAGACACATTTCGGTTGAAGGCATTCGGTTGTACAACTGACTAATAATGGTGACTTTGACTATAGGCAAATTCTTCAAGTCGCAGTAACCAGCTGTTGTCCACACGCTGTCAGGCAGGGGAAGAAGTAGAGTCGGCTGCTAGCAGCTCTTCCACAGAGCCATTTTTGTTGTTGATACCACTCAGTCTGAAATGATTGTGTTATTTTCTTTGATGTAGGTCCCTAAAACTCAGGTGTTGGTCTTCCTTATCACCTCCTGTTTCGCTAGAAAATCCAACTGGAAACTGTTTCAGATGCAATATTTCAGCCATCATGATCAGCTTACAGTAAAACGAACGTAACCGCCAAAAGGCTGCAGATGACGTGTGACGTCCTCAGGCAGGAGCGAGTATGTATTATTCGAGTGCAATGAAAATGAAGGGCATATTGACACATGAAAGGCAGCGAAGCTGGCAGTATAAGGTATAAACACACATGCGCAAGTCATGTCAATGCCTTGAGTTTGGAGTTTGAAGGGCGGGAAAAAGGCACACGTTGAGGCTGACTTTCCCCAGCATCCTTGCGCATTTTGTACCAGATCACCACAAATGTTCATTCATTTTTACAGGGTAGGCACTGCCTACCTTCCCTACCCTGACCGCACATCACTACTCCAGGTCTTCCCACTGGGCACATACGTCTATTCAGCGTCTATTCCACATTGGTTAAAACGTAATTTCATAGAAATTATGTGGAAACAACGTTTATTCAACCAGTGTGTGCCCAACGGGTTATGAGAGAGATACCATTTGTTTTCCCCCTCGGAACGTCCTCTGAAACCACAGCCTGACCTTCATCTTCACCACCAGGTTTCCTTAGGTATGCATCCCAAATGGTACCATGTTCCCTTAATGGTGCACTACCCTATGGGCCCTGCGCAACAGTAGTGCACTGCATAGGGAATAGGGTGCCGTTTTTGACAAAGCCTAGATCTTCCATGGTAAAATCCCTCAGTCCCATCTATAGGATTGGGTCACAGACAGACTTACTGTAAGCTGCTCTGGACAGGAGCTTGTCTGAGCTAATAATGGGGAGGGGCTATCATCATCATCATGGCCCATTGATGTCAGCTGACTGACTGTCAGGGTACTTTGAACCCCAAGGGGCTTAAATCTATGGGTGCCAGATTGGACTGGTTTGCTTATGATGCTTGTGATGGGCTCACTTCGAGTGGCTCTTTCTCTCTATCTCTCTGCTCCGTAGTGTTGGAGTCAGGGTCTACTGTATCTGTCAGGTTGGAGCGGGGTGTATGTGGCCGAAGGGGTGGGAGGTGGGGTTTAGGCATCCATGTGGCTGGTGAGTTGGAGGTGGAGGTGGGAGTGGTGTTGGGGTCGGCCACATCTTCCTACGTGAGGCCCGTCTACAGAAATCAGTCACCTAGCTTCAGCCTCTTCTGCTCTAGTAATGTCTGATTCCATTACTGGGTAAAGCCCTGACCAGTCTCCGTAGACGTTCCGCCGTAGACGTTCTACTGTAGAGCCCCACTGTAAAGCCCCACTGACCAGCTCAGAGTGCCACTGTAGCCTGATCGGTTGATTGGATGAGCCTAGGTGTAAGTGGAAATGATTTATCAACACTATACTGTGGAGAAGGGCTGTTCCTGCTACAGTGCATTCGGAAAGTATTCAGACCACTTGACCTTTTCCACATTTTGTTACGTTTCAGCCTTATTCTAAAATGTATTAAATACTTTTTTCCCCTCAGCAATCTACTAAAAAACAGAAATACCTTATTTACATAATCAATCAATCAAATGTATTTATAAAGACCTTTTTACATCAGCCGATGTCACAAAGTGCTGTGCAGAAACACAGCCTAAGTATTCAGCCCCTTTGCTATGAGACTCGAAATTGAGCTCAGGTGCTTCCTGTTTCCATTGATCATCCTTGAGATGTTTCTACAACTTGATTGCAGTCCACCTGTGATAAATTCAATGTATTGTACATGACTTGGAAAGGCACACACCTGTCCATATAAGGTCCCACAGTTGACAGTGCATGTCAGAGCAAAAACCAAGCCATGAGGTCTAAGGAATTGTCCATAGAGCTTAAAAACAGGATTGTTTCGAGGCACAGATCTGGGGAAGGGTACCAAAAAATGTCTGCAGCATTGAAGTTCCCCAAGAACACAGTGGCCTCATTGGCCTCCATCATTCTAAAAATGGAAGATGTTTGGAACCACCAAGACATCCTAGAGCTGGCCGCCCAGCCAAACTGATTAATCGGAGGAGAAGGGTCTTGGTCAGGGAGGTGACCTGATGGTCACTCTGACAGAGCTCCAGAGTTCCTCTGTGGTGATGGGAGAATCTTTCAGAAGAACAACCATCTCTGCAGCACTCCACCAATCAGGCTTTTATGGTAGAGGGGCCAGATGGAAGCCACTCCTCGGTTAAAGGCACATGACAGCCCGCTTGGAGTTTTCCAAAAGGCACCTAAAGAGCCCGGACTTGAACCTGATCGAATATCTCTGGAGAGATGAAAATAGCTGTGCAGCAACGCTCCCCATCCATCCTGACAGAGCTTGGGAGGATTTGTAAAGAAGAATGGAAGAAACTCCCCAAATACTAGTGTGCCAAGCTTGTAGTGTCATACCCAAGAAGACAGCTGTAATCGCTGTCAAAGGTGTTTCAACAAATTACTTAATAAGTCTGAATAGTTATGTAAATGTGATATTACATTTTTTCATTTTTTATAAATTAGCAAACATTTCTAAAAACCTGTTTTTCTTTGTCATTATAGGGTATTGTGTGTAGATTGATGAGGGAAAAAACAATTTAATCAATTTTAGAATAAGGCTGAAACGTAACAAAATGTAGAAAAGGTCAAGGGGTCTGAATACTTCTGAATGTACTGTATATTCCATGGAGCTTAATTAAAATGTTTAGAAGGGTGAAACTTAAGAGACATGGTTGGCCAGGAGTGCTAGTGTTTTCCAGTGGTTCTGTTTGAATAGAAAGAGGAGTGGGAGGCCCCGGTGCACAACTGAGCAAGAGGACAAGTACATTAGAGTGTCTAGTTTGAGAAACAGATGCCTCACAAGTCCTCAACTGGCAGCTTCTTTAAATAGTACCCGCAAAACACCAGTCTCAACGTCAACAGTGAAGAGGCAACTCTGGGATGCTGGCCTTCTAGGCAGAGTTCCTCTGTCCAGTGTCTGTGTTCTTGCCCATCTTAATCTTTTATTTTTATTGGCCAGTCTGAGATATGGCTTTTTCTTTGCAACTGCCTAGTAGGCCAGCATCCCAGAGTTGCCTCTTCACTGTTGACGTTGAGACTGGTGTTTTGCGGGTACTATTTAAAGAAGCTGCCAGTTGAGGACTTGTGAGGCATCTGTTTCTCAAACTAGACACTCTAATGTACTTGTCCTCTTGCTCAGTTGTGCACCGGGGCCTCCCACTCCTATTTCTATTCTGGTTAGAACCAGTTTGTGCTGTTCTGTGAAGGGAGTATTACACAGCGTTGTACGAGATCTTCAGTTTCTTGGCAATTTGTCACATTCCTCAGAACAAGAATAGACTGACGAGTTTCAGAAGCAAGGTCTTTGTTTCTAGCCATTTTCAGCCTGTAATCGAACCCACCAATGCTTATGCTCCAGATACTCAACTAGCCTAAAGAAGGCCAGTTTTATTGCTTCTTTAACAGGACAACAGTTTTCAGCTGTGCTAACATAATTGCAAAAGGGTTTTCTAATGATCAAATAGCCTTTTAAAATGATAAACTTGGATTAGGTAACACAACGTGCCATTGGAACACAAAAATGATGGTTGCTGATAATCGACCTCTGTACGCCTATGTAGATATTCCATAAAACATTTGCCCTTTCCAGCTACAATAGTCATTTACAACATTAACAATGCCTACACTGTATTTCTGATCAATTTGATGTTATTTTAATGGACAAAAAATGTGGACAAAAACAAGGACATTTCTAAGTGACCCCAAACTTTTGAACGGTAGTGTATATAAAGGGAAACTGTTGCAGTTCAAATAATCTTAGCACCTACTTGGCCTATGAATGCTGTTCAGAATAAATTGAATGAATTAGGTGGCAAAATTGTAGTTTATGTGTGTTTGAGAGGCATACATGTTATAGTGTTGAAGTGTGAAATTAGGCTTGCCCAGGAACAGTTTGTCAACTCCAACCGTTACGGTTAGTGAAACAGTGAGTAGGGGCAACCTAAAGTATCACAACTCCTTCAGGCTGCAACATTAGCTGTAATAGTGTGTAGCAAACAGGGCCGATGGACGGAAGCTGTCTCATTCCACGAAGAGTGTCTTTTGGGTAGTGCAAATATGTCGAACACGAATACTGTACCACTCCACTTTCCACTGCATGCCTAACTCCCAACCCAACAAACATGTAGGCTGACTTGGCAGCCACACCGGGGGAGTACAGGATTCCAATGTCATGCTGGAAAATGTAACAGGACCCAGACAGCTGATCTAGCAGGGAGAAGCGCTCTCAACGTCCATCTCCCAATGTTTGTCCTTGTGGTAGTATTTATTTCAGAAAGAGACAGAATTCACACAGCGATCGAGGTGGAACCTTGTTCTGTCCTCAGCCCACTGTTTGTTTTCATGCACATGCTGTTCCTGCTGTAATACGGAGGGCAGAAAAGCTCATTGTTGTGTGTCTGCTATTGTTTTACCACTGTCGGCTGTGCTTTAAGGCATTGAACAAGCAAGAAAAAATGAGGTGAGCTTGCTTTAAATGTGTGACCAGTGACCATCATTCACACGCTCCACAGCATGAAGATGACCTTTACCGAACGCTGCCCTTCATGCAAGGACAGCAAACTATGTTCCCTCCTCACTTTCCTTCGCTTTGCACAACTTACCCCATCAATATCAGTCAAATACTAAGCTTTACCGTAAAGCTTTCTTATCAATGTTACATATGCTACTCCATCCTCCTCAATCAGACGGCTGATGAAGTTTGGCTGGCAGCTGCTAGCCAGGGGTCCTGCCAACCCAATCCACATGGGCACAGACTGATGACCCTGGTACATAGATATGGGGACATTGTCTGCCCTGACCCTCCTGTGCCACTGTTTCCAGGCCTGAGCAGCTTGGAACAGTGGGGACAGCATCTGGTTAGGGGAAGGGAGGGACACATTCCTGCATGTCTCTCAGCTGGGCAGGGGAGGAGGTATGTGCACTTGTCTTGTCCGCCTCTCTCTTCCAGCTGTGTATCTGGGAGAGTGGATACAATCCGTAAAGACAGAGGAAGTAGTAAACAGTGAATGTTGTAAACAGATCATATTAACCTACTTTACAGTAATTGACTCGTGTGGATGTGGGCAATAGTGTATTATGGTGTTGATATTTGGCCTTCTGTGACTATTGTACTGCTCTTTCTAGAGAATATAGTGCATAGTGACTGCCTGTGCTGCACAGATATAATTCCTTCCTCTTCAGCTAGTCCTCCAGATGTCCAGTGGATAAAACAGCTTGGATAGATTGGTTTTCCCACTCTGAAATGTACAGTACATTTTGGACGGAGTGTTTTTTTAACGCTGCTCTGTGTCGGATCCTGCTGACTGATTTGGAAGTAAGCTCGGCATGGCAGCAGCCAAGAATTTGGAACAGAGCTGAGGTGTACTGTAGCTTAAGTTGTTGTTAAGTGTTTGGAGCAACAGAGAGAGAGAGTGAAAGAAAAGGGTAAATACAGGGGGAGAGAGTGAAAGAAAGGAGTAAATACAGGGAGAGAGTGAAAGAAAGGAGTAAATACAGGGGGAGAGTGAAAGAAAGGGGTAAATACAGGGGGAGAGAGTGAAAGAAAGGGGTAAATACAGGGGGAGAGAGTGAAAGAAAGGAGTAAATACAGGGGGAGAGAGTGAAAGAAAGGGGTAAATACAGGGGGAGAGATTGAAAGAAAGGAGTAAATACAGGGGGAGAGAGTGAAAGAAAGGGGTAAATACAGGGGGAGAGAGTGAAAGAAAGGGGTAAATACAGGGAGGAGAGAGTGAAAGAAAGGGGTAAATACAGGGGGAGAGAGTGAAAGAAAGGGGTAAATACAGGGAGGAGAGAGTGAAAGAAAGGGGTAAATACAGGGGGAGAGAGTGAAAGAAAGGGGTAAATACAGGGGGAGAGTGAAAGAAAGGGGTAAATACAGGGAGGAGAGAGTGAAAGAAAGGGGTAAATACAGGGGGAGAGAGTGAAAGAAAAGGGTAAATACAGGGAGAGAGAGTGAAAGAAAGGAGTAAATACAGGGAGAGAGAGTGAAAGAAAGGAGTAAATACAGGGGGAGAGAGTGAAAGAAAAGGGTAAATACAGGGAGAGAGAGTGAAAGAAAGGGGTAAATACAGGGGAGAGAGTGAAAGAAAGGGGTAAATACAGGGAGAGAGTGAAAGAAAGGAGTAAATACAGGGAGAGAGAGTGAAAGAAAGGAGTAAATACAGGGAGAGAGAGTGAAAGAAAGGTAAATACAGGGAGAGAGAGCGAAAGAAAGGAGTAAATACAGGGGGAGAGAGTGAAAGAAAGGGGTAAATACAGGGGGAGAGAGTGAAAGAAAGGGGTAAATACAGGGGGAGAGAGTGAAAGAAAGGAGTAAATACAGGGAGAAAGTGAAAGAAAGGGGTAAATACAGGGGGGAGAGTGAAAGAAAGGGGTAAATACAGGGGGAGAGAGTGAAAGAAAGGAGTAAATACAGGGGGAGAGTGAAAGAAAGGAGTAAATACAGGGAGAGAGAGTGAAAGAAAGGAGTAAATACAGGGGGAGAGATTGAAAGAAAGGGGTAAATACAGGGGGAGAGAGTGAAAGAAAGGAGTAAATACAGGGAGAGAGAGTGAAAGAAAGGGGTAAATACAGGGAGAGAGAGCGAAAGAAATGAGTAAATACAGGGGGAGAGAGTGAAAGAAAGGGGTAAATACAGGGAGAGAGAGTGAAAGAAAGGGGTAAATACAGGGGGAGAGAGTGAAAGAAAGGGGTAAATACAGGGGGAGAGAGTGAAAAAAAGGGGTAAATACAGGGAGAGAGAGTGAAAGAAAGGGGTAAATACAGGAGGAGAGAGTGAAAGAAAGGAGTAAATACAGGGGGAGAGAGTGAAAAAAAGGGGTAAATACAGGGAGAGAGAGTGAAAGAAAGGGGTAAATACAGGGAGAGAGAGTGAAAGAAAGGAGTAAATACAGGGAGAGAGAGTGAAAGAAAGGAGTAAATACAGGGAGAGAGAGTGAAAGAAAGGGGTAAATACAGGGAGAGAGAGTGAAAGAAAGGGGTAAATACAGGGGGAGAGAGTGAAAGAAAGGGGGTAAATACAGGGGAGAGAGTGAAAGAAAGGAGTAAATACAGGGAGAGAGTGAAAGAAAGGGGTAAATACAGGGGAGAGTGAAAGAAAGGGGTAAATACAGGGGAGAGAGTGAAAGAAAGGAGTAAATACAGGGAGTGAAAGAAAGGAGTAAATACAGGGAGAGAGAGTGAAAGAAAGGAGTAAATACAGGGAGAGAGAGTGAAAGAAAGGGGTAAATACAGGGGGAGAGAGTGAAAGAAAGGAGTAAATACAGGGAGAGAGAGTGAAAGAAAGGGGTAAATACAGGGGAGAGAGTGAAAGAAAGGGAGTAAATACAGGAGAGAGAGGCGAAAGAAATGAGTAAATACAGGGGAGAGAGTGAAAGAAAGGGGTAAATACAGGGAGGAGAGAGTGAAAGAAAGGGAGTAAATACAGGGGGAGAGAGTGAAAGAAAGGGGTAAATACAGGGGGAGAGAGTGAAAGAAAGGGGTAAATACAGGGAGGAGAGAGTGAAAGAAAGGGGTAAATACAGGGGGAGAGAGTGAAAGAAAGGGGTAAATACAGGGAGAGAGAGAGTGAAAGAAAGGGGTAAATACAGGAGGAGAGAGTGAAAGAAAGGAGTAAATACAGGGGGAGAGAGTGAAAGAAAGGGGTAAATACCGGGAGAGAGAGTGAAAGAAAGGGGTAAATACAGGGAGAGAGAGTGAAAGAAAGGAGTAAATACAGGGAGAGAGAGTGAAAGAAAGGGGTAAATACAGGGGGAGAGAGTGAAAGAAAGGAGTAAATACAGGGGGAGAGAGTGAAAGAAAGGGGTAAATACAGGGGAGAGATTGAAAGAAAGGAGTAAATACAGGGGAGAGTGAAAGAAAGGGAGTAAATACAGGGGAGAGAGTGAAAGAAAGGGGTAAATACAGGGAGGAGAGAGTGAAAGAAAGGGGTAAATACAGGGGGAGAGAGTGAAAGAAAGGGGTAAATACAGGGAGGAGAGAGTGAAAGAAAGGGGTAAATACAGGGGGAGAGAGTGAAAGAAAGGGGTAAATACAGGGGGAGAGAGTGAAAGAAAGGGGTAAATACAGGGAGGCGAGAGTGAAAGAAAGGGGTAAATACAGGGGGAGAGAGTGAAAGAAAAGGGTAAATACAGGGAGAGAGAGTGAAAGAAAGGAGTAAATACAGGGAGAGAGAGTGAAAGAAAGGAGTAAATACAGGGGGAGAGAGTGAAAGAAAGGGTAAATACAGGGAGAGAGAGTGAAAGAAAGGGGTAAATACAGGGAGGAGAGAGTGAAAGAAAGGGGTAAATACAGGGAGAGAGAGTGAAAGAAAGGAGTAAATACAGGGAGAGAGAGTGAAAGAAAGGAGTAAATACAGGGAGAGAGAGTGAAAGAAAGGGGTAAATACAGGGAGAGAGAGCGAAAGAAAGGAGTAAATACAGGGGGAGAGAGTGAAAGAAAGGGGTAAATACAGGGGAGAGAGTGAAAGAAAGGGGTAAATACAGGGGGAGAGAGTGAAAGAAAGGAGTAAATACAGGGAGAAAGTGAAAGAAAGGGGTAAATACAGGGGGGAGAGTGAAAGAAAGGGGGTAAATACAGGGAGAGAGTGAAAGAAAGGAGTAAATACAGGGGAGAGTGAAAGAAAGGAGTAAATACAGGAGAGAGAGTGAAAGAAAGGAGTAAATACAGGGGAGAGATTGAAAGAAAGGGGTAAATACAGGGGAGAGAGTGAAAGAAAGGAGTAAATACAGGAGAGAGAGAGTGAAAGAAAGGGGTAAATACAGGGAGAGAGCGAAAGAAATGAGTAAATACAGGGGAGAGAGTGAAAGAAAGGGGTAAATACAGGAGAGAGAGAGTGAAAGAAAGGGGTAAATACAGGGGAGAGAGTGAAAGAAAGGGAGTAAATACAGGGAGAGAGTGAAAAAGGGGTAAATACAGGGAGAGAGAGAGTGAAAGAAAGGGTAAATACAGGAGGAGAGAGTGAAAGAAAGGAGTAAATACAGGGGAGAGAGTGAAAAAGGGAGTAAATACAGGAGAGAGAGTGAAAGAAAGGGGTAAATACAGGGAGAGAGAGTGAAAGAAAGGAGTAAATACAGGGAGAGAGAGTGAAAGAAAGGAGTAAATACAGGGAGAGAGAGTGAAAGAAAGGGGTAAATACAGGGAGAGAGAGTGAAAGAAAGGGGTAAATACAGGGGGAGAGAGTGAAAGAAAGGGGTAAATACAGGGGGAGAGAGTGAAAGAAAGGAGTAAATACAGGGAGAGAGTGAAAGAAAGGGGTAAATACAGGGGGGAGAGTGAAAGAAAGGGGTAAATACAGGGGGAGAGAGTGAAAGAAAGGAGTAAATACAGGGGGGGAGTGAAAGAAAGGAGTAAATACAGGGAGAGAGAGTGAAAGAAAGGAGTAAATACAGGGGGAGAGATTGAAAGAAAGGGGTAAATACAGGGGGAGAGAGTGAAAGAAAGGAGTAAATACAGGGAGAGAGAGTGAAAGAAAGGGGTAAATACAGGGGGAGAGAGTGAAAGAAAGGGGTAAATACAGGGAGAGAGAGCGAAAGAAATGAGTAAATACAGGGGGAGAGAGTGAAAGAAAGGGGTAAATACAGGGAGAGAGAGAGTGAAAGAAAGGGGTAAATACAGGAGGAGAGAGTGAAAGAAAGGAGTAAATACAGGGGGAGAGAGTGAAAGAAAGGGGTAAATACCGGGAGAGAGAGTGAAAGAAAGGGGTAAATACAGGGAGAGAGAGTGAAAGAAAGGAGTAAATACAGGGAGAGAGAGTGAAAGAAAGGAGTAAATACAGGGGGAGAGAATGAAAGAAAGGGGTAAATACAGGGGAGAGAGTGAAAGAAAGGAGTAAATACAGGGGGGGAGTGAAAGAAAGGAGTAAATACAGGAGAGAGTGAAAGAAAGGAGTAAATACAGGGGAGAGATTGAAAGAAAGGGTAAATACAGGGGAGAGAGTGAAAGAAAGGAGTAAATACAGGAGAGAGAGTGAAAGAAAGGGGTAAATACAGGGGGAGAG
>CM059791.1:15083411-15145911 GCA_030435695.1 Brachymystax lenok tsinlingensis
TCACACATAGTCATTCACATAGACACACTCATCGACAGGGCATTTAGTCAAAGACGAGGGCTGGGAATGGAGACTTTGTGTGTTGGGATCAGGAAAGGTAGGGGTTGTGTACTTTGTGATTGCTATATACTGGTATGAGATTACTGTTATGCTTTCTTTCAGAATATGCCATGTATTACATTTGAGAAATATTTTGTATTCAGTGAGAATTAGACCAGCATGATTTGATAAGCGATTGTCTACCATTGAATGCTTGGTTTTCTGGGCCAGCAATATGTTACTGTGCTTCAGTTGAGTTCTACCTGCAGCAAACACGCCTATACACACCTCTGTCTTGATCTGCTGCCAGCAGCAACCCTGTTCCAGGGTTCAACAATTCACTCAATTCACGAAGGCAACAATGACTTCACACCGCCCAGGCTAGAAGACCTCTGCTATATACACCCCCATCCCATGTGAGAGAGAGCCTGTTTGCAGTCTGCATGCCTGTGTCATGTTTAGAACATGTCCCTATAACAGCTCTCCCCCAGCATGTGGTCTGCTTTACAGGCTCTCAGGACAGGGCTTTCTCAGGGCTCTGCAATGGAGAGAGTGAGAGGACTCATGCAGGGGTTGGGCGTTCTGCCTGCTCAGTGATACTACAGCAGGGGTATAAGGCCAACCAGACTGCATGTGGGCTGACACTTTCTCTGTTCTCTATTCTTTGTTTATTATCATGTTGCTAATACACCTTTCTGAGACTCATTTAAACATCATATTGGAGAGCAAATGGAACCAGAAAACTGATAATAGATTTCGGTGGTAGTAGATTGTTGTCTCCTCACGATTCTGAACATGATCTATGTGCCGGAATTGTCATGACATTGTCATGGAGATCTCAGTGTCCTTTTGTCAGTCCCCCGGGGATAGAGCTGAGCCGTCCCCTCCCCCTCACATTCCTAACCCTAATATACAGTACTGTTTAACTATCCTTGTGGTGACACACAATTTACCATTGAAAATCCTATTTTCCCTAAACCCTAACCATAAACCTAACTCTAACCCTAATCTTTACTAATGACATGCCACTCGCCTTGAGTAAAGCCAGAGTGTCTATGTATGCGGATGACTCAACACTATACACATCAGCTACTACAGGGAGTGAAATCACTGCAACACTTAACAAAGAGCTGCAGTTAGTTTCAGAATTTAGTCCTAAATATTTCAAAAACTAAAAATCATTGTATTTGGGACAAGTCATTCACTAACCTCAACTAAATCTTGTAATACATAATGTGGAAATTGAGCAAGTTGAGATGGATTGTAAACTGTCATGGTCAAAACATGTTGATACAACAGTAGCTAAGATGGGCAGGTCCTACAGGCTCTAGTTTTGTTGCACCTGGACTGCTGTTCAGTCGTGTGGTCAGGTGCCATAAAGAGGGACCCCTGAAAATTACAGTTATCTCAGAACAGTGGAGCACGGCTGGCCGTTAAATGAACACAGAGCTAACATTTTAATTTTTTTATTTTATTTCACCTTTATTTAACCAGGTAGGCCAGTTGAGAACAAGTTCTCATTTACCACTGCGACCTGGCCAAGATATAGCAAAGCAGTTCGACACATACAACAACACAGAGTTACACATGGAAGAAACAAACATACAGTCAATAATACAGTAGAAAAGTATATATACAGTGTGTGCAAAGGAGGTAGGATAACGGAGGTAAGGCAGTAAATAGGCCATAGTGCCGAAATAATTACAATATAGCAATTAAACACTGGAGTGATAGATGTGCTGAAGATGAGTGCACAAGTAGAGATTATGGGGTGCAAAGGAGCAAAAAAATAGTAATTTATAACAGTATTGGGATGAGGTAGTTGGATGGGCTATTTACAGATGGGCTATGTACAGGGGCAATGATCTGTGAGCTGCTCTGACAGCTGGTGCTTAAAGCTAGTGAGGGAGATATGAGTCTCCAGCTTCAAGGATTTTTGCAGTTCATTCCCGTCATTGGCAGCAGAGAACTGGAAGGAAAGGCGGCAGAAGGAGGAATTGGCTTTGGGGTTGACCAGTGAATATACCTGCTGGAGCGCGTGCTACGGGTGGGTGCTGCTATGGTGACCAGTGAGCTGAGATAAGGCGGGGCTTTACCTAGCAAAGACTTACAGATGACCTGGAGCCAGTGGGTTTGGCGACGAATATGAAGCGAGGGCCAGCCAACGAGAGGATACAGGTCGCGGTGTTGGGTAGTATATGGGGCTTTGGTGACGAAACGGATGGCACTGTGATAGACTGCATTCAATTTGCTGAGTAGAGTGTTGGAGGCTATTTTGTAAATTACATCGCCAAAGTCAAGGATCGGTAGGATAGTCAGTTTTACGAGGGTACGTTTGGCAGCATGAGTGAAGGATGCTTTGTTTTGTGAAATAGGAAGCTGATTTTAGATTTAATTTTGGAGATGCTTAATGTGAGTCTGGAAGGAGAGTTTACATTCTAACCAGACACCTAGGTATTTGTAGTTGTCCTCATATTCTAAGTCGAGAGTAGTGATTCTGGGCGTGCGGGCAGGTGTTGGCAGCGATCGGTTGAAGAGCATGCATTTAGGGCCAGAAGTTTGCAGAATGGTGTCGTCTGCGTAGAGGTGGATCAGAGAATCACCAGCAGCAAGAGCGACATCATTGATGTATACAGAGAAAAGAGTCGGCCCATATAATAATATGCATGTAAATCTCTCATGGCTCAAAGTGGAGGAGAGATTGACTTCATCACTACTTGTTTTTGTAAGAAGTGTTGACACGCTGAATGCATGAGGTGTCTGTTTAAACTACTAGCACACAGCTCAGACACCCATGCATACCCCACAAGACATGCCACCAGAGATCTCTTCACAATCCCCAAGTCCAGAACAGACTATGGGAGGCACACAGTACTTCCTAGAGCCATTACTACATAGAACTCTATTCCACATCAGGTAACTGATGTGGAATAGCAGTGGAATCAACTCAAGCAGTAGAATCAGATTAAAAAAATATATAAAAAAACACCTTATGGAACAGCAGGGACTGTAAAGAGACACACACACAGACACACATACACATGATAAGACACACACTGCACACATGTACATATGGATGTTGTATTGTAAATATGTGATAGTGGAGTAGTGGCCTGAGGGAACACACTAAATGTATTGGGTAGGTGTTATTAAATGTAATGTCATGTCATCTTTTTAATTGTATATAACTGCCTTAATGTTGATGGCCCAAGGAAGAGTAAGCTAATGGGGATCCTTAATAAATACAAATGCAAATACAAACTCTAACCTTAACCCCAAAACCTAACCCTAATTCCTAAACCTAATTCTAACCCTAACACTAATTCTACCTTAACTCTAAACCCCCTAGAAATAGTATTTGACCTTGTGGGGACTAACAAAAAGACACCAGTTGGACTTCTGTTCCCCACAAGTATAGTTAAACATGTCCACACACACACACACACACAGACACACACCCACATGCACGCATGCATGCACACACGCAGATGACCTTGCCTGTCCTCGGTGCAGTGTGTGCAGTGCCTTCCTCAGCAGGCTTGGTTGAGCGAGCACAAGAGGGGCTTGAGCTCTGTTACTGTTGGAACCACTTCCCTCCTCTCCCTCTCTCTCTCCCTCCTCTCCCTGTCGCTCTCTGTCTCCCTCCTCTCCCTCTCTCTCCCTCCTCTCCCTCTCTCTCTCCCTCCTCTCCCTGTCGCTCTCTGTCTCCTCTCCCTGTCGCTCTCTGTCTCCCTCCTCTCCCTCTCTCTCTCACTCCTCTCCCTGTCGCTCTCTGTCTCCCTCCTCTCCCTCTCTCTCTCCCTCCTCTCCCTGTCGCTCTCTGTCTCCCTATGTTATCTTTTTTTCTGTTACTCTCACTCTCTCTATTTGCCTCTCACTGCCTGTCTTAATCTGACTCTCTCTCTAATTCAATCCATCTGACCCACCTACCCTCTCATCTGTCTGCCTAGGTTAAAGTAGTACATGGCTGATATGGGGAGCCTGTACAGGTGTACAGTAGGATCTTGATTTGAGCCAGTTTTCTACAGCAGCAAAATAATCCTGCAGCAACAAGAAATGTGAATTATTATGTGGATTATAATTAATGGAAAAATGTTTAGGGGTTGATACCTTTTTCGTTAGGGCAAATCAAGTCTGACATTATGAAGTGGAAATTACAAACTTTAGAAGCCTTTTTAACCTTGAATACACAACAAGTTTGCATTTCCTGCTGTGCAGGAAAATTCTCCGCATCAAAAGAGTGATCAAATTAAGATCCTACATCTGTATAGAGTGACTGATCATGTGTTTGTTTACCCCTTTTTCTCTGTTGAGGATGACATGCTGTGAATGCCAAACCAACCCTTTCGCCCCTAGCAACTGGCTGGGAGGGCCCTCCATTGTTCCGTGTTGCTGACAGAACTCTGAGTGGGACTGAGTGGCAAGGGGATCAAATAAAACCACCAACTTCCGAACACACTTGTGACTTGAATGATGCAATTCTTGTTCCACAATTAAATAATAAAACCAGCATGAAATTCTAATGAGGATATTTCACCTGTCGTTCGGCAAGAAATACAGTGCATTCGGAAAGTATTCAGACCACTTTACTTTTTCCACATTTTGTTACGTTACAGCCTTATTCTAAAATGAATTAAATAGTTTTTTCCCCTCGTTAATCTACAGACAATACCCCATAATGACAAAGCAACATTTTTTTTTTGAAATTTGTGACATTTTATTAAAATGACTAAATTGAACTACTACATAAGTATTCAGACCCTTTATTCCGTACTTTGTTGAAGCACATTTGGCAGCGTTTACAGCCTTGAGTCTTCTTGGGTATGGGGCTACAAGCTTGGCACAGCTGTATTTAGGGAGTTTCTCCCATTCTTCTCTGCAGATCCTCTCAAGCTCTGTCAGGTTGGATGGGGAACGTTGCTGCACAGTTATTTCAGGTCTCTCCAGAGCTGTCCGGCCTCTGGCTGTGCCACTCAAGGACATTCAGAGACTTGTCCCGAAGCAACTCCTGCGTTGTCTTGGCTGTGTGCTTAGGGTCGTTGTCCTATTGAAAGGTGAACCTTTGCCCCAGTCTGAGGTCATGAGCACTCTGGAGCAGGTTTTCATCAAGGATCTCTCTGTACTTTGCTCCATTCATCTTTGCCTCGATCCTGACTAGTCTCCCAGTGTCTGCTGCTGAAAACATCCACACAGCATGATGCTGCCACCACCATGCTTCACCGTAGGGATGGTGCCAAGTTTCCTCCAGACATGATGCTTGGCATTCAGGCCAAAGAGTTTAATCTTGGTTTCATCAGACCAGAGAATCTTGTTTCTCATGGTCTGAGAGTCTTTAGGTGCCTTTTGGCAAACTCCAAGCGGGCTGTCATGGGCCTTTTACTGAGGAGTGGATTCTGTCTGGCCACTACCATAAAGGCCTGATTGGTGGAGTGCTGAAGAGATGGTTGTACTTTTGTAAGGTTCTCCCATCGCCACAGAGGAACTCTGGAGCTCTTTCAGAGTGACCATCGGGTTCTTGTTCACCTCCCTGACCAAGGCCCTTCTCCCCCAAATGCATAGTTTAGCCGGAAGGCCAGCTCTAGGAAGAGTCTTGGTGGTTCCAAACTTCTTTCATTTAAGAATGATGGAGGCCACAGTGGTCTTGGGAACCTTCGATGCTGCAGACATATTATTTGGTACCCTTCCCCAGATCTGTGCCTCGGCACAATCTTGTCTCTGAGCTCTATGGACAATTTCTTTGACCTTATGGCTTGGTTTTTGCTCTGACATGCACTGTCAACTGTGGGACCTTATATAGACAGGGTGTGACTTTCCAAATCATGTCTTCCAAGTGGCACAGCATTCTAAGGCACTGCATCTCAGTGCTAGAGGCGTTTCTACAGACCCTGGTTCGACCCCGGGCTGTATCACAACCAGCCGTGATCGTGAATCCCAAAGGGCGGCGCACAATTGGCCCAGCGTCGTCCGAGTTAGGGAAGGGTTTGGCCAGGGTAGGCCATCATTGTAATTAACAATTTGTTCTTAACTGACTTGCCTAGGTAAATAAAGGTTGATAAAAAAAAAGCCCAATCAATTGAATTTAGCACAGGTTGACTGCAATCAAGTTGTTGAAAGATCTCAAGGATGATCAATGGAAACACGATGCACCTGAGCTCAACTTCGAGTCTCATAGCAAAGGGTCTGAATACATTTAGCAAAAAATTCAATGAGGTTTTCTCTTTGTCATTATGGTATATTGTGTGTAGATTGATGAGGGGATCTTTTTTAATACATTTTAGAATGAGGCTGTAACTTAACAAAATGTGGAAAAAGTTAAGGGCTCTGAATACTTTCGGAATGCACTGTAAACCTCAGTAACAGTTAAGCATTTCATTTGGGACGTATTTCATGTTTCAAGCCTCACAATCAGACACAAACCAATACAAGAATTCGGTACGCCTCTCCGTTCTTTTGTGTGAAATTGTGCAAACTCCAAAATTATGCGGTGCATTTTGGGATACCACTTCGCTCTGAAGCCTGCAGCGTAGCTTGCTCGGTCAAAGTGGCTAGCTATCGGATGGTCTAATTAGCCTCTACAACCTCCATAATTTTCACTTCCTCAGTTTTGGCGGAGACTCGCATGAACAGAGGCGCACATGAACACACAAATGGAGGGGCGAGGGGAAGGGGAAGGGGGTGATTTGGGATTCAGCCATGACTAGGGCATAGTGGAGAAAGGCAGTACTGTACAGCATAGCCGCTGCTGGTGAGGTCATGCGTCCAGTGATGGTATCAGTAGTCTATAAGTAGACCTAACACGCAGGCTCAGCTGTGACCAGGGTCTATGTCCCTGTGTGACAGGTCTCTGTTTACACAATGGGTGTTTCTCAATATGCATACTACCGTGCTCCACACTCTCATGCTCCGAATGCATTCTCCGACCACGTTCACTTGAGTACGTTCTTGTGAGGACGAGTGTGTGGAGAACGCATTAAACATTACATTTGAGAAGCACTTGCACTCCCCCTACTGAATTACCTCACACTGCACCTCCCCATTCACTGAACCTTACAGGACAATGGCAATAGATACATAACAAGATATACACAAAGCAACCGTTTTACTTCATAACTATCAGCTAGTTATATCTGAATTGTAATAATGTAGATAACCAGATAGTTTGACAGGCAAAAATGACATAGGTGTCAATTTTCTATTTGTTAGCTAGCCAATTAGCCCAGGTAAACATGCCAAAATTAACACAGCATGTATTTATTAACGTATCAAGATAAAATATTGTAGTCAAGCAACATATGAGATGTGAATAAACAACATTTCATTCCGAAATCAGAGTGTAATTTCTCTCGCTTCAGCTCAAATCATTGATTTCAAGAAATGTTGCCTCATTTTTTACGTGGTTGCGTCATATTTCTTTGCATACTTTGGTGGGCATCGTTTGAAATCTTGTTCTATTGCCAACATGACTAGCTAAGTTATTAAATATGATCTTAGAGCGTTAGGCTTTCACGGGGCAATTCAGTTTTGGTGCGCATAGAAAGGAGTCAGGTTGACAAAGCGTTTTTACTATAATCCTCAAAGTATCATCTTTCAAAATACATCCTGTCATCTTAATGTACAGCATTTTCCTCACTCAGACACCAACAAATTATCAAAAGTTGCTCAATTAGCGGGAGGGTTGGGGGCAGCTTCTTGTCGCATGTGGTGTTCAAGTTCAGAAAAGCTGTCAGCCAAAACACATACAGCGCTGTGAAGCGCAGAGCCTGAGCTCTGATGTCATTTATAGCATGTGACTGTACAGCCACTGCGTACCCACAGCCAAACCCTCCCCTAACCCAGACGACGCTGGGTCAATTGTTACTCTTGAAACAAATTGTTTATTATCTACATTGGCACAACAGTGTCTAGCCTAGGTACAGTTGTACTTGGTACTGTGGATGCCATGGAGAGGCCCAGTGTTGTAATGACATAGTGATGAGTGAATGTCCTGAAACAGGATGTCCTCTAAATGAAGACCTCTGGGAGCAGAAGGACTATGTTAAGAGGCCAGCTCTATTCCTCCTGCGTAAATAAACACTGTCTCTTTCTCTCTGTGTTCAAAACACCTGCTGCAGTGCCAGCTTAGACCTACGGCTATATCCAATGCTTCAATGAAATACCATGCATTTCTCTCATCTGTGACCTTGGAATATATTGAGAGGTGTGGGGCTGGAATTCCTCCTTGAACGTGCACGTGTACGTACTGTTAGACACGTCCATTAGACAGAGTCATTGACCAGAGCACAAAATAGACATGAGTACTATATGGGGTCTATTAGGTTAGACTTGGCAGCTTACTGCAGGTTGGTCTCAGATGGAGCAGCTGCTGTCTCCTAGCTCCATGCCCCCCTCGCAATGCTCAGCACCCACACCCCTCTCTCTACACCAGGCCTGACCAGGGAGCTTTACTTCAGCTTGACCCAGTTTTGGTGTGGATATATGGGTTGGTGCCCCTACAGACTGATCTAAGGTCAATTTCAGGTTAGGATTTGGTGAGGATAAGCTGATCCTAGATCTTTGACTTAGGGTAACTTCTACCTGGAACTATGAGGTCTGATACCTTCTCTCTGTTCTACCCCTCAAACGTCCACCACTTCATCCAATTTAGCCCAGCACAGGGCCCTACATTCCCCTACATTAGGGTTCGAGGTTAAGTTTACGGTTAGGGTTAGGTTAAAGGGTTAAGATTAAGGATGGGGTTAGATTTTACATTTACTTTGTTAAGTCTATGAGACCAGGCTGAACAGCTTGAGTTCTACCCTTGGCGTCAAGGATACTCCTCATTAGGAACTCTTATCAGTGTTGTTAACACTTCATGTGTTGATGCGATGTTTGTTGGTGATGGAAAGAGTGCAATGATGTAAAAACAGGAGTGAAAACTTTCTTGTTTGCTCTTTCCTATGATCTGGACATTCCATTAAAGGCTCAGTGCAGTCAAGATGAAGTGTTTGTTTTGTATCATCCTGTACAATAACTGATGAAATTAACACTGTAAAAGTTTGATTTTCTTTATCAGCGTCCTTCATAATTGCTGGCTGAAAATACAATCTACACAGGACCTTGCATGGGTGGAGTTTCGGCTTGGCTGGTGACATCTCCAGGAGATACATTTGTTAATAGACCAATAACAAAGAGAGTTCCAAACCTCTCTGCCAATAACAGCTAGTTTTCTGTTTTCCCCTCACAACTCAGACCATAGTCCTAGCAAAATTCTTGCTTAAGAAATAGTTTTTTGCTAAAAATCTATTTTTGTTTCTTTTTGTCCATTTTAATGTAAAACAATTATAGTAAGTTGTTACCCAGCAATTATTTGATGCATAAAACGGCTGCATTGGGGGCTTTTACTAACCCTCTATCTCTCTCCCTTCCTCTCCCCGTTTCTCTCTTCAGTCTGATGAGTGATCCTCCCCCTGGTCCCGTCCTCCGTCATGGTCGACATGGAGAGCCACTGCCGGCCGCCGTCCCCCCTGGAGGATTCGGTGCTGGGCAGCCCGCTGTGTGGGGACTTCATCGGGGGCATGGAGGAGCTGCAGGACATCTCCCAATCCATCGACAGTGACGCCCACAGCTCCTTTGACGTCCCTGAGTACCAGTCCCAGTCGAGTAACGGCTCTGGCTCTGAAGGATCCACCATTCTAGGTATAGAGCCATACCTTCAATGGTTCAAAGTAGTGTGATGGTAGCGTGATAGTAGTGTGATGGTAGTGTGTTGTGCTTGGCTACTGCTGTCTCACACACGCTATACCTTCCCTTTAACTTCTCTTCCCTTACAGAAACGTTGAGACCTCTCTTATAGAAACGTTGAGACTTCCCTTACAGAAACGTTGAGAATTCTCTTATAGAAACGTTGAGACTTCCCTTATAGAAACGTTGACACTTCCCTTATAGAAACGTTGACACTTCCCTTATAGAAACGTTGACACTTCCCTTATAGAAACGTGGAGACTTCCCTTATAGAAACGTTGAGACTTAACTTATAGAAACGTTGACACTTTCCTTATAGAAACGTTGACACTTTCCTTATAGAAACGTTGACACTTCCCTTATAGAAACGTTGACACTTCCCTTATAGAAACGTTGACACTTCCCTTATAGAAACGTTGACACTTCCCTTATAGAAACGTTGAGACTTCTCTTACAGAAATGTTGAGACTTCTCTTATAGATACGCTGAGACTTCCCTTATAGAAACGTTGAGACTTCCCTTATAGAAACGTTGAGACTTCCCTTATAGAAACATTGACACTTCCCTTATAGAAACGTTGACACTTCCCTTATAGAAACGTTGACACTTCCCTTATAGAAACGTTGAGACTTCCCTTATAGAAACGTTGAGACTTCCCTTATAGAAACGTTGAGACTTCCCTTATAGAAACGTTGAGACTTCCCTTATAGAAACATTGACACTTCCCTTATAGAAACGTTGACACTTCCCTTATAGAAACGTTGACACTTCCCTTATAGAAACGTTGAGACTTCCCTTATAGAAACGTTGAGACTTCCCTTATAGAAACGTTGACACTTCCCTTATAGAAACGTTGAGACTTCCCTTATAGAAAAATTGACACTTCCCTTATAGAAACGTTGACACTTCCCTTATAGAAACGTTGACACTTCCCTTATAGAAACGTTGAGACTTCTCTTACAGAAATGTTGAGACTTCTCTTATAGATACGCTGAGACTTCCCTTATAGAAACGTTGAGACTTCCCTTATAGAAACGTTGAGACTTCCCTTATAGAAACATTGACACTTCCCTTATAGAAACGTTGACACTTCCCTTATAGAAACGTTGACACTTCCCTTATAGAAACGTTGAGACTTCCCTTATAGAAACGTTGAGACTTCCCTTATAGAAACGTTGAGACTTCCCTTATAGAAACGTTGAGACTTCCCTTATAGAAACATTGACACTTCCCTTATAGAAACGTTGACACTTCCCTTATAGAAACGTTGACACTTCCCTTATAGAAACGTTGAGACTTCCCTTATAGAAACGTTGAGACTTCCCTTATAGAAACGTTGACACTTCCCTTATAGAAACGTTGACACTTCCCTTATAGAAACGTTGACACTTCCCTACATAAGGGACGCGGATGGCATTTGCTGTATGTTTGATGAGAAACTGCATATTGCAAATGTACGCTCCCTTACTAGACGTCCGAAATTGTTTCTAAAATAAGCCGACGCTGCCGGGCCGCGTGCCCTAGGGCTAAATCTTCCAGGAAGTCATCAAACGAACTTTCTCGGACTTTCGATGTCCGTTTAATAAAATAAATTCAATTTTTTCATTTTTCCGCCCTTCATGTCAATCCCACCAGATGGCGAATGCCTTCATATTGCAAATGTACAAAACATACACCTAATTGACCTGGCTTTTTCTCCTAAACCGAAAATACTTTGAAGACGAAACTTGGTGGGCATGGGTTTGGCCATATGGGCAGTTGGCCCCGAAACAGAATGGCGTCAGGGACTCACGGTTTTTGAGATAAGGCCCATTTTCTGGGATTAAAGGTGAAAAATGGAAATAGAGCACTAATTTGACAGCTTTACGTCAAAGTACATGAACCTACGGTGTAAGGAAAAAGAACCAGACATTTATCTCTTTTAATTTTCGATTAATTGTCAAATGTCCAATTGTAATGTTGAGAAAAATAATTTTTTTCCCCCAAAAAGTTATGGATCCAGTTGCTGCGTGTTCAGACGGATCCGTTAAAGTGGGTTTGGGAGCTCTACGTGATTTCTGTGATTTTCTGTGATTTTCTGAAATCACACACATGCACAGATCAATGGGGAATGACACAGTGAGGGGCTTACAGACAGACACTGCCTGCAATAGTTACTTTTGTTTGAACTATTAAAGAACCGTCAGACCTAGAGCTCTGAAACTTTAGAAACCCATTCTAGACCTTTAGTCGATCGTGCACGGTGAGCTACGGGCTCTAGAAGGTTTTCAGGCCGAGAAACAGCCTCGTACATTTGCAATATTTTCAATTCATTTTACATCACGAAAATGACAAAATTTCTAAAAGTCCCAGAGACACAAGGCTAGGTGCATTAGAACCGCCTCGGCCCATAGAGACGGACCCTAACGTTTCTGTCCGATAGCTCATTCAAGGACCCCGTAGCAACGCCCGGAAAACGTGGATTTTCAGCACCAATTAAGGTCGCTGCTCGGACTCAATGACCTATCAAGCCGAAACTTGAGATTCGGGTCGCCTCAGCTAGGCCGACACATAATGTCGGAACTGGACCCGCAGCTAGAACGTGAACTAGGTGTTTTACATTTTTACTATGATTTAAACAGAATTTTGAGCCTGCCCTGATATATGTGATTGTTGGCTTCTAAATGAGATGGGAAAAGTGGGTTTGGTGTCAGTTTTTATCAGTTTGGTGTCAGAATGATATCTAATTGATTGATTGACGCTGACTTGCTCGTTGACTTTTGTACATTTGCAATATGTTTGAATAGGGCTGAAACATCACCAAAATGACAGACTGAAATCAACACTAAAAGGGCATCACCATAGTCTCTAGGCCGTGCCGAGTTCAACGAGACGCCCCACTTGACTGTAGCTCGCTCTGACCTCATAGACCGTGCAAAAAAGTAGGCGCAAAATGAAGCCTGGCCCTAAATGTCAGCTGATTTTGGGTGACAGCGCAGACCCGTTTGGGTTAGAAGCACAATTCAACTTCAGGAATGTTCCTAAGGTCCTCCCGATCTGAGCAAGCCTAACCGTGACTGTGTGGCATTAACCTTTAACAGTGAAAACAGGGTATTTACATCAAACCGTTTGCTATGAAATCTCTCCCCATAGGAATACATTGCCTGCTCCCCCTAAATTCAACCTGGTGCCTATGTGGGTTATGAAGGTATTATGAACCTGTCTTCGATAGCAATCCATCAGACCACTATGAGGTCTACCTGTGTTGATTCTAAGCTTCCTGGAGCAACCGGAAGTGGTAAAAAATCACCCAAAAGGTGTTTTGATATACCCAACATGCTGTTTGTGAAAAACAGACAATTCAACCCTGTGTAAATCAGTCAGTTCTTAACCTAAAGACTTAAAACTCAGGATTCTGTTAAAGCATACCCCATTGAGGATATGTGTTCACTTACAGCTTCCTGTGCCAACCGGAAGTGCTTTAAAATGGGGTCATAGGTGCTGTTTCGAAGGGTTAAAAAGGTCACATCTTTACAAAACTTCATATGTGTGATTAGGCAACCCCAATGAACTGTAAATGAGTCATTTCTCCCATCAGATTGACAAGAAAACCCTCAAACACACACACAAACACAGATATGGGATGGAGTGACACAGTGTGGGGCTTAAAGACACACAGAGCCTGCAATGGCATCACCATAGTCTCTAGGCCTTCCTGAGTTCAACGAGATGCCCCGCTTGACCGTAGCTCACTCGGTCTGACCGCAGCAACCGTTCCAAAAAGTAGGCCCAAAATGAAGCCTGGCCCTAAATTTCAGCTGCTTTTGAGTGACAGCGGCAGAACCGTTTGGGTTAGAAGCCCGATTCGACTTCTGGAACGTTCCTTAGGACCTCCCGATCTGTGCAAGCCTAACCGTGGCCCTGTGGCATTAACCCTTAACAGTGAAAACATGGTATTTACATCAAATCGTTTGCTATGACATCTCTCCCCATAGGAATACATTGCCTGCTCGCCTAAATTCAACCTGGTGCCTATGTGGGTTATGAAGGTCTTATGAACCTGTCTTTGATGGCATCAGGCCACTATGAGGTCTACCTGTGTTGATTCTAAGCTTCCTGGAGCAACCGGAAGTGGTTAAAATCACCCTAAAGGTGTTTTACAGTACCCAACCTGCTGTTGGTGAAAAACAGACTTTCAAACCTGTGTGAATCAGTCAGTTCTTAACTTACAGACTTAAAACTCAGGATTCTGTTAAAGCCTACCCCAATGAGTATATGTGTGTACCTACAGCTTCCTGTGACAACCGGAAGTGCTTTCAATAGGGGTCATAGGTGCTGTTTCGAAGGGTTAAAAAGGTCACATCTTTCCAAAACTTCACATGTGTGATTAGGCAACCCCAATGAACTGTAAATCAGTCATTTCTCCCATCAGAATCCCTTGAAAAACTCACACATGCACACAGTCCATGGGGAGTGACATAGTGTGGGGCTTACAGACACACACTGCCTGCAATAGTTACTTTCGTTCGAACTATTAAAGAACCGTCAGACCTAGAGCTCTGAAACTTTAGAACCCTTTTCTAGAGCTTATGTCGATAGTGCACGGTGAGTTATGGGGCTCTAGAAGGTTCACAGGCCGAGAAACAGCCTTGTACATTTGCAATATTTTCAATTCATTTTTACATCACGAAAATGACAACATTTCTAAAAGTCCCAGAGACACAAGGCTAGGTGCATTAGAACCGCCTCGGCCCATAGAGACGGACCCTAACGTTTCTGTCCGATAGCTCATTCAAGGACCTCCGTAGCAACGCCGGAAAACGTGGATTTTCAGCACCAATTAAGGTCGCTGCTCGGGCTCGAATGACCTATCGAGCCAAAACTCGGGATTTGGGGTCGCCTCAGATAGGCCGACACATAACGTCGAACTGGACCCGCAACTAGAACGTAACTAGTTGTTTTACGTTTTCATTATAGTGACTTTATGGCAGACTTTTGTCCATTTGCAATAAGTTAAAACCGTCAAGCCCGGCCATCCTGAGATCAACGGGCAGTTAATTGGGCTTTCCTGCAGTATTTTAGAGCTTGTCATATTCGTGATGTTAAAAGCCCATTGAAACATATTGCAAATGTACTGTACATTTGCAATATGTTTCACTGTACATTTGCAATATGTTTCAATGGGCTTTTTTTGACATGTTGAAATCAACACCAACGAGCTATGGACAGGTACCACTATCAATCCTGGCCATCCCGAGATCAACGGGCAGTCAATTGACCATTCCTGAAGTATTTTAGAGCTTGTCATATTCGTGATGTTAACAGCCCATTGAAACATATTGCAAATGTACTGTACATTTGCAATATGTTTCACTGTACATTTGCAATATGTTTCAATGGGCTTTTTGACATGTTGAAATCAACACCAACAAGCTATGGACAGGTACCACTATCAATCCTGGCCATCCCGAGATCAACGGGCAGTCAATTGGCCATTCCTGCAGGATTTTAGAGCTTGTCATATTCGTGATGTTAACAGCCCATTGAAACATATTGCAAATGTACTGTACATTTGCAATATGTTTCACTGTACATTTGCAATATGTTTCAATGGGCTTTTTTTTGACATGTTGAAATCAACACCAACGAGCTATGGACAGGTACCGCTATCAATCCTGGCCATCCTGAGATCAATGGCCAGTCAATTGGGCATTCCTGAAGTATTTTAGAGCTTGTCATATTTGTGATGTTAACAGCCCATTGAAACATATTGCAAATGTACTGTACATTTGCAATATGTTTCACTGTACATTTGCAATATGTTTCAATGGGCTTTTTTTGACATGTTGAAATCAACACCAACGAGCTATGGACAGGTACCACTATCAATCCTGGCCATCCCGAGATCAACGGGCAGTCAATTGACTATTCCTGAAGTATTTTAGAGCTTGTCATATTCGTGATGTTAACAGCCCATTGAAACATATTGCAAATGTACTGTACATTTGCAATATGTTTCACTGTACATTTGCAATATGTTTCAATGGGCTTTTTTTTGACATGTTGAAATCAACACCAACGAGCTATGGACAGGTACCACTATCAATCCTGGCCATCCCGAGATCAACGGGCAGTCAATAGACCATTCCTGAAGTATTTTAGAGCTTGTCATATTCGTGATGTTAACAGCCCATTGAAACATATTGCAAATGTACTGTACATTTGCAATATGTTTCACTGTACATTTGCAATATGTTTCAATGGGCTTTTTTTTTGACATGTTGAAATCAACACCAACGAGCTATGGACAGGTACCACTATCAATCCTGGCCATCCCGAGATCAACGGGCAGTCAATTGACCATTCCTGAAGTATTTTAGAGCTTGTCATATTCGTGATGTTAAAAGCCCATTGAAACATATTGCAAATGTACAGTGAAACATATTGCAAATGTACTGTACAAAGCAATGGAAGAGAGTGTGGACTCTGTCATTTTTTTAAACATTTTTTGAAATCCTCCATAAATGAGCAGGGGCTTCTCCCACTGACTTAGGGCCATAGTGGGATGCTCCCATACGGATCCTGGAGGAACTGCACCCCCCCAAATGCATTTTTTACTAAATAAGCTTTCAGGGAAGGTGGCATTAACATCATCTCAGGAGATGATTCACTCAGCCTTTCAACTTTTTTAAAATTGAAAGAACTCCATAAATGAGCAGGGGCTTCTCCCACTGACTTAGGGCCATAGTGGGATACTCCCATAAAGATCCTGGACCAGGAGCAGCCCCCTAAAGTCATTTAAAACCCTTTTGAAAATATGGACCTGGTAAATGTACTGTACATTTGCAATATGTTTCACTGTACATTTGCAATATGTTTCAATGGGCTTTTAAGATCACGAATTTGACATGTTGAAATCAACACCAACGAGCAATGGTGAGGAACCATGATCACTTCCCGGCCATCCCAAGATCAATGGGCCAGTCAATTGGGCATTTCTGCAGTATTTCGGAGCCTGTCAAATTTGTGAGGGTAAATGCCCATTGTAAGACATTGCAAATTGACAACCGTGGTACCTGGTAATTGAAACGGGTAACCATGAGCATATTTTAAATATTAATGTCTTTAGGAGGGTGCAAGGTATCCCTGGCTGGTTAGGGAGCACCCCACCTGTGGCCATCCCAATGGGGGCACCCTTGTCATTTTGGACGTTTTTCAAAAAATAGACCCTATAGGACGATTGAGGGCTTAACATAGTGATATATATCATTTTGTCAGTTTAAATGCCATTTGGACATTGCTCACTGACTTTTGGGTTCGGAAGCCGACTTCCTATGACGATATATGAAAATGGCTTTGACATTGACTTTTCCCTTATAGAAACGTTGACACTTCCCTTATAGAAACGTTGAGACTTCCCTTATAGAAACGTTGAGACTTCCCTTATAGAAACGTTGAGACTTCCCTTATAGAAACGTTGACACTTCCCTTATAGAAACGTTGAGACTTCCCTTATAGAAACATTGACACTTCCCTTATAGAAACGTTGAGACTTCCCTTATAGAAAGGTTGACACTTCCCTTATAGAAACATTGAGACTTCTCTTACAGAAATGTTGAGACTTCTCTTATAGATAAGTTGAGACTTCCTTTATAGAAACGTTGAGACTTCCCTTATAGAAACGTTGAGACTTCCCTTATAGAAACGTTGACACTTCCCTTATAGAAACGTTGACACTTCCCTTATAGAAACGTTGACACTTCCCTTATAAACGTTGACACTTCCCTTATAGAAACATTGAGACTTCTCTTGTAGAAACGTTGAGACTTCTCTTGTAGAAACGTTGACACTTCCCTTATAGAAACGTTGACACTTCCCTTATAGAAACGTTGACACTTCCCTTATAGAAAGTGCCTTATACTTAGGTACAGGTTTCATCCTAGTGGGCCTGTCTAATAGTTTCTCACCCAATGGCCTTTCTTAGTTTTCCTAAAAGTAAGAATGAGTAGTCTACGGTGTAGTAATCCTGTCGTAAGCCAGCTCTAAATCAAATCAAATCAAAATGTATTGGTCACACACACATATTTAGCAGATGTTATTGCGAGTGTAGCGAAATGCATGTGTTCCTAGCTCCAACAGTGCAGTAGTATCTCTATGTTGTTATTGTTTGACCATGTGTTTCCTGATCATTCAGGAGCCCTCCTCACATAGGTCATCGCTAATTCACCCTGACTCAGAGGGTTCGAGAGGACACTCTGCTTGTTTAACCTCTGACCTTACCCAGGGTAACAGAGATGCTTTTGGCAGAGGGGTTAACTGTTATGTTACACCCCCCCACCCCCCAACCCCCCAACAGATTGTCTGTCTGACCTACATTACACCCCAAGGCCACTCTCCTCGTCCCCACACTTCCACAGAGGACTTCCTCAATCCACAAACATTCCTCAACTCACAATCTGTGTCCCAAATGGCACTGTATTACCTGTAGAGTGCACTGCTTTTGACCAGGGCCCTAGTCTATATAGGGAATAGGGTGCCATTTTGGACACAGCCACACTATATTTTGGTAAACATTAACTTGTTTGTGTCCAATAGAAACCACCTGGATGTGTTAGCAAATATGTTACTACATAGTAGTTAGTATGCAACAGGCATTGAAACAGTGACGGGTGTTCGAATTTAAATCTAGAGGAAAAGAGGGGATGGTTTATTAGCAAAATGGAAGAGGAGTGGAGGGGGGAGCATCATGGAAAATAGCATTGATGATGTAATGGAAAAGTCATGGAGAGTGTGTTGGAGAAGTGCTGGCTGTTTATGGTTGTTGATGGAGTGGTGAGTGAGGGAGGAAGAGAGAGAAGCAGACACTGAGTATCTGTGATAGAGTGTGGTCTGTGTGACACGTGCAGTTGGTCCAAGGCCTTAATATTTATAAAGCCTGATTTGGCTTCTCTCACCCAACTCATGAGGGCTGACTTAGCGCTGCTCTGTTTGGCACCATTCTTGAAATGCTGTGTGTTTGGTGTGTGTTTGGTGTGTGTTTGGTGTGTTTGGTATTCAGGTATTAAAATAGACACAGTGTGTGTATCTTGGGCCAATATTCGAATCATCCCCTGAATTTAGAAGTGTTGCTGATCCGCTCTCGGTGGTGTGCATGGCGGTCTGGACGTATTTATAGAGATGTAATGGAACACATATTACATGTGCTCTTCCTCTGTGTTGGGCCAAAGGCCTGAGACTCCAGTGACTTTCCACTGGTACAGTTCTCATCTGCCAGCTAGAGCAAAGATGCTTCACAGTTAAAAGGTTCATTTGTTTATTGTTTCACAATAGTTATAAGTGTGCGTCTGTTTTCTGTGCAATGAGTTTATTCATCTGCGTGTGTGTGTCTTGTCTGTGCATGCATAAGTGTGTTCGAGAATGTGTACTCTGTGTGTGTGTTCTACAGATGTTCTGACCCCAGCCTCCAGCCCATCGTCGGGTGTGTATGGGGCGGTTGCAGGGCAGGAAGAGTTCTCCTCCACCTCGCTCATCCTGGAGTGTCGGGTGTGTGCCGACCGCGCCTCCGGATACCACTATGGAGTTCATGCCTGTGAGGGCTGCAAGGTGAGAAGGACCAGCCATCACACACGTCCACGTATGCGGATCACACAAGCGCATGCACGCACAAACATTAAAATACGCATACATACGCACACACCTGGTCAGAGTGAGATTCACTGGACCAACCTTCAGACAACAGTCTACAAATCAAATCAAATGTATTTATAAAGCCCTTTTTACATCATCTGATGTCACAGAGTGCTGTACAGAAACCCAGCCTAAAACCCCAAACAGCAAGCAATGCAGGTGTAAAAGCACGGTGGCTAGGAAAAACTCCCTAGAAAGGCCAAAACCTAGGAAGAAACCTAGAGAGGAACCAGGCTGTGAGGGGTGGCCAGTCCTCTTCTGGCTGTGTCGGGTGCAGATTATAACAGAACATGGACAACATACACACACAAACACATAAACAGGACACAAGAATGTGCCCTCCAACACAGTGTGGATGGTCTCCTGGTTAATTTTTATGAGCCTGTTGAAGAGCAACCCAAGGCTAATGTGTTTTGTCACAAGTCACTGGAGGACAGAGCAGATCTTAATGTGCCACTGGAAAGCCACTAGATCACACGTGACTGTAAGATAATGTAGTTTTGGTGTTATTATGACCCACTAACCACCAAGTAAACATAACCCAGTCTTTAGCTGTGACCCAAAAGGAACTGGTCAATGTGCTGATTCCATTGCTGCTGTATTACCTCTGTGACTGCATGCCTAGGCCCTAAGGAGAAGAGTCCATTCTCACCCTGCTGTGAAAGCCAGGCAAATATAATTGCTTTGTCATCCACTACATTTCCTACATACTCTTTCACTATGAACGCGTGGATGATGTCTTCTGGCCCCTCGGCCAGCCCATCTATCCCTGTGTCAGGACTTTGGATATCAGTCCCAGAGTATGGATGTCACTTGGCGAAGTTGGCGGTGCTCCTCCCCCTCATGTCAACACACTGTTACACTGAGTTCCAGATGGCAGCAATAACAGAGCAGAGTGGGCCGCAGTGTGCCCTGCCCTACCCTACCCTACCCTACCCACCCCACCCCACCCCTACCCTACTGCCCTGTCCTGTCCTGGACTGCCTTGATCTGCCCTGCCCTACCCTGCCCTAGACTTGCATCAGAGCTGCTGGAGGCTAGAATGGACATTGAGTTAAACTGTTCATAGCTGTCCCAGAGTAAAACTAGTCATAACTTTCCCAGAGTAAAACTGGTCATAGCTGTCCCAGAGTAAAACTGGTCATAGCTTTCCCAGAGTAAAACTGGTCATAGCTTTCCCAGAGTAAAACTGGTCATAGCTGTCCCAGAGTATAACTGGTCATTGCTGTCCCAGAGTAAATCTGGTCATAGCTGTCCCAGAGTAAAACTGGGCATTGCTGTCCCAGAGTAAATCTGGTCATAGCTGTCCCAGAGTAAAACTGGTCATAGCTGTCCCAGAGTAAAACTGGTCATAGCTGTCCCAGAGTAAAACTAGTCATAGCTGTCCCAGAGTAAAACTGGTCATAGCTGTCCCAGAGTAAAACTGGTCATTGCTGTCCCAGAGTAAATCTGGTCATAGCTTTCCCAGAGTAAAACTGGTCATAGCTTTCCCAGAGTAAAACTGGTCATAGCTGTCCCAGAGTATAACTGGTCATTGCTGTTCCAGAGTAAAACTGGTCATTGCTTTCCCAGAGTAAAACTGGTCAAAGCTGTCCCAGAGTAAAACTGGTCATAGCTGTCCCAGAGTAAAACTGGTCATAGCTTTCCCAGAGTAAAACTGGTCATAGCTGTCCCAGAGTATAACTGGTCATTGCTGTCCCAGAGTAAATCTGGCCATAGCTGTCCCAGAGTAAAACTGGCCATTGCTTTCCCAGAGTAAAACTGGTCAAAGCTGCCCCAGAGTAAAACTGGTCATATCTGTCCCAGAGTAAAACTGGTCATATCTGTCCCAGAGTATAACTGGTCATAGCTGTCCAAGAGTAAAACTGGTCATAGCTGGCCTGTACTAAAACTGGTCATAGCTTTCCCAGAGTAAAACTGGTCATTGCTTTCCCAGAGTAAATCTGGTCATAGCTGTCCCAGAGTAAAACTGGTCATAGCTTTCCCAGAGTAAAACTGGCCATAGCTTTCCCAGAGTAAAACTGGTCATAGCTGTCCCAGAGTAAAACTGGTCATAGCTTTCCCAGAGTAAAACTAGTCATAGCTGTCCCAGAGTAAATCTGATCATAGCTGTCCCAGAGTAAAACTGGTCATAGCTGTCCCAGAGTAAAACTGGTCATAGCTGTCCCAGAGTAAAACTGGTCATAGCTGTCCCAGAGTAAAACTGGTCATAGCTGTCCCAGAGTAAAACTAGTCAAAGCTGTCCCAGAGTAAAACTGAGCATTGCTGTCCCAGAGTATAACTGGTCATAGCTGTCCCAGAGTAAAACTGGTCATAGCTGTCCCAGAGTAAAACTAGTCAAAGCTGTCCCAGAGTAAAACTGAGCATTGCTGTCCCAGAGTAAAACTGGTCATAGCTGTCCCAGAGTAAAACTGGTCATAGCTGTCCCAGAGTAAAACTGGTCATAGCTGTCCCAGAATAAAACTGGTCATAGCTGTCCCAGAGTATAACTGGTCATAGCTGTCCCAGAGTAAAACTCCAGTTATGTGTCCTACATGCGCCCCGCTCCTCAGCTGTCTTGTCAACTGAGAGTGACCCCTGCATAGAGAGAGAGAGACAGAGACATGAGGCACAGACAGAAACAGAGACTGAAACATGAGGCTGTTAAAGAGACAAGAGACATGAGACAGAGGCAGAGACATGAGGCACAGACAGAAACAGAGACTGAGACATGAGGCTGTTAAAGAGACAAGAGACATGAGACAGAGGCAGAGACATGAGGCACAGACAGAAACAAAGACAGAGACTGAGACATGAGACTGTGAAAGAGACAAGAGACAAGAGGTAGAAACAGAGACATGAGGCAGAGACAGGCCTGGCAGGAGGCCGTTGTGTCTGACAGGCATTCTGCCCTCATGTCACCCTTGAGGGGTGTATGTACGTACTTGCGTGCGTGTGGCGTGTCCTTGCAAGCGTTAATGCATGTCGTGTGTAGGGACACATTAAGGAGATCTTTCACAAGAATTATGAAATCAACATCTTGGGATGGGGCTGGCTAAATGTTCTTCTTAAGCAATTCACCACCCCCCTCCCAACCCCAGTCCAAGCCCAGTCCAAGCCCTAAACCACTCAGGACAGTACGTCTAAAGCCGCCAATAACCAGACACGGCTGTTTGTCAGGGTTGTGTAACACTAGTGAAATCCCATTTGGAACGTGATAAGCATGTATGTCCAGGCTGATAGTGTCATGCTCCAGTCATTGGGTCCATTCTCTGTATTTCACTTTTTCTACAGAGAAAGTGTCTGTTGGCTGATTGGAGGAAAATGGGGTTTCCTAGTGGCATGTTGTAGGTCAGGATACTGCCTTTGCTTTGCTGATAGTTCACTTAGGTTGAGAGAGTCTTAGATGAATAAAGTTTGTGCCGAGGTTGAGAGATATAAAGATACCAGGTATAAACTGGCAATTGTTTTCTTTTACCAAGTCACAATACTGTATGTGGTTGAGTTACCCTACTGAGTCGAGGGTGAGTTTTATCATGAGTGCAGTCTATTGGGTCTCGACCTGTATCTCTCTCCTGTTTCTCTCCCTGCAGGGCTTCTTTCGGCGGACCATCCGCCTCAAGCTGGAATATGACAAGTGTGAGCGCCGATGTAAGATCCTGAAGAAGAACCGGAACAAGTGCCAGTACTGCCGCTTCCAGAAGTGCCTGTCTGTGGGCATGTCCCACAACGGTGAGGAACACAGACAAGGCCAAAGCCCTGAGTACTAGCAACCAGAGAGGAGCACACACACACACACACACACATTTGCACGTGGACATATGCACACACACATGTACACCATTCAAAACCAAACTCTTGTAGGAACAGGAAGGAGTGTGCATGCTCACACACACAAAAACACACCCGCGCACGCACACACACGCACTCACACGTACTGTACGCCATTCAAAACCACATTATGGTATGCAGTTGCTTTTCAAGATGAATGAGTGACAGCTGTGAATCCTATAGCATTTATTAATAAATCCATGTAAACATTTGCACCATTTCATATGTTGCTGTATCTAGACGAAAACAATGCATAATTGCAATTGATGCATAAGTCTCCCTGTCTCTATGGGGTCTCTATCCGGTCTCTGCGCAGTCTCTATCTGGTCTCTGCACGGTTTCTATCCGGTCTCTGCGCGGTCTCTGTGTGGTCTCTATCCCGTCTCTGCGCGGTCTCTGCGCTGTCTCTGTGCGGGCTCTGTGTGGTGTCTGCGTGGTCTCTGTGTAGTCTCTATCCAGTCTCTGCATGGTCTCTGCATGGTCTCTATCCGGTCTCTGTATGGTCTCTATCCGGTCTCTGTGTGGTCTCTATCCGGTCTCTGTGTGGTCTCTATCCGGTCTCTGCATGGTCTCTGTGTGGTCTCTATCCGGTCTCTGTATGGTCTCTATCCGGTTTCTGCATGGTCTCTGTGTGGTCTCTGTGTGGTCTCCATCCGGTCTCTGTGTGGTCTCTGCGCGGTCTCTGCCTCTGTGCAGTCTCGGTGCGGTCTCTGCGCAGTCTCTGTGCGGTGTCTGTGCGGTGTCTGTGTGGTGTCTGTGCTGTCTCTGCAGGGTCTCTGTGTGGTCTCAATCAGGTCTCTGCGCAATCTTTGTGTGGTCTCTATCCGGTCTCTGCAGGGTCTCTGCGCGGTCTCTTTCCGGTCTCTGTGCGGTCTCTGTGGTCGGTCTCTGCGTGGTCTCTGTGTGGTCTCTATCCGGTCTCTGCGTGGTCTCTGCGTGGTCTCTGCGTTGTCTCTGTGTGGTCTCTATCCGGTCTCTGCGTGGTCTCTGCGCGGTCTCTGCGCAGTCTCTGTGTCGTCTCTATCCGGTCTCTGCGGCGTCTCTGTGTGGGTTCTGCGCGGTCTCTGCGCAGTCTCTGCGCGGTCTCTGTGTGGTCTCTATCCGGTCTCTGCGCGGTCTCTGTGTGGTCTCTATCCGGTCTCTGTGTTGTCTCTATCCGGTCTCTGTGTGGTCTCTGCGCGGTCTCTGCACGGTCTCTGTGTGGTCTCTATCCGGTCTCTGTGTGGTCTCTGCTCGGTCTCTGTGTAGTCTCTGTTCGGTCTCTGCGGGGTCTCTGCGCGGTCTCTGCACGGTCTCTGTGTGGTCTCTGTGCGGTCTCTGCGGCGTCTCTGCGCGGTCTTTGTGCGGTCTTTGTGTCGTTTCTATCTGCGTGGTCTCTGTGGCCTCTATCCGGTTACTGCGCGGTTTCTGTGTGGTCTCTATCCGGTCTCTGCGTAGTCTCTGTGTGGTCTCTATCCGGTCTCTGTATGGTCTCTATCCAGTCTCTGCATGGTCTCTGTGTGGTCTCCATCCGGTCTCTGTGTGGTCTCTGCACGGTCTCTGTGTGGTGTCTATCCGGTCTCTGTGTGGTCTCTGCGTGGTCTCTGTGTGGTCTCTGTTCGGTCTCTGTGGGGTCTCTGCGCGGTCTCTGCACGGTCTCTGTGCAGTCTCTGTGCGGTCTTTGGGCGGTCTCTGTATGGTCTCTATCCGGTCTCTGCATGGTCTCTGTGTGGTCTCCATCCGATCTCTGTGTGGTCTCTGCACGGTCTCTGCACAGTCTCTGTGTGGTCTCTATCCGGTCTCTGTGTGGTCTCTGCGCGGTCTCTGTGTAGTCTCTGTTCGGTCTCTGCGGGGTCTCTGCGCGGTCTCTGCACGGTTTCTGTGTAGTCTCTGTTCGGTCTCTGCGGGGTCTCTGCGCGGTCTCTGCACGGTCTCTGTGTCGTCTCTATCCGGTCTCTGCGTGGCCTCTGTGTGGTCTCTACACGGTTTCTGTGTGGTCTCTGTGTGGTCTCTATCCTGTCTCTGCGCGGTCTCTGTGGGGTCTCTATCCGGTCTCTGTGTGGTCTCTGCGCGGTCTCTGTGCGGTCTCTGCACGGTCTCTGCGTGGTCTCTGCACGGTCTCTGCTCGGTCTTTGCGCGGTCTTTGCGCGGTCTTTGCGCGGTCTCTGTATGGTCTCTATCCGGTCTCTGCATGGTCTCTGTGTGGTCTCTGTGTGGTCTCCATCCGATCTCTGTATGGTCTCTATCCGGTCTCTGCATGGTCTCTGTGTGGTCTCTGTGTGGTCTCCATCCGGTCTCTGTGTGATCTCTGCGCGTTCTCTGCACGGTCTCTGTGTGGTCTCTGCGCAGTCTCTGTGGTCGGTCTCTGCGTGGTCTCTGTGCGGTCTCTGTGCAGTCGCTGTGCGTTTTCTGTGCGGTCTCTGTGCGTTCTCTGTGCGGTATCTGTGTGGTCTCTATCCGGTCTCTGTGTGGTCTCTGTGTGGTCTCTATCCGGTCTCTGCGTGGTCTCTGTGTTGTCTCTATCCGGTCTCTGTGTGGTCTCTGCGCGGTCTCTGTGTGGTCTCTATCCGGTCTCTGCGTGGTCTCTGTGTGGTCTCTATCCGGTCTCTGCGTGGTCTTTGCGCGGTCTTTGCATGGTCTCTGTATGGTCTCTATCCGGTCTCTGCATGGTCTCTGTGTGGTCTCTGTGTGGTCTCTGCGCGGTCTCTGTGTGGTCTCTATCCGGTCTCTGCGTGGTCTCTGTGTGGTCTCTATCCGGTCTCTGCGTGGTCTCTGCGCGGTCTCTGCACGGTCTTTGCGCAGTCTTTGCGCGGTCTCTGTATGGTCTCTATCCGGTCTCTGCATGGTCTCTGTGTGGTCTCTGTGTGGTCTCCATCCGGTCTCTGTGTGATCTCTGCGCGTTCTCTATCCGGTCTCTCCGCGGTCTCTGTGTGGTCTGTATCCGGTCTCTGCGGGGTCTCTGTGCGGTCTCTGCGCAGAGGGCTGTGTGGAGCTGTGTGGTCTCTATCCGTTGTCTGTGTGGTCTCTGTGTGGTCTCTGTGTGGTATCTGTGCGGTCTCTGCGCGGTCTCTGTGCAGTCTCTGTGCGGTCTCTGCGCGGTCTCTGTGCAGTCTCTGTGCGGTCTCTGCGCGGTCTCTGTGTGGTCTCTATCTGGTCTCGGTGCGGTCTCTGCGCGTCTTTGTGCGGTCTCTGCGCAGTCTCTGTGTGGTCTCTATCTGTAATACAGTCCTATATCTGTACATACAGTCCTCTATCTGTACATACATTCCCTCTATCTGTACATACAGTCCTCTATCTGTACATACAGTCCTATATCTGTACATACAGTCCCTCTATCTGTACATGCAGTCCTCTATCTGTACATACAGTCCTCTACATGTACATACAGTAGTCCTCTATCTGTACATACAGTCCTCTATCTGTATACACAGTCCCTCTATATGTACATACAGTCCCTCTATCTGTACATACAGTCCTACATCTGTGCATACAGTCCTCTATCTGTACATGCAGTCCTCTATCTGTACATACAGTCCCTCTATCTGTGCATACAGTCCTCTATCTGTGCATACAGTCCTATATCTGTACATACAGTCCTCTATCTGTACATACAGTTCTCTATCTGTGCATGTGTATTGTGTTTCATATGTTACCTAAGTGTAACAGTACACAGGAGAATGACATGGGAGAGGGTCATGGAACATATAGAACCTGATACACTGAGGCTTTGGACCCTCCCCCTGTTTCTCTCTCTCTACCCCTTTTGCATCAATCATGCATGGATTTCAATGGAAGATTTGCACAAAAGTTCTGTGTGCAATTTATTCTGGTATTCACTCTTGCCTTGGTAGACTTTTGTTTGCCTGATGGCCAGCAGGACTACAGCACTCCAGAAGTAGCACTATAAATGCCTCCCTGCTCCTTAAGCCTTTCAGCAGCATAGATTGGGTTGTTTGTTGTTTGTTTGACAGACGTTCTGACATATTGTTGTCCCACACCGTCTCTGTGCTCTGCTTTAGTGAGTCAGAGACTCATCCTCTCATCCTACGCTTAGTCTGATGTTCTTATCCTGAGTCTCCTGGGCCCCACTCAGAGCATCTCTCACTTCCTCTTTCTCTAATGACTGTTGGCTACTGCCTCAGGATCCCCATCCTCCTGACGTGGGTTCAAATACTATTTGAAATGTTTCAAATACTTTAAGCGTTTGCTTTAGTCTGCCAGGTAAGCTCAATCGAGCCCAAGCAAAGTATTTAAAAGTATGTTGAATAGTATTTGAACCCAGGTTTGCCATCCTTCCCAGGGATCTGCCAGGTTTAGAGGAACCATTCACTTATACAGTAATCTAATATGGCCCCAATCTGAACACCGGCTTGTTTTACTGTAATTTACCGGTCAGTGAATGTGTGTGTGTGGTGTGGTTAATCACAATAGAACACATTTGTGCTATAGAAGCCAGTGAAATCTGAGCCCAGCTGTATCCCTTTAGAGTACCATAAATATATGTAATAGGTGCACCTGCTGTTGTGTGTGTGTGTGTGTGTGTGTGTGTGTGTGTGTGTGTGTGTGTGTGTGTGTGTGTGTGTGTGTGTGTGTGTGTGTGTGTGTGTGTGTGTGTGTGTGTGTGTGTGTGTGTGTGTGTGTGTGTGTGTGTGTGTGTGTGTCAGAGGAAAGGGGTTATTGGTAGTGCAACTGTAATCTGATTAGCTAGACACTTAGGATCAGAGTCACACACACACACACACACACACTAGCTACCTGATTTGTCCTATTTTCTTTAGCGTGCTAACACATTAATCCTCAACTAGCCCTCATCCTGCCAGCAATTCTCTCAACTGTTCCTGAAACATACAGGACATTAAACTCGTGTCTCCAGGGATCCATAACCTGTCTTGCTATCTAGAAAACTTAAAACAACAGTGTTCATGATTTGGGAAACAGTACTCAATTGTCTTGAACCTCCATATCTTTCTTATGTTGATTTGATAAACATACCGCACAATTGGCATGCGTCTGCATATCTGTCTCAGCAAAACAGATACATCTTTGTCCGTTGCAGTTTAATTAAATAAAAATGACACGTCCTCGTCACTGCCATGCTGCACCTAATGTGTTTTCTTCCTCTCCTCTCTCTCTGCTCTCTGTTTAGCTATCCGTTTTGGTCGGATGCCCCAGTCAGAGAAGCTGAAGCTGAAGGCAGAGATCCAGACGGGGGACAGGGAGGTGGAGGACCCCGAGCAGGCCGACCAGAAGACCCTGGCCAGGCACATCTATGAGGCCTACCTCAAGAACTTCAACATGAACAAGGCCAAAGCCCGCACCATCCTCACTGGAAAGACCAGCACTCCAGTAAGAGCAGTGTGTGGAAGTGGGAAGATCGGGGCTTGTTTGCATGCATGCGAGCATGTTGGACCAAAATGAAACTCACTCTCCGAAGGGAATAATTCAAATATTGGAAATGCCATACTATTTGTTACAACCCTAATGATTACACCATGTCTTTTTTGTTCAACCAGAAGGGTCCAATATTATATTTGGAATGATTCCCTTTGGAGTGTGTTGGCTGCATTTGGATCCAGTTTAAATGTGATGAAATGGGCAATCAAACACTCCTTATGTGTCAATACAACCTGGCAACAACTACCCAATAGGAGCCAAAGAATCATGCAACGACAGAAATACATTTCTAGGACACATCTGTCTGAATATACTTTATGAAGAGACACTCTGTATGACCCTGACTCATCTGTCTGAATATACTTTATGAAGAGACACTCTGTATGACCCTGACTCATAAAGGACCATTATTAACAGTGTTTGGAAACCACTCCCTCCATCTTTCTTTAAAGATGATGCCCTTAGATCTGTGGACTTCAAGAGTAGACTATATGGTTGGGATAAGGGTTATGGTGAATTGGTGAATTCCATCTTCGGTGGATGTAGGTGTGGCAAGGGTCATAAAGAAGATGTCAGAAAGGAGTCAGACAGTAAGCGGTCAGTGGTCACAGGTCAGTTGAAATACGCATCCACATGTAGCACAGACCAAACTGTTAGTGTAGTTCCTATGTTCAGTGGTGAGTCTGTAGTCCTCTGTTCAGTGGTTCAGTTTCATGCAGGGCAACATTAGAAGCCTCCGCCCTAAGTTTGTTTTATACACTGCTTTATCACACTCCGCCAACCCGGATGTCCTAGCCATGTCTGAATCCTGGCTTAGGAAGGCCACCAAAAATCCTGAAATTTCCATCCCTAACTATAACATTTTCCAAAAAGATAGAACTGCCAAGGGGGGCGGAGTTTCAATCTACTGCAGAGTTCTGTCGTACTATCCAGGTCTGTACCCAAACAATTCGAGGTTCTACTAAAAAAATCCACCTTTCCAGAAACAAGTCTCTCACCGTTGGCGCATGTTATAGACCCCCTTCAGCCCCCAGTTGTTTCCTGGACACCATATGTGAATTGATCGCCCTCCATCTATCTTCAGAGTTTGTACTGTTAGGTGACCTAAACTGGGACATGCTTAACACCCCGGCCGTCCTACAATCTAAGCTAGATGCCCTCAATGTCACACAAATTATCAAGGAACCTACCAGGTACAACTCTAAATCCGTAACCATGGGCACCCTCTTAAATATCATCCTGGCTTCTAAATCTAAATACACCTCTGCTGTCTTCAACCAGGATCTCAGCGATCACTGCCTCATTGCCTGCGTGCGTAATGGGTCCGCGGTCAAACGACCACCCCTCATCACTGTCAAACGCTCCCTTAAAACACTCCCCAAAACCTAAAACACAGCAAGCAGGCCTTTCTAATCGACTTGGCCCGGGTATCCTGGAAGGAAATTGATATAGCCCTTGGTTCACCCCAGACTTGACTGCCCTTGACCAGCACCAAAACATCCTGTGGCGTTCTGCAAAAGTTACCACCGACAACTTTTCAGGGAAGTCAGGAACCAATATACTCATTCATTTAGGAAAGTTAAGATTAGCTTTTTCAATCTGATATTTGCATCCTGTAGCACTAATTCCAAAATGTTTTGGGACAATGTAAAATCCATGGAGAATAAGAGCACCTCCTCCCAGCTGCCCACTGCACTGAGGATAGGAAACACTGTCACCACCCATACATTTACGATAATCGATAGTTTCAATAATAATTTTTCTACGGCTAGCCATGCTTTCCACCTGGCTACCTCTACCCCAGCCAACATCTCAGCACCCCTACAGCAACTTGCCCAAGCCCCCCCCGCTTCTCCTTCACCCAAATCCAGACAGCTGATGATCTGAAAGAGCTGCAAAATCTGGATCCCTACAAATCAGCTGGGCTAGACAATCTGGACCCTCTCTTTCTAAAAATTATTTGCTAATTTGCAACCCCTATTACTAGCCTATTCAACCTCTTTTTCGTATCGTCTGAGATCCCAAAGATTGGAAAGCTGCCGCGGTCATCCCCCTCTTCAAAGGGGGAGACACTCTAGACCCAAACTGTTATAGACCTATTATATAGACTGTTATAGATCCTGCCCTGCCTTTCTAAAATCTTCGAAAGCCAAGTTAACAAACAGATAACCGACCATTTCGAATCCCACTGTACCCTTCACTATCCAATCTGGTTTCCGAGCTGGTCATGGGTGCAGCTCAGCCACGCTCAAAGTCCTAAACGATATCATAACCACCATCGATAAAAGATAGTACTGTGCAGCCGTCTTCATCGACGTGGCCAAGGCTTTCGACTCTGTCAATCACCGCATTCTTATCAGCAGACTCAATTGCCTTGGCTTCCTCGCCTGGTTCACTAACTACTTCTCAGATAGGCCTTTTGTCCGGACCTCTGGCAGTCTCTATGGGGGTGCCACAGGGTTCAATTCTCGGGCAGACTCTTTTCTCTGTATATATCAATGATGTCACTCTTGCTGCGGGTGATTCTCTGATCCACCTCTACGCAGACGACAACATTCTGTATACATCTGGCACTTCTTTGGACACTGTGCTAACAAACCTCCAAACGAGCTTCAACACCATACAACACTCCTTCCGTGGCCTCCAACTGCTCTTAAATGCAAGTAAAACTAAATGCATGCTCTTCAACCGATCGCTGCCCACACCTGCCCGCCCGTCCAGCATCACTACTCTGGACGGTTCTGACTTAGAATATGTGGACAGCTACAAATACCTAGGTGTCTGGTTAGACTGTATACTCTCCTTCCAGACTCACATTAAGCATCTCCAATCCAAAATTAAATCTAGAATCGACTTCCTATTTCACAAGAAAGCATCCTTCGCTCATGCTGCCAAACATACCCTCGTAAAACTGACTATCCTACCGATCCTTGACTTCGGCGATGTCATTTACAAAATAGCCTCCAACACTCTACTCAGCAAATTGGATGAAGTCTATCACAGTGCCGTCCGTTTTGTCACCAAAGCCCCATATACTACCCACCACTGCGACCTGTATGCTCTTGTTGGCTGGCCCTCAATACATATCCGTCGCCAAACCCACTGGCTTCAGGTCATCTATAAGTCTTTGCTAGGTAAAGCCCCGTCTTATCTTAGCTCACTGGTCACCATAGCAACACCCACCCGTTGCATGCGCTCCAGCAGGTATATTTCACTGGTCATCCCCAAAGCCAACACTTCCTTTGGCCGCCTTTCCTTCCAGTTCTCTGCTGCCAATGACTGAACGAATTGCAAAAATCTCTGAAGCTGGAGTCTTATATCTCCCTCTCTAACTTTAAGCATCAGCTGTCAGAGCAGCTTACCGATCACTGCACCTGTACACAGCCAATCTGTAAATAGCACACCCAACTACCTCATCCCCATATTATTACTTACCCTCTTGCTCTTTTGCACCCCAGTATCTCTACTTGCACATCCTCATCTGCGCACTCCAGTGTTAATTCTAAATTGTAATTCATTTCGCCTCTATGGCCTATTTATTGCTTTACCTCCCTACTCTTCTGCATTTGCACACACTGTACATAGATTTTTCTATTGTGTTATTGACTGTACGTTTGTTTATGTGTAACTCTGTGTTGTTGTTTTTGTTGCACTGCTTTGCTTTGTCTTGGCCAGGTCGCAGTTGTAAATGAGAACTTGTTCTCAATTGGCCTACCTGGTTAAATAAAGGTGAAAAAATAAAAAAGTGGTGAGTCTTTAGTTCTTCTGTTCAGTGGTGAGTCTGTAGTTCTTCTGTTCAGTGGTGAGTCTGTAGTTCCGCTGTTCAGGGGTGAGTCCAGTTCCTCTGTTCAGCGGTGAGTCTGTAGTTCCTCTGTTCAGTGGTGTGTCTGTAGTTCTTCTGTTCAGTGGTGAGTCTGTAGTTCTTCTGTTCAGTGGTGAGACTGTAGTTCTTCTGTTCTGCGGTGAGTCTGTAGTTCCTCTGTTCAGTGGTGAGTCTGTAGTTCCTCTGTTCAGTGGTGAGTCTGTAGTTGTTCTGTTCAGTGGAGTTTGTAGTTCTTCTGTTCAGTGGTGAGTCTATAGTTCCTCTGTTCAGTGGTCAGTCTAGTTCCTCTGTTCAGTGGTGAGTCTCTAGTTCTTCTGTTCAGTGGTGAGACTGTAGTTCTTCTATTCAGCGGTGAGTCTGTAGTTCCTCTGTTCAGTGGTGAGTCTGTAGTTCCTTTGTTCAGTGGTGAGTCTGTAGTTCCTCTATTCAGTGGTGAGTCTGTAGTTCTTCTGTTCAGTGGTGAGTCTGTAGTTCTTCTATTCAGTGGTGAGTCTGTAGTTCTTCTATTCAGTGGTGAGTCTGTAGTTCCTCTGTTAGTGGTGAATCTGAGTTCTTCGGTTCAGTGGTGAGTCTGTAGTTTTCTGTTCAGTTGTGAGTCTGTAGTTCTCTGTTCAGTGGTGAGTCTTTAGTTCTCTTTATACAACGGGTGGTTCTTATCCTAAATGATGATTGGTTAAAACCGCATTCCAGCTGGTGTCTATTCCACAAGTTACCACCGGCTAAATATATTACGTTAAAATGCCAATTTACTCTGTTCCATCTGACTGAGCAATCCACTGACTCATCAGCCCAGCCAGGCTATTTATAAACTTGATCTCCACTATAAAAGGCATCTAGAAATTATCTCGCATTTGTTTTAGACTAACATTTTATTTGTATAAACCTTGCTGTCTGTCTCTGACATTTTCAACATTGTTTCAATATTCAAATTCAATCTCAAATTCGATCTCCCATAGTAATGAACATGTCTGTAGTCGGGACAAGACAGACAGGCAGGCAGCGTTTCTCAGCCAGTTGAAATCATCAATCAGCTGGCATCATTTTTATGGATATGTACAAAGAAATGTAAAGTGCAGCTAGTTTGCAGTCTTTCCAGTTTAGGTTTGAAGTGATCGTGTTGGCTGTGTTGTTGGCTAGCTCCTCTGAACAACAGTGTCATGATGAGAGAGCACCTGTTCTATGCCAGGCGAAATCGCGCCTCATTAGCTCATTGTCTTGGATGTCACCAAATAAAATGCCACTACAAAATAGCTTAAACAAACGCAAATGCAACTACTGTTGTTATTCTGGCTGCACTGTTTGACGTGACTGTAAGTTAGCCATAGTTGGCTAGCTAAGGTAGCAAGCAAGGGATAAGAACGTTGGCAGCCAGTATGGCAATGGAACATTTAGAACGAACTACTGGGTCGCGTCCGTAGATATAGAACAGCAAGACTGAATAACTGGGTCGCGTCTCTGGCAACCGAAAATTAAATAAAATCAAATGTTATTTGTCACATACACATATTTAGCAGATGTTATTGCGGGTGTAGAGAAATGCTTGTGTTCCTAGCTCCAACAGTGCAGTAGTATCTAATAATTCACAGCAATAAACAAATATAGAAGTAAAAGAACAGAATTAAGAATTATATAAATATTAGGATGAGCAATGTCGGAGTGGCAAAGACTAAAATACATTAGAATAGAACACAGTATATACATATGAGATCAGTAAAGCAGTATGTAAACATTATTAAAGTGACTAGTGTTCCGTTATTAAAGTGGCCAGTGATTCCATGTCAATGTACATAGGGAAGCATCCTCTAAGGTGCAGGGTTGAGTAACCAGGTGGTAGCCGGCTAGTGATGGCTATTCAACAGTTAGGTCAGAGATGTGTGTACCATATAGGAAAGGGATCCCCTCTAGCAGGGACTCTGGTGGCTATAGTCTGACTGAATCTTAGGCTGCGTTTAGACAGGCAGCCCAATTCTGATCTTTTTCCCACTAATTGGTCTTTTGACCAGTCACATCAGATCTTTTCATATCACTCTGACCTAATCAGGCCCTTGAGTGATGAACAGCAGGACGTATCGACAGAATCACCACTCCAGCAGTATCTTTATAACTATGTCATTTTGGCCTTAAGATAAAAGCAGTTTTTCAGTCTCTCGGTCCCAGCTTTGATGCACCTGTGTTGACCTCGCCTTCTGGATGATAGCTCGGATGGTTGATGTCCTTGATGATTGAGTTGGAGGCGTGCATGGCCAGGCAGTCATGGGTGAACAGGGAGTACAGGAAGGGCTGAGTACACACCCTTGTGGGGCTCATGTGTTGAGGATAAGTGAAGTGGAGGTGTTGTTTCCAACCATCACCACCTGGAGGCGGCCCGTCAGGAACTCAAGGACCCAGTTGCACTGGGCGGGGTTCAGACCCAAGGCCCCCGAGCTTAATGATGAGCTTGGAGGGTACTATGGTGTTGAAGGCTGAGCTATAGTCAATAAACAGCATTCTGACATAGGTATTCCTCTTGTCCAAATGGGATAGGGCAGTAGGCAGTGTGATGGTGATTGCATCGTCTGTGGATCTATTGGGGCGGTAAGCAAATGGAAGTGGGTCTAGGGTGTCAGGTAAGGTAAAGGTGATATGATCCATAACTAGCCTCTCAAAGCACTTCATGATGACAGAAGTGAGTGCTAGTTCATACATTTGTCATCCGTGATTGTCTGTAAACCCTGCCACATAAGTCTCGTGTCTGAGCCATTGAATTGCGACTCCACTTTATCTCTGTACTGATGTTTTGCCTGTTTGATTGCCTTACGCAGGGAATAACTAAACTGTTTGTATTCAACCATATTCCTAGTCCCCTTGCCATAGTTAAATGCAGTTTTTTTGCGCTTTCAGTTTTGCGCAAATGCTGACATCTATCCATTTCTGGTTTGGGTAGGTTTTAATAGTCACCATGGGAACAACATCCCCTATACACTTCCTGATGAACTCAGTCACCGTGTCCGTGTAAATGTCAATGTTATTCTCATAGGCTACCCAGAACATATCAGAGTCCTTGTGATCAAAACAATCTTGAAGCATGGATTCTGATTGGTCAGACCAGCGTTGAATAGACCTTAGCACGGGTCCTTCCTGAGTTTCTGCCTATAGGAAGAGAGGAGCAAAATAGAGAAGTGATCTGATTTGCAGAAGGGAGGGCGGGGTAGGGCCTTGTAGGAATCTCGAAAAGACGAGTAGCAGTGGTCTAGTGTTTTTCCTAAGCAAGTACTACAGTCAATGTGTTGATAGAACCTCCATAGTGTTTTCTTAAAATTTTCTTGGTTAAAATCCCAGCTACAATAAATGCAGCCTCAAGATATGTGGTTTCCAGTTTCCATAAAGTCCAGTGTAGTTCCTTGAGGCTGTGGTATCGGCTTGAGGGGGAATATACAGTTTCTGTATGTTATCACAATCACACCATGAGTAGTTAACCATGAAACATACACCCTCGCCTTTCTTCTTCCCGGAAAGTTCTTTACTCCTGTCTGCTCAATGAACTGAGAACCCAGCTGGCTGTATGGACAGGAACAGTATATCCCAAGAGAGCCATGATTCCCTGAAACAGAGTATGTTACAATCCCTTATGTCTCTCTGGAAGGAGATCCTTGCCCTGAGCTCGTCTACTTTATTGTCCAGAGACTGAACATTAGCGAGTAATATACTCGGAAGCGGTGGATGGTGTGCCCTCCTCCTGAGTCAGACTAGAAGTCCACTCCGAATACCTCTTCTCTTCCGGCCGCGTCAATTGCCCTGGGGGATACAAGCAAAGGATCCAATTCAGGAAAATCGTATTCCTGGCCGTAATGCTGTTGAGTTATCACCGCTCTGATATCCAAAAGTTATTTCTGTCTGTATGTAATATTTAAAAAAAACATTCTGAGCTAATAATGTAAGAAATAACACACAAAAAAAACAAAATACTGCAAAGTTGCTTAGGAGCTAGAAGCAGAGCTGCACGGTTTGCAGGCGTGCCAATATATCCTGCAAACACCGGCTTCGCTGGCATTATCCCTTGAGTATCCACTCAGAGTTCAGTAGTCTAGTCCAGTGACTAGTTACTAGAGTTAATGATAGTCTAGTCCAGTTGTTAGAAGTGATTCAGTCTAAGTAGCTAAGAGCATGGTTTCCCAATGAGCTCATAGTATCACAGTGTTGTAAACAGTGAGCAGAAACTGTGGACCAACTACACTGTATGGATTCAGTTTAGCTTTAGTATAGCCTTTAGCATAGCCTTTAGCAATGCCTTGAGGGGAGAGTGGGTTAAGTTGAGCCCAAGTGGTAAGTTGAGCCACCCTTGTTTGTAGGAAGCCAAACAGTGCATTCGGAAAGTATTCCTATTTATTCAGGACATTTAGAGACATTTAGAGACTCCTGCGTTGTCTTGGCTGTATGTTGACGGTCTGTTGGACAATGACCTTCACCCCAGTCTGAGGTTCTGAGCTCTCTGGAGCAGATTTTCATCAAGGATCTATACTGACTAGTCTCCCAGTCCCTGCTGCTGAAAAACATACCCACAGCATGATGATGCCTTCACCACGCTTCACCGTAGGGATGGTGCCAGGTTTCCTCCAGATGTGACGCTAGGCATTCAGGCCAAATAGTTCAATCTTGGTTTCATCAGACCAGAGAATCTTGTTTCTCATGGTCTAGGAGTCCTTTAGGTGCCTTTTGCAAAACTCCAAGCAGGCTGTCATGTGTGGGGCTTCCGTCTGGCCACTCTACCATAAAGGCCTGATTGGTGGAGTGCTGCAGAGATGGTTGTCCTTCTGGAAGGTTCTCCCATCTCCACAGAGGAACTCTGGAGCTCTGTCAGAGTGACCATCGGGTTGTTGGTCACCTCCCTGACCAAGGCCCTTCTCCCCCGATTGCTCAGTTTGGCCGGGCGGCCAGCACTAGAAATAGTCTTGGTGGTTACAAACTTCTTCCATTTAAGAATGATAGAGGCCACTGTGTTCTTGGGAACCTTCAATGCTGCAGAAATGTTTTGGTACCCTTCCCCAGATCTGTCTCGGAGCTCTAATGACAATTCCTTAGACCTCATTGCTTTGTTTTTGCTCTGGCATGCACTGTCAACTGTGGGACCTTATATAGACAGGTGTGTCCAAATCATGTCCAATCAATAGAATTTACCACAGGTGGACACTAATCAGGTTATAGAAACATTTCAAGGATGGTCAATGGAAACATGGATGCACCTGAGCTCAATTTTGAGTCTCATAGCAAAGGGTCTGAATACTTATGTAAATAAGGTATTTCTGTTTTGTATTTTTAATACATTTGCAAAAAGAATTAAAACCTTTTTTCGCTTTGTCATTATGGGGTATTGTGTGTAGATTGATGAGGGACATTATTTATTTAATACATTTTAGAATAAGGCTGTAATGTAACAACATTTGGAAAAAGGGAAGGGGCCCGAATGCACTGTACACAAAATTAATAATGTGACCAAATATTTAGGAAGAGGTCATCATTTCCTGGAGTCTGTGAAGGAAGAAACCACATTGAAAAAGTGATAAGAAAGTTAGGTCCAAAAAACAGATTTTCTTTTAATGAATTTATTGTGTTAGAGGTTTGATGATGCTTGTATCTAAACCAGTGGTTCCCAACCAGGGGTACTAGGACACTTGGCCTATCCGCTGGGGGTACTTGGCCTATCAGCTGGGGGTACTTGAGAAGACTCATGAGACCACAGGCCTACTGATAAAATGCACATGAGGGGTACTTCAGGGATACTGCGGGCAGAGCCAAATTCAGTTGGTGGTGATCTAAACCAAAGTAAGATCATTTTAAGATTGTTCTATACATCAGTTGGGGTCTTTATAAGCTTCAATATGAGGTCCTAAACCTAGCATGAAAGTGCATCCTTGTAGCTGTGTGGGCTAATATAGTTAAAAGGTTTGCCTTGGGGTAAGTTGAGCCAATCACAGCTAATCTAGACCCTGTTTGACCTGTCCCTAAACATGTTTCAGTAGAAACAAGTTAATCTCGCCAGATTCATAACGGCAATAAAATACATTTTCGGTTTTGAGACTGACACATGAACGGAGGAGTTCTTTATTTACTCAAGGGTCAAGGACAGAGCTTGGATTATGTCACAATGAGGATTTAAACTTCCTGAAATAACATATTTCCTTTCTTTCTGTCAGTAAATATTATATAGGCTGCCTATCCCTACATGTAGGCAGGACTGTTTATGGTTCCTCACTCTAGTAGTAGTAATATTGCAAATACCTACCTTTTCCACAGGGTCTTTCTAGGGGCAAGTGTTTTTCAATCGGGCCATTCCTATCTACCAACGTTGCTACATAATGGGCATTACACATGGCTACAGACTATGGCCTAGATTCAATCCGGAGCGTGGAAGATCCGTGCTTTAGCTCAATCGAAATGTATGTCTCCTCACCACCCTGTCTCCCTTCATGCCCCTGCAGCCATTTGTCATCCACGACATGGAGACCCTCCAGCTGGCAGAACAGACCCTCGTTGCCAAGATGGTGGGCACGGCTGGGGGCCATCTGCTGGAGAAGGATGCTGAGGTACGCATCTTCCACTGCTGCCAGTGCACCTCCGTGGAGACGGTCACAGAGCTGACTGAGTTCGCCAAGTCTGTTCCCGGCTTCTCCAGCCTGGACCTGAACGACCAGGTGACTCTGCTGAAGTATGGAGTGTATGAGGCGCTGTTCGCCCTGCTGGCCTCCTGTATGAACAAGGACGGCCTCCTGGTGGCCTATGGATTGGGCTTCATCACCAGGGAGTTTCTCAAGAGTCTGAGGAGGCCCTTCAGCGACATGATGGAACCCAAGTTCCAGTTCGCCATGAAGTTCAACGGGCTGGAGCTGGATGACAGTGACCTGGCCCTGTTTGTGGCCGCCATCATTTGCTGTGGAGGTAAGAGAGAGAGAGGTAGAGGCTGGGATCTGGGGTTAATGACCACTAATTGGTACACTAATTGGTAGTTACCATTAATTGGTAGTTAATTACTAGTGTTATTACTTATCTTCTTGATGGATTTGCTCTTCAACTCTATGCCAATCATAATGTCTCTTCTTGGGTTGACATAATCCACCTTCTTTCTCTAATTTTGCTGTCCTCTTTCCTCTCCCTCAGACCGTCCCGGCCTGGTGAACGTTGGCCACATCGAGCGAATGCAGGAGAACATTGTTCAGGTGCTGCGGCTCCACCTGCTGGCCAACCACCCAGACGACACCTTCCTCTTCCCCAAGCTGCTGCAGAAACTGTCCGACCTCCGGCAGCTGGTCACCGAGCACGCTCAGTTGGTCCAGGAGATCAAGAAAACAGAGGACATGTCGCTCCACCCCCTGCTGCAGGAGATCTACAGAGACATGTACTGAGATACTGAGCCCAGAGAGGAGGGTGGGGGCTGGGAACACACACCCACCTCGCCCTCCATTTTGGGGACATGTACTGAGTCTAGAAAGGAGGTTGTCCTCCCTTTTGGGGACACATGCGTGAACAGTCTCTCTGAATAGTCCCACCATAAAAGGATTGAACCACTGGACCCCCAGATGCAGGGTTGCTCATCTTTCAGACAAGACCGGACAGGACAAAGGACTATATTCTGGGAACCTGAAGTGGGGTCCACTACTCCCACAGGGACCTATAGGGCCATTATTACCTGTGTGGAGGGGCAATGTGAAGCTGAATTGAGTGTCTTGTCCCAGTGTTTGTCATAACTAGAGAACATGTATTGGGCTGGGTTTAGACACCTTTGGCCAACGTCAGAAAAAAGTACATGGATCAAATAATCAGTTGCTTGTTGGAAACAATGGCTGTGTTTAGACAGGCAGCCCAATTCTGATATTTCTTTCACTAATTGGTCTTTTGACCAATCAGATCAGCTCTGAAGAAGATCTGATATGAAAAGATCTGATGTGACTGGTCAAAAGACCAATTAGTGGGAAAAAGATCAGAATTGGGCTGCCTGTCTAAACGCAGCATAAGATTCAGTCAGACTATAGCCACCAGAGTCCCTGCTAGAGGGGATCCCTTTCCTATACGGTACACACATCTGTGACCTAGTCAGGCCCTTGAGTGATGAACAGCAGGACGTATCGACAGAATCACCACTCCAGCAGTATCTTTATAACTATGTCATTTTGTAGCGAACTTCAGAGTGAGAGAAAAGAATGATAATGTTGCACACCTATTTTGCAGTAAAGACACCCAAGCGACTTCAATGCTGAATACAGACTTCAGATGTGAGTGACTGTGTCTCACAGAAAGGCAGCTTTTTAGCAATTGGATATGTTCCCCCAGTGAGGTTATGGGATTTCATGGTCAATGAGGTCCTCATGAGTGTCTGTCTCTCTCACTGCCGGTGTGTGTCTCTCCTATATTCAGTTTCCTAATACGTCACACTGTACCAGGTTACTGTCACTCAGATGCGGCTACAGCGGCTCAAAATCCAACTCACAGTACAAGTAAATATAACATATTGCTTAATTCATTTTGGGAAACCTCTCCTGTGTGTTTTCAAGCTCTTGCTCCTGCTTAGGCTATAACAAATCATGTCTTAGAAATGTGGATTCCTCTGGAAAAAAACTACTTTAGCTATAATTGTTAATGTAACATTTGCATATTTGCTAATGTTATCATGAATGAGGCTACAGAGTTTCAGAAAGTGCTCCCCCTATATCCCACTGCGTTTTTAGTCCTTTGCTCTTTTGGGCAAAGACCCACAGCCTCAGTTGGAGGGACACGTTATTGGCCTCCACAGGCCTCCGTTGTTCAAACTTCAGTTACTCATCAGTCATATTTTGACAGAGAATTCACTATGTGCTTTTTAGTGATGGTTTTCACATACCTTGCCCTTCATCTCATTGTCCTCTCCTATCTAGACCAAACTCTAACATGGAGGCTTTGGTGTGCATTATATTCATTTCACAAAACCAATGTGAAAAATCAAACAAAGTAAATAAACTACCATGTCAATAGTGTTCCCCCCCATCCTTCAAAACATGGCTCCATCAGGACATTTGTTTGCAAGTGGTTTTATTTCATTCAAAACAGACTGAACCAGAGATTCACTGTGTAAATGCACCCACAACGCAACACTAAAGCACAGTGTGCTTACGAGATATGTTATGAGATTATTTTACATACTGTAATATTTGGCACTCCATCTTGTTTTGTATACTGGTATTAAAGGGCTAATATGACTTCAAACTATATTAAAACCGTAACAAAGGCACATTTACAGCATTTTAAGCCATTAACAAGACAGCCTCTCTCTCTCCCTCTCTCTCCCTCTCTCTCTCCCTCTCTCTCTCTCTCTCTCCCTCCCTCCCTCCCCCCTTGCATTGGTCCTGAGATTAAATACTAAAACTGCCTCATCAAACCAGCCATCAATCCTTCATAGAACTGTTGGGAATGTTTCAAAGACAGAATGAAATAATCATTCATGTGTGCATGCTTTTCTGATGGAAAGGATATACAGTACTTGTGTGTATTTTTTTGTTCCTTGCTTACCGTAGCGAATTCTCATGAATCAACAAATCCATGTTTTTTATTGGTGTAATGGACCTAGCTTCACTCTCTGCACCATGTTGTATTAATGCTTTGTACATAGATTCAGTGATTATGTGATTGCTTGCCCCAACTATAACCAGATGTATGCAAGACTAACTATTATTAGGTATGTTTTGTATTCCTTTTTGTCTGGTAAATACTTTTCAATGTTTTAAATGGTACAGAAATGTAGGTATGTTTTTGCATAAGCGCTACCTAATTTGACAATGTTATAATTGAGTTGGATCATATTTTTATACTAAAGCTAAAGTATATATATGAGTATATTTGAAATGGTTCGTTGAATAACTAGGTTGAAAAATGCAATGTAAATAGTGTAGCTAAGTATCTGGTGAAACAACCATAGATGTGATTCCCAAGGGGGACATTCCTTTTGTTAATTCCCACACTATAGAGAGAGAGAGAGAGAGAGAGAGAGAGAGAGAGAGAGAGAGAGAGAGAGAGAGAGAGAGAGAGAGAGAGAGAGAGAGTTAACATGTTCTGTATGTGCTGTGCTTCGCTGTAAGGATACTAAAAGCACTCATAGCAAATATCAAGACTTGAACGCAAAACCTTTCATGAGTTATTGACACTATATTTTCACTCAACAACATGATCTGAATATATTATTTGTCTTGAACATGCATAAGTAAATCCTCAGCGTTAAGACTGGTAATAAGCTATCAGTACTGCAGGTTTCCTTCTATGCTATGGTCTCAGGTGGAAGACTGGGTAATAAAGGGGATGATTAGGGCGTAATTTCACTATTCAGAACATAAATGCTCCATAACTGCCTCATCATGTGCTTCAAGCCAAACGGTTTGTTGTTTTTTGGCCCTACTATATCCCTTCTCTGTTTTGATACATGTACAGTATATAGAACATTACGCACTCATAACTTGTCCACAATGAACAGTGATTTCATTACAGATAAATGCAGTAAGGATGCAGTATATTGTTTATTAGAAACTGGGTGATTCGAGCCCTGAATGCTGATTGGCTGATATATCAGACCATATACCACGGGTATGATGACAACACATGTATTTTTACTGCTCTAATTATGTTGGTAACCAGTTTATAATAGCAATAAGGCACCTCTGGGGTTTGTGGTATATGGCCAATATACCACGGCTAAGGGCTATATCCAGGCACTCCGCGTTGCGCATGAGAACAGCCCTTAGCTATGGTATATTGGCCATATACCACACCCCCTCGGGCCTTATTGCTTAATTAACACGCTTCCGCTGTATCATGCTTTTTACTGGCTTCCCTCCTCACCCGCTGCTGTGTTCTAACTTACTTAATTATAATCATGCCATATGTTAGATGACTGAATTTCAAGCTGCTTGTAATGGCAGTTCTACAATATCTATTGCTCTGGATTGTCAGACCTCTGCAGAATGCAACGCTGCTTTAATCCACTAGATTCTAGAATCACAAGGTGAACAGAACACATTAGGGATTAAACTCAACCCGTGCCTTAACCTATGACATACAACACTAGACACAATAGAGTAAAGTAAAGCTGCACACAGTTCTGTACAGAAGGTGCTGGTATGGATATGACACTACACAGTACAGAGATGCACAAAGAGAGGATATGGCGTCATGACAGAATTAGGGAAGGTATCAAAATTGTGATAGGCAGACAGACCATTGTTGAATCTGTGGAACAAAACGACTGTTTGGAATTACATTCCTCCACATTAGAGAGATCGCTCTCTTGCAATAGTGTAAATACAAACAAGATTATATAATGGTTCAAACACTAGAGCCAAAACCCAGAGGAGAAGTCATGTGATTAGTAAATTGAAGATGTCTGCTACCCTTAAGGATCTATATTGTTTTGTGTTGAATTGACAAGGGACTTTTGACAAGTATCAGGGAAAATATTGTGTCCCTTAGTTTATACTAGCTCAGGACATAGCGAGGTACTGTTCTACTTTTTTTATTTTTCAAGTGAGTTTATAGTGCCCTGCCATACAGCACACATAATAATAATAATAATAATAATAATAATAATAATAATAATAAATACAACTCTGTAGAAATGATCAGTGCAGCAGATATAGAAAAAAGGTTTGTATTTTGTAGTAAAGAGTTGATGCAGTGTTTTTATGGCATAGTGTCATGCAGAGACTGGAGACTTTGGATGCTTTGTTTATGTATACTGTGGCTTGGTAACAATAAAGTACATGTTTTATGAATGTTTATCTAGTAATTTAAAACAACAAACAAGTTGACTTTGAATAGATTGACAAATAAATGATTTAAAAATCCAACATTATTGTCCATCTATTTCAAATAAATAATAACATCTGATTGATGGTGAGAGCTGAATAAATGAAAGAAGGCTACATATTGGTATCTGACAAAATAAAGGAAACAGAAACACCAACATAAAGCTTTTTAATAGGGCATTGGGCCACCACAAGTCGCCAGAACAGCTTCAATGCGACACCATTCTTCCACAAGGAAGTTTTTTTGATGGTGGTGTAAAACTCAGGCGCCACATTTTCATGCTCATCAAACCATTCAGTGACCACTAGTGCCCTGTGGATGGGGGCATTGTCATCCTGGAAGAGACCGCTCCCATCAGGATAGAAATGTTTCACCATAGGGTGAAAGTGATCACTCAGAAAGACTGTGTATTTATTGGCATTCACCTTGCCCTCTAAGAGGTTGAGTGGAAATAAACCATGCCAGGACAATACATCCCACACCATAGAAGCTCAAACAACTCAAGTGTTTTATTTATTTTGGCAGTTACCTGTAAATGTATGGGATGGGATGTCGAGATTGAGGACTCAATCTGTTGGTCTTCAGATACAACTGCAAATAATGTCCTAAATTGTGCAATCTCTCAGACACACGTAACATAAATGGTATCATAGTGTCTGTCAACAGACTGTGGGATTAGGATGCGACAACTAAAGAGGAACTTTGTTACGGTACTCAGATCTTTCGTCACTGATAATTTTTCACAAATCACGATTTCGCAGGTGCTCGCATCTTTTGAATTTCAGAAGGGGAGGTTCACATGTGGCCCATAGACTTTCCTGAAACTTGTACAGAGAGGGGGTGGGGCTACAGCCCTCGTTCTAGTATATTTTCTAACATACCTGCCCTCAGAACTAAATTGAGAAACTGACACAATTAAACACGATTTCTGTTCTGGGTTTCGAAGTTTGTACACTACATGACCAAAAGTATGTGGACACCTGTTAGTCGAACATCACATTCCAAAATCATGGGCATTAACATATATTTGGTCCCCTCTTTGCTGCTATAACAGCCTCCACTCTTCTGGAAAGGCTTTCCACTAGATGCTGGAACATTGCTGCAGGCACTTTCTTCCATTCAGCCACAAGAGCATTAGTGAGGTCCAGCACTGATGTTGGGCGATTATCCCTGGCACACCGTCGGCATTCAAATTAAATCCAAAGGTGTTTGATGGCGTTGAGGTCAGGGCTCTGTGCAGGCCAGTCAAGTTCTTCCACACCGGTCTCAACCAACCATTTCTGTTTAGACCTCGATTTATGCACAGGGGTATTGTCATGCTGAAACAGGAAAGGGGCCTTCCTCAAACTGTTGCAACAACGTTGGAAGCACAGAATCATCTAGAATGTAATTGTATGCTGTAGCGTTACGATTTCCCTTCACTGGAACTAAGGGGCCTAGCCACAAACCACAAAAAACAGCCCCAAACCATTATTCCTCCTCCATCAAACTTTAGAGTTGGCACTATGCATTGGGGCAGGTAGCGATCTCCTGGCATCCGCCAAATCCAGATTCATCTGTCGGAATGCCAGATGGTGAAGCGGGAATCATTACTCCAGAGAACACATTTCTACTGCTCCAGAGTCCACTGGTGGCGGGCTTTACACCACTCCAGCCGACGCTTGGCATTGCCCATAGTGATCTTAAGCTTGTGTGCGGCTGCTCGGCCATGGAAACCCCTTTCATGAAACTCCCGACGAACAGTTCTTGTTCTGACCTTGTTTCCAGAGGCAGTTTGGAACTCAGTAGAGTGTTGCAATCCGAGGACAGAAGATTTTTACACGCTTCCACACTTTGCTGTTCCGTTTTGTGGGCTTGTGTGGTCTACCACTTCGCGGCTGAGCCGTTGTTGCTCCCAGACGTTTCCACTTCACAATAACAGCATTTACAGTTGACCGGGGCAGCTCTAGCAGGGCAGAAATGTGACGAACTGACTTGTTGGAAAGGTGAAATCTTATGACGGTGCCAAGTTGAAAGTCACTGAGCTCTTCAGTAAGGCCAGTCTACTGTCAATGTTTGTTTATGGAGATTGCATGGGTGTATGCTCGATTGTATACACCTCTCAGCAACGGTTGTGGCTGAAATAGCCAAATCAACTAATTTGAAGGGATGTCCACATACTTTTGTACATACAGTTGAAGTCAGAAGTTTACATACACCTTAGCCAAATACATTTAAACTCAGTTTTTCACAATTCCTGACATTTAATCCTAGTAAAAATGTCCTGTCTTAGGTCAGTTAGGATAACCACTTTATTTTAAGAATGTGAAATGTCAGAATAATAGTAGAGAGAATGATTTATTTCAGCTTTTATTTCTTTCATCACATTCCCAGTGGGTCAGAAGTTTACATACACTCAATTAGTGTTTGGAAGCATTGCCTTTAAATTGTTTAACTTGGGTCAAACGTTTCAGGTAGCCTTCCACAAGCTTCCCACAATAAGTTGGGTGAATTTTGGCCAGTTCCTCCTGACAGAGCTGGTGTAACTGAGTCAGGTTTGTAGGACTCCTTGCTCACTCACGCTTTTTCAGTTCTGCCCACAAATGTTCTATGGGATTGAGGCACTGAGTTTGAAGGTAGGCCTTGAAATACATCCACAGGTACACCTCCAATTGACTCAAATGATGTCAATTAGCCTAACAGAAGCTTCTAAAGCCATGACATCATTTTCAGGAATTTTCCAAGCTGTTTAAATGCACAGTCAACTCAGTGTATGTAAACTTCTGACCCATATATTGGAAACATTACTTATGTCATTCACAAAGTAGATGTCCAAACCAACTTAAATGTTATTGTTCTCACTCTCTCTACATTGGTCAGCTACATTGGCAGTGTGCATTTTATATCATTATTAACACCAAAAAGTGAAGTCAATACTTAGCAGGTAAGGGGTTTGCTTTGACTTTCCTTGGATTTTATCATTATTCCCACTTTCCAAATTACACCAGATGTAAATTCGAGAGATTCATCCACACAACAGGTGACCAAAACAAAATATATTTGTCATTGTCAACCTAAAAGGATAATAAGAGGATGATGTGACATTAAAATCACATATTTTTTTTTAAAGGGCACAGGTCAGGAGGAACAGGCAAGGTATGGTACATTTACACAATACACTAGATGGCGCTATATTCTTATCGTCATACATCAGTCTGTCTTTCATCTTCCTGTCCAGTGTGTCGCACAGTTTCCGTTATGACGGCGTCTATCCAGACCTTTTCTTGTACATCTTGGCATGATTATTGTATAATTTCGAAAAACACACTCCCTTGTGTAACGTTAAGATACAGGTTTCAACGCTCTGCAACAGCCCAGAGTGGATGTATATTATCTCTGAAATAAACGGGGCATTTTTGAAGGATGGTTTCCCTGAAAAAGCAGCCCAAGATCAACTTCCTCAGCTACTGCAGTCTTGGTGACAGGAGGGACAGACCAACTGGGCAACCTGATGTATGGGCACGAGTTCATACACAAGTAATGTTGCGTCATTATTTGTACACATATTTCCAAATCTATTATCACATTGATTCCGGATATTGTAGCCAAGCATCTAAAGGATGCATCATGCCCATAAATAACCTACAACAATAATAATATTAATAATACAAATTAATATAATAAACATGCAATAACACATACTTGCCTCAACATTAACTGACCAGCGATGGTCTCTTTGATGTCCATTGTAATCCATTTCTCCATGACAGGATGACTGGACAGGAGGTGTATGGGCTGACCATCCCACTGGTGGCCAGCTCTGTGTTGGACAAACTGGGGAAGACGGCAGGCAATGCAGTGTGGATGAACAGGGTCAAGACGTCTCCGTTTGACCTTTATCAGTTCTTCCTCAGGCAGCCTGACAGCAGTGTGGAATGGTAGGTGGCTGGAGACCAGGGTTGCCAGGTGGCCCATGACGAGCTAGAATGTCTAGCACAATGACCACTCAAAACCCGCCCACACGGCCTGAAAACTAGCCCCCCAAAAAATTTCCGGTCATGCGAAAGTGGCTCACCTTTTAGCCTGCAAAATTTCTATGGCAACAAATCATTCAGAACTAACCTGCTCCGGGGCAGGCTAACTCACGGCTAACTCCACTTACCCTGAATGAAATTACGTTGCCGCGAGTTGAGGACCAATGAAATCAGATTCCCACCCTCTTGCAAAGATTGCATCATCATCCCTTGCAGGATTAAGTGCTTTGCTCAAGGGCATAGCGTTAGATATTTCGGCTGCGGTATTCGAACCAGCGACCTTTCTATTACTGGTCCAATGCTCTAACCTCGAGGATACCTGCCGCCCCTCTATGATTTAAAAGGCCAACTAGATCTGCACACCTCTTAGGCTGATGAATCAGACTGTGATACCATTTTCTGGTGTACAGCCTGAAACTAAGTAGTGGAAAGTTTCCTTAACAAGCCAGAATGTTCAATAGAATTACATTACACCCTAACAGTTTGGCTGTGTGTTTGGTTCTTCAGTGGGTCGATTTTGGTGACAGAATATCCACAAGAAAGTATTATTTACCTGACTTGTTAGCCCAGCACTGTGAGCCCAGCAATTTCTATCACATTCACTAAACCACATACGTCATTTAGCAGACGCTCTTATCCAGAGCGACTTACAATAGAGTGCATGCATTTTCATACTCTTTAATACTGGTCCCACGTGGGAATTGAACCCTCAATCCTGGCGTTGCATGCACAGTGAGCCACACAGGACTCGGTTGGTAGAGAATGCAAGACTTCGGGTCAGTGTGCATGCACGGGCAAACACATTTTGCTTGCCACACACCGTCCTGTCATCGTTTGTGACAGCAAACCTACTATGAGACACTTTGTGAACACGGGACCTGATATTAGTACCTGAGTTTAGCCTATACATGGTGATGTTGGAGACTGAGTCCGTGTTGGTTGGTTGTGCTACATGCAGGTATCTGAAGCTGTTCACCTTCCTGGCCGAGGTGGAGCGGGTGATGGAGCAGCAATGACAGGAGCCAGGCAAACGGCCCGCACACAAACGTCTCGCCGCCGAAGTCACCAAACTGGTCAACGGCAATGAGAGCAAAAGGTACTGCGTGTGTGAGTGTGTGTGTTCACACGCAAGACGAGGCCTAAGTAACTTCAGACTAATGGATTGAATTGACCCCTTCACAAAGTCAAGATTATAAATTACCGTGGGATTGATCTGATAGAATTTGGTAGTGAAAGTTTGCACCTTGACAAAAATTATGCAATAGATAATTAGTCAGAGAAAGACTGTATGTCATTTGGGTGTCATTAATGAGGTGTCTGGTACAATGAGGTGCCTGGTACAAGTAAGTCAAATCAAATCAAATTTTATTTGTCACATACACATGGTTAGCAGATGTTAATGCGAGTGTAGCGAAATGCTTGTGCTTCTAGTTCCGACCATGCAGTAGTAGTAGTAATGCTGTGTGTGCGTGTGTTTCTCTCCAGGTGCACCAATGCCCTGTACCACAGTAACCTTCAGGCCCTGGAGCAGATGAGTGATGCTGAGCTGCAGGAGCTCTTCAGAGATGCCCCCTTCCATGTCCTGCTGCTGGAGCCAGGGACCACAATACTGGATGCCTGCCGCAGGACAGAGGACATCCCTCAGGGGCCAAAGGGTAGGGCTCTCCCTTTACATTCCTCTGTTCCTTATTATCCCTGACATGACTACCTCACACGGAGGGTCGCTCATTCACTCTCTGTTTCACCACTCCCACCCCATTGGCTTTTTCACACTCTCTTACTCTGTATTTCTCCTTTCATCTAATTTCTCTCTTTTATTGCTTTCTGTGTTTGTTTCTTTCACTCCCTCTATTTCTCGACTGTCTTGACTTTAAAACATACAGTGCATTCAGAAAGTATTCAGACCCTTTCACTTTTTCCACATTTTGTTACATTATAGCCTTAGTCTAAAATTAATTAAATTATTTCCCCCCCCCCCCTCATCAATCTGAGGTCCTGAGAGCTCTGGAGCAGGATTTCATCAAGGATCTGTCTGTACTTTGCTCCGTTCATCTTTCCCTCTATCCTAACTAGTCTCCCAGTCCCTGCTGCTGAAAAACATCCCCACAGCATGATGCTACCACCACCATGCTTCACCGTAGGGATGGTGCCAGGTTTCCTCCAGATGTGACACTTGGCATTCAGGCCAAATAATATTTTTTCTCATGTTTTGAGTCCTTTAGGTGCCTTTTGGAAAGCTCCAAGCGGGCTGTCATGTGCCTTTTACTGAGGAATGGCTTCTGTCTGGCCACTCTACCATAAATACCTGATTAGTGGAGTGCTGCAGAGATGGTTTTCCTCCTGGAAGGTTCTCCCATCTCCACAGAGAAACTCTGGAGCTCTGTCAGAGTGATCATCGGGTTCTTGGTCACCTCCCTGACCAAGGCCTTTTTCCCCCGATTGCTCAGTTTGGCCAGGTAGCCAGCTCTAGGAAGAGTTGGTGGTTACAAACTTCTTCCATTTAAGAATGATTGAGGCCACTATGTTCTTGCTGCAGAAATGTTTTTGGTACCCTTCCCCAGATCTTTTTGGTACCCTTCCGACACAATCCTGTCTCGGACCTCTTCACACAATTCCTTCAACCTCATGGCTTGGTTTTTGCTCTGACATGCACTGTCAACTGTGGGACCTTTAAATAGACAGGTGTGTGCCTTTCCAAATAATGTCAAATTATGCACCTGAGCTCAATTTTGAGTCTCATAGCAAAGGGTCTGGTTACTTATGTCAGACTGTTTTTATTCTGTTTATTATTTTGAATAAATTAGAAACCATTTTTTGCTTTGTCATTTTGGGGAATTGTGTGTAGATTGATGAGGATTCTTTTTCTTTTTAATAAGGCTGTAACGTATCAAAATGTGTTAACTGTTTTTATGTGTTGTGATGTCTCTGGGATGTGTTGTCTCTGTGTTGTGTTGTCTCTGATATGTTGTGATGTCTCTGTGATGTTTCTGTGATGTGTTGTGATGTCTCTGTCATGTGTTGTGATGTCTCTGTGATGTTTCTGTGATGTATTGTGTTGTCTCTGTGTTGTGCTGCAGGTATCGCATGGTTTCAGAAGGAGCTGTATGGATCAACCACAGTAAGACAGACAGCCCAGAGCAGGTACTGATCCCCGGCCAGCACATCCTGGCCAACGGACTGTCTCTCCTCAGAGTGGGCAAAAATAACTTCCACATCATCAGGTGGCTCAATCTGTGAGGAGCTGGGACCTTATAACTTCTATGCACTGTTTGTGTACTGGAGGTAGGACAGAAAGCTGGGAGGCTTAGGTGAAGAGAGCTGGATATTGGAAATCGACCTGTATTGTTTCAATATATCCCTGCTGATATCTAGGAGGGGATTTAGTGCACTTTATGTGTGGATTCAATGATACTGTAATATATAAAATATATTTGGTGAAAGGCTTTTGTCTTGTCAGTTGTATGTTACGTACTGTGTATGTAAACTGTTTTATTTTTGTGATCGTTAGATAACCGATTTTCCTAGTACCTAATTTCACAACAAGGGGTCAGTGCAGTCTTCCCTTTTAAATTAGAACTGAGAAAAAACCCTGTAGCAAAGCTCGATTACAAGACCCTAGTTACATCCAGGAATTACATTTAAATTGTAAAATATCTTACAGCTAAAATAGATGATCGTTTGACATTTTTAAAAGGACAATAACAATAGGTAATTAAAAGCAGTTGGACAAGATGTGTAGGTTTGTCACATTTTGAGATGGGTGAAATAAAAAAATGATTCACTCTTACTGTAGTCGTTCTATTGCAAATGGCCAATGAGTTATTATAATGTATTTAAGTAGTTATTAATTGATGGTCTGATAATTAATTGTAAATTGTCTAATTGCGTTATCCTGCAGAAAATATTGTTTTCCCAATGAGAAATGCTTGCCACTACTCTAATACCATCCTTCCTTTTGCTGGGGTGTACACTGGTGACCTTGACTGAGCTCAGATAAGTAAATATTCGCATCTATATCATGGAGAGAAATAACTGGTCACCACCATGCAAAATAATTAAAATTTTAAGATTTTATTAGCTTTTTAGAATGCTTGACAGATTCATGACAATGACAACCTACTCCAAGCAACAAAATGCTTCACACTGGCTTGTGTATTTTCAAATGTTTCAAATCATTAAGGTGGTATTACAATTCCACATTTTATTGAAAAACTATTTTAATTCTCAAGTACAATTAGATTTCCCTCTGTATATTTATTGTTCTATTTTGGTGCTAAAAAACAATGACATGCAGATCGAGATATTAAAGAAAAAAAAGAGAAAAAAAAAGAAATGAATAATGCATACATTAAGTTTCCTTATAATGGACCTTTATTTATTTACATCCATAGCTAAAATGTTAGATGCCTATCGTGATTATGGATACAGCCGTTACAACGTAACATGTATAGAAATGTGACAATGTTGCAAAGCCTTTGTAACGTGCATGATCGCCTTAAGAGAATTGGGCGGGCCTAAGTTTTCTTAACCAATGAATTCCCTTCTTCGTTTTAAATAGCTCTCTGTGTCAATCAGTTTTTCCCCCAGTCAGCCTCCCCTCAATCGCCATATTGGGTAACTGAAAAGGTTTGTCTGTTATTTCTTCTCTGTTACTACGAGAATAAATTGACAGGAGTGGCTTCAGTTTCTGCACATTGTTTTGATGATCTGACTACTTTAGCTCGCATTGTCATATTGGAAGTTAACGTTTCCATCCAAAGACCTATGCATGGCATAAAAGTGTTGATCATTCGTTTTACGCTTGTTTTGGATCGCGGTCAGAAAGGAGGAAATACGATTTTTTAAGTGTTCTATTTTGACGTTAATTGATTCTCCGAAAATGTCAGATGTTCGACTTTCAAATGGGAGCCCGACGTTGGAAAGGACGGATGCTCGGTTGTCGGATCACCCCAAACCGTCAGCCTGCAGAATCATTTTCGGCTCGCCGGATCGCGAAGAGTTAAAGCGGGATTTAAAGGGACATTTGCAAGAGATGGAAGCGGCGGCCTCAGCGAAATGGAACTTCGATTTTTCAAGCCACACACCTCTATCGAACGGGAGATTCAAATGGGAATTAATGGATTGTAAAGACATTCCAAATTTCTACACCAGAACGCAACGATCAGTGAAAGACGTTTGCCCATCTGGGAATAACAATATGGATCTAAATGGGAATCATAGTTGTGTGGTGGTGACTCCTCGGCAGCCCTCTGACAACACTGAGAGGTCAGAGACCCAAATGGAGAGTAAAGAGCAGTGCACCGGGCGGAGAAAAAGACCAGCCTGCCATGAATGTAGGCCTACGCCTTTATGAATGATGATGTAAATTATAGATAATCATCAGTCTGGCTACTTTGTCTTTCTGCCTACTATTTGACGTGCTGGCCTATTCAGCTATGTCATTTGTATCCGCCAGGCTTGACGTAACATTGTAGGAGACTGTAGGCCTAGTTACCAAATAGATGGGCCCACTTATCAGTTATTCTAAAGAAAAGCGCTACAACAATTATTCTAATCGTTTTAATTAATGTTTTCAGTAAGCAATACCGGTAGTCTATGACTACCTGCTAGTCAAGTTGTAAAGATAAGACCTGATAGGCAAATCACTAAATAATGTAGAGTAGGCTATTCACAATACTTCATTTTCGAGAATAACATTTGGACCTATATTCTGAAAAAAATGTCTTTCTCTTCCAGACCCCTCGTCCCAAAATAAAAGGTCACACAGTAGTTCGAATGAAGTTACTCCTTGCCCAGGCTTGACGCATTCAGTAGAACACACACCCAGGAAAGCCAGTCCCAGGACTCAAACGTGAAGATGACAAAGGTGAGCTAGTTATCTGCTACTTTTGTCTGACTTTAGTGAGATGTTATACTGTTGTGGACTTATTTTCCCAACTAACCCAATATATTTTTATTGCCTACATAAAGCTGGGTGCGTAAGTTGTTGGGTTTAGTAAAGCTGAACACATCACGTTGGTATTCCTGTAACCATTTCAGACGTGCTGTTTAAATAATATGTTGAGCAGTTGTGATTTTCCCACGTTCTAACCTATGCGCAATTGCCAACAAAGTAGCTATTCGTTTTAATGAAGCTCGAAATGTGTGCTTAACTATATCGTTGGGACGTTCAGTGCGGTCTAGTGAAGGGTTAAAGTCCAAAAGGCTACACAAAATATAGGCGACATTACTACAACCACTGCCACGGTGAGGTTCATTTTCCGACGAAACTGTAAACAAGTCCTCAGAACAACACTAGTAGCACGTCAGCAACCACTGCCCTCACGCGAGGGAGAAGGGGCCGGTCTCCTCAGCAGTGCACGCTAGTCCTCTCTCAAAACATCTGGCCGTTCTAGTGAATGAAAGCACAGTATGCAAGTTTTTCAATAGGCCTAAATGTTTACTCTTAACTTGCAATGAAGTGTGTGTGTGTGTCTGGCTATGGAGAGAATTCTAATTTGGAAAATGAAAGTATTCTGCTGCTTTGAATGAGTCAGTAGGGTGTCTTTGACCTCAGTAGATTACTAGCATTAGCCTGTCCTTAGCAATGTTTTGTCATGTCAAAACTACATGTTGCCACATCCATGTTTGTCTGCAAAAAGAAGTGGCCAGGAATGGTTTTGATGCATTTGTATGTGGTCATGTTTACTGGTGTAAATTAGCATTGGCCTCACAACTTTGTTTTAATTTCTCTCTGCAGAGCTGAAAATGTATTTCCCCTTTTTGTCATGGAAACCTAAGTGTTCGGTGATTTTTGAAGAGGAACTACAAAGAAAACGAAACATATCAATTCTCCCTAAGGATGGGGACGCTGTGCAAGCACTGAATATAAACACTAAAGTTCTGGCACTCATAAAGTTACTGCCTCTAAAAGCAGTCGATGTAGCAGTGTGCAATTAGGTTTTATTTCCTTTTTTGCTCAGTTTTTTTACTTTTTTTTTTTACTACCTGTGTATATATTTATTTTCATATGTAGCACATAAAACATATTATGATTGGGGGGATAAAAAAAACAATGTAAAAGGCATGATTTTGACTTGAAGAATTGCAGTGTAGTTTTGTTTCCAAAATGCTGTTTAGAAATCCTGCTCCATTTAAAAAATTATTGGATAAAATAATTGTTCCTCATCAAAGTATCTTCATATGTCATCTGTATGTAGGGAGAGATTGATGGTACATAATGTGTAGCCTTGTTTTTTGTGTCATTTATGTGTCACACAACGTGGGTTGTCAGCCACCCCACCAAAACAATGCCTCAAATAATGATACATTTCTGTTATGACTAAAAAAGTCATATGTGAAGTCAGACAATATTTATTGTATTTTGTTGAGAATCTGTAGGCCTATATCGGTCACTTAAATTCTGGAATATTCGTTTATTTTACAAGTCTTCCTCTTCACAATTTTTTTGGAAAGTGTAGCTAATTTATTTTTCTGAAGGGGTGTAGGGTACTAATTTGCTGAAGGATAAAGTCTCTGTTAACTGTACTGGTAGTATTAATCAACTTCATCCTCTCCCTTACATATACTGGTGGCTGTCAGTTTAACGGTTCTTAATAAAAATTAAAAAAAAGGAATAGGCCTTTTTATTTTCTGAAATGTCCTACAATACCAAATACATGGTTGCCTCAATATGTCTGTGTTGATGCTTTCACTTACCATCAGGTTGCCTTGGCATTGTACTCCTGTTTGATACAGAAAGATAATTGAATTTGTAAATCTCCCCCTTCTCCCAGACATTGTTAGTGCAGATCATGCAAATGTAGCTTCTAAAATAACTTTTTTAATTTCGCCCAGTTACAATCGGCCTTTGTTCATAGGCTAAGAATTGTCTCAGTAGTCACTCTGCCCGTGTAAATCTATTAAGTGTACATAACTTTGTAAAAACACTGAGAAATTATACTAACTTATTTATGTCAAACTTTTTTTATGTAGAATAAAATGGGGTTTTGATCAAGGTTATCCAAAGTGGCATTTACATTTCTTTTTTTTTGTAAGCATATTTTTGGTAGTTTTATTTTATCAAAAAAGGTTGCAACCTGAGCCTGATTTTAAATATTTGATGTGCATTTTTCAATGTGTGGTTAAGATGTGTTGCAATCAATTAAAACAGAAGTTAAATCGTTATCGGATTTGTTGGTCATGTTTGCACTGTTGAAAGGAAGCTCTACAGCCTACACACGGTCACTCTCTTTCTCTCAGCGAGTATACAGCATAAATATTTTAATGTATTTCGATTACGCTAATACATCATCCGTGTCCTTCATAACTTGATGTTTCATACTATAAATTGCACAGAGAAACTGCATGTGCTCTCTTGGGGAATCGCATATGAGGTATGATGTTTCTATATAGCCCACTGGTGAATCACAAGTAAAAATGCCTCTCAGGACTCCAGGCAAAACTACCTTAAATTTCAGTTTAATAGATTGCTGTGATTGTCAGTTTAATAGATTGCTGTGATTGTCATACCCACTGCTTTTAGGTTGGGAGTTGATACATTATCATCCTGGAATAAAGCCCTAGGCATGAAGAGATTTAACTCTTTAAAGTTATTTTTGTACTTCTAGTGCTTTTCACAGCAGTTGGGAGTATATACAGTATTTCAGTAATCGATGTCATTTTTTTTATCAATGTGGTGTATTCTCTTCGGCTTCCGGACGAACTGGAACTAACCCGTGCGCATTCGGTACAATTTGGCACACTACGCATGTTTCAAGCTTGAAGTAGCACGTAATAGGATCCGGTAAATACAAACGATGTTATTGCTTCTACGGTTGCAAAATCAGTCAATTTTAAAATAGTTTAGCCTGTGTTAGTCCACTATAGCATTGCTGAACAAATATGCCGCCGCCTGCGCAGTGGCACTCCCAATATGATGAAATCCTAAAGTTATTTGAAAAATGCCTGGTGATTGACGTTTGGGTCCTCCAATCCGGTTATGGCTAAGTAAAGCACACCACTGTTGCAGCCAGTTACATTTGTTTTATGGAAGGTTTGAACTGCGATGTTTCTAGGGGTGAAAAAACACTCCCACCAGGTCCACAGTTGAAAATATATAAGGTTAGTCTTAATGCATTAATTTTTTGTTATATTTCGTCACAGAGAATGCACTAGTGAAGCCTACATCCAACAAATACTGTAATTGCATGCATATAGATGTTTTAACTGTATTTTGAATAACTTATAGAAAAAAGGATGTAGAAATATATCCCTGATACTGTAATGAGCGTTTTTAATAAAACAACTATGATATACAGTGTCATGTTATTGATTTCTTTATAGTTCAAAGCTATACAAACATACTTTTGTAGATTGTTCACTTACCTTATGTTTTAGTATATTTGCTATTGAGTTTTGCTCATGTTTTTATCATTAAGGCACAATGGTCTTTATTTCTTCAAATTTTTAAACCAGAATTATGTTTTGTCACACGTTTTACTGGGCCACTTGAAATACAATTCCAGCCTCATTTGGAGAGTTGTTTGCAACAATTTATAGGCCTATTTTGTACAACTATAAGCTTTCTTTACCAATATATTCGCCTACACAAATAGCGGTCAGCTACATAAAGGAATTCTATAGCAGCAATTATTATTATTATTCTTTTTGACAAATTCATCTTTACATTGTAAAGATTAGCACCAAAGCAGAGCCATAAAAACATGTTCATTGTTGAATTACATTTAGTCTTTCTCTGACTAATTATCTATTGCATCATTTTTGTTGCATTTGTCAAGATGCAAACTTCCACTACCAAATTTCATCAGATCAATCCATTGGCAATTTATAATCTTGATTTTGTGAAGGGGTCAATTCAATCCATTAGTCTGGAATTATTCAGGCCTTGTCTTGCGTGTGAGCCCACGCGCACACACACACACACCCAAGTAGTATTTCCAAAAATAATATTTAGTGTTGAGTTGGTAAATCCTCACCCCAATACAGCCTTAGAGCCCCATGAAGGCCTAACCTCCTCTCCTCACCCCACTACAGCCTTAGAGCCCCATGAAGGCCTCACCCCACTACAGCCTTAGAGCATCAGGAAGCAGGATGCAACAGGAAGACACCTGCAGCAGCTCTTAGGGGGGCTCCTGATTCATTCTGAAGTGTGCAGGTGGGTAACCTTAGCTCTGCTGTTTACCCCCCACTCAGAGCTGGTCCCATTGTCCCAGTGTGTTTGGCTTTGTGCAGAGGGCCATTGTGAGTTGCGGGCGCTCGGCACTGTTGTGTCTGGGGCTCCCATTCAGACAAAGGGCCTGCCGGCTGAAACACTGGAGTGGATGAAGGGGGGAAAAGGAAGTGGTGTCTGCAGTTTGAGAATACCACACTGAGAGTACCGTTGGGGGTGGTTTGTGTCATTAAGTCATATTGACATGGATATTGGTCAAGCTCAACGTGGGGTTATAGGTGCCAAACATTTAGTACACTAATTGGTTGGTTCATTTAAAACAGAAGCCCCTGTGTTTTTATAAAGCTCACCAGGAATAGATTGTCTAATTGGAATTGTATAATGTCTGTATAATACATTTCTATCCATCTAAATGGTAAGTTTGACCTTGCAGTGATCCTGGCTATTCTCCAGAGGCCCAACCAAAGGCTGGACTGGAAATGTTCAACATAAAAGTAGCTTACACTGTTATTACATTGTTATTATCTGTGGTTTGACAAACAAGGCCTCAGGTTTAGACATAGACAGTCATCCAATGAGCCATACCTGATGGGTCCAAATATATTGTATCTGAACTGCTGTCAACCCGCTGCCACCTTTCATATACCCAGAGCTGTGGAGGCTAAAGAATATAGTCAATTTGTAAGTCCTAACTTTCAGCTTTGCTATCTCCCTGAAATGTTTTAAATTCACACACAAAACAACACATATTTTAAAAACGGTTATTCTTATTCACTTTGACCACCACAAAGACCACTATGAAGTTGGGTAAATAGCAGACATCCAGTGTATCAGAAATTGAGAACATTTCTTTGTCTCAGTGTTATATGTACCAAGCCAGACAGACTGAATCCCACTTCCTAGCTATATATACAGCAACAGGTTATCTTTTCCTGTTAACCACCCCAGCACTTAATATAAAACCACTGGTTCCTCCCCATGTTTCCTGAACTGGCCACAACCAACGTCATAACCCAATCCGCTGGCACAATTTCCTGCGAAGGAAGACCGCCTACGAACACGTGCATGTGTTCCCTTTTCTCTGAAACACAGAGCACAATGATGACCAATCAGTTGTTGGAAATTAGTGATTGGAGAGAGAGAGAGAGAGAGAGGGGCAGGCAGACAGGGATGTATGCTGTGTAGAAATTAGATGCTGTATAGCATCAAATGGTAGATGTACAGATGTGTCTGTGGCATGTTTGGTTTTGGGGGGAGCGATGGGTAGGCCATAATGCTCATTAAACGAGCGCACCTGCCGCTTCATCAAATAGCCTTTATCTGTTATCGCCGCAAATCTGCTCAAACTCTCAGATAGAACGGTGAAAACAAGTGAGGCACACTCTGTCCCTCTCCTACATACCTCCTACCCCATGACCAGTACGTCTGTCCGTCTGTGGTACCTGGCCTAATCTTGTTAGGAATGTCTTACGGATGCATTCAGATGCTGTTGGCCGGAAAGGAGGGCCTCTCAAACATCTGTGCAGTGCAGATGGGCAACAGAGTTCTGACAGACAGGGATTGGAGGAAGCTAAGAGCTAATGAAGTGGCAAGCTCATGGATATCATCAGGAGTGAAGACCTGCAGATGACTGCTAGAGAGGAGGACCACACTTGATACAACCAGCTGTTCTACATATACAGGGCAGAGATATTTCAACAGGTTGTAGTCAGAGGAACTATTTGTTCAGCGGTGGGTGGGGTGGGTGGAGGGTGTACTGTTCACAATGGACATTTTGAAAAATGTCCACACTACTGAAGCAATAAGAGGTTCAACCACTGTGTATTACTATTCTGTATACAGCTGTTTGTTGAAGCTAAATATGACAGAGGTTAAATGTAATCAGAGTTGACTTGCTTAGCTGGTCTGTCGTTTACTGGGCATGATGATGAGACAGAGTGTGGTGGTGTGTGACGTCACTTAACCACAATGATGCAAAACGCAGCAACATTCTGAAGAAGTGTATGTGGCAAACATTCCTGTCAGTCAAATCAGTCAAATGCTGTTACACAGTAGTAGTAGTAGTAGTAGGAGGAGTAGTAGTCATAGTAGTAGTAGTAGTAGAAGAAGTAGTAGTAGTTGTAGTCATAGAAGTAGTAGTCATAGTCATAGTAGTAGTAGTAGCAGTAGTAGTAGTAGTATTCATAGTAATAGTAGGAGTAGTAATAGTCATAGTAGTAGTCATAGTAATAGTAGTAGTAGTCATAGTAATAGTAGTAGTAGTAGTCATAGTAATAGTAGTAGTAGTAGTCATAGTCATGGTAGTAGTAGTAGTCATAGTAATAGTAGTAGTAGTCATAGTAATAGTAGTAGTAGTAGTCATAGTAACAGTAGTAGTAGTCATAATAATAGTAGTAGTAGTCATAGTAATAGTAGTAGTAGTAATAGTAGTAGAAGTCATAGTAATAATTGAAGTAGTAGTCATAGTAATAGTAGTAGTAGTCATAGTAATAGTAGTACTAGTAGTAGTCATAGTAATAGTAGTAGTAGTCATAGTAGTAGTAGTCAAAGTAATAGTAGTAGTAGTCATAGTAATAGTAGTAGTAGTAGGAGGAGTAGTAGTCATAGTAGTAGTAGTAGTAGGAGGATGAGGGGGAGTAGTCATAGTAATAGTAGTAGTAGTAGTCATAGTAATAGTAGTAGTCATAGTAATAGTCGTAGTAGTAGTATTCATAGTAATAGTAGGAGTAGTAATAGTAATAGTCATAGTAGTAGTCATAGTAATAGTAGTAGTAGTCATAGTAATAGTAGTAGTAGTAGTCATAGTAATAGTAGTAGTAGTAGTCATAGTCATGGTAGTAGTAGTAGTAGTAGTCATAGTAATAGTAGTAGTAGTCATAGTAGTAGTCATAGTAATAGTAGTAGTAGTCATAGTAATAGTAGTAGTAGTCATAGTAATAGTAGTAGTCATAGTAATAGTAGTAGTAGTCATAGTATTAGTAGTCAAAGTAATAGTAGTAGTAGGAGGAGTCTTAGTATTAGGAGGAGGAGTAGTCATAGTAGTAGTAGTCATAATAGTAGTAGGAGTAGTCATAGTCAAAGTCACCATTATTAGTCAGTTGTACAACTGAATGCCTTCAACCGAAATGTGTCTTCCGCATTTAACCCAACCCCTCTGAATCAGAGAGGTGCGGGGGCTGCCTTAATCGACATCCACGTCTTCGGCGCCCGGGGAACAGTGGGTTAACTGCCTTGTTCAAGGGCAGAACGACAGATTTTTTTTTCCTTGTCAGCTCGGTGATTCGAACTTGCAACCCTCCGGTTACAAGTCCAACACTCTAACCACTAGGCTACCTGCCACCCCCAGGTCATAGTCATAGTCATAGTAATAGTAATAGTAGTAGTAATAGTAATAGTAGGAATAGTCATAGTAAAAGTACTAGTAATAGTAGTAGTCATAGTAGTAGTAGTAGTAATAGTAGTAGTAGTCATAGTAATAGTAGTAGTAGTCATAGTAATAGATGTAGTAGTAGTCATAGTAATAGTAGTAGTAGTCATAGTAATAGTAGTAGTAGTCATAGTATTAGTAGTCAAAGTAATAGTAGTAGTAGGAGGAGTCGTAGTATTAAGGGCAGAACGTCATAGTAACTAGTAGTAGTCATAGTAATAGTAGTAGTAGTCATAGTAATAGTAGTACTAGTAGTAGTCATAGTAATAGTAGTAGTAGTCATAGTAATAGTAGTAGTAGTCAAAGTAATAGTAGTAGTAGTCATAGTAATAGTAGTAGTAGTAGGAGGAGTAGTAGTCATAGTAATAGTAGTCGTAGTAGTAGTAGTAGTAGTAGTCATAGTAGTAGGAGGAGGAGGAGTAGTCATAGTAATAGTAGTCATAGTAGTAGTCATAGTCATATTAATAGTAGCAGTAGTCATAGTAATAGTCGTAGTAGTCATAGTAATAGCAGTAGTTGTAGTAGTCGTAGTAGTAGTAGTAGTAGTAATAGTAGTAGTAATAGTAGTAGTAGTAGTCATAGTAGTAGTAGTCATAGTAGTAGTAGTAGTCATAGTAGTAGTAGTCATAGTAGTAGTAGTCATAGTAATAGTAGTCATAGTA